>OZ038399.1:8071357-8551357 GCA_964036045.1 Eutreptiella sp. 'Long Island Sound 2002' | reverse complement strand
ATCAGCGAAACCAGGAGTCCATAGTTCTTCTAACCTTGCTGGCAGGCCATCCGCTAACACACTGATTCACAGCTTTGGGGTGTGGTTGCGATTCCAGGAGCAGCAATGCAGGTGCGTGTGTGTGTGTGTGTGTGTGTGTGTGTGTGTGTGTGTGTGTGTGTGTGTGTGTGTGTGTGTGTGTGTGTGTGTGTGTGTGTGTGTGTGTGTGTGTGTGTGTGTGTGTGTGTGTGTGTGTGTGTGTGTGTGTGTGTGTGTGTGTGTGTGTGTGTGTGTGTGTGTGTGTGTGTTGTAAAAATATTGACTCCTTTCCCCCAATATCATGCATAATTTTGTGTTTTGGCTTTCCCTTATGCATCGGCTTTTCTTTTGGAAACAGTACAATGATTTGTCGCAACTAAACATTTGTTGTCGTCTTTTTTTCAAAAAAATGGAGTGCTTTTCCCTCCTTGTTGATCGTTGTGTGTGTGTGTGTGTGTGTGTGTGTATGTGTGTGTGATACCCAAATATTGCAATCAAAGCACAAACAGAGAGGTTCAACATCCCTATGTCCTACATTCCATCAGCGAAACCAGGAGTCCATAGTTCTTCTAACCTTGCTGGCAGGCCATCCGCTAACACACTGATTCACAGCTTTGGGGTGTGGTTGCGATTCCAGGAGCAGCAATGCAGGTGTGTGTGTGTGTGTGTGTGTGTGTGTGTGTGTGTGTATGTGTGTGTGTGTGTGTGTGTGTGTGTGTGTGTGGGTGTGTGGGTGGGTGGGTGGGTGCGTGCGTGCGCGCGTGCGTGTGTGTGTGTGTGTGTGTGTGTGTGTGTGTGTGTGTGTGTGCCAAGGAATCCATTCGAATCTGCTCCACCTGCGAGGTTCAACAATCCTAAGGTCCTATCACTGATGCAAACCATGAGTTCGATTGTTCGGCCCTGCAGGTGGGGCTGCCCAGCGGGCACGAGACTCCATAAGTACAGATGCCGCCAACCAGGGATTCTACTATTTCCGTGATTGGCCTGAAAAAACCCTTCCGTGATTTTCCGTGATTTTCCGTGATTTTCCGTGATTTTCCGTGATTTTCCGTGATTTTCCGTGGTATTTCCGTGATATTTCCTTTGATTTTCTGTGGTGTTTCCGTGGTACAAAAATGTTCCTTATGCATCCGCTTTGCCTCACCTGGACACCCACAAGAGACGAAACAAAGCACAAGACATTTGGGGGCGGTCTACTGCCATTTTGCGAACTGTTCTTGAACATCACCATTGCAAAACATGGTGACGCAGGCCTCACGCAGGTCCTTGCCCATGCGCTGCCTATTTTTAACATCAACCAGTCCAGCCAGACTAAATGACCGCACTCTAACACTTAGCAACCAGGAACAACAATAGCAAACAACAGAAACTTTCATTTCCGTTTCTGTGATTTTCCGTGATTTTCCGTGGCGGCCAGGAACAACAATAGCAAACAATAGGAACTTCAATTTCCGTTTCCGTGATTTTCCGTGATTTTCCGTGATTTCCGTGATTTTCAACCTTGGCCGATTTCCGTGATTTTCCGTGATTTTCCTGCCACGGAAATACCAGAATCCCTGCGCCAACACACCACGGCTCCTGCCCTCTGAACCATCCGCACAACAGCAACACACACATTGCATGCTTGTGTGCCCTACCGCTCCCCAAATCCCTGCCCCATGCCTGGAGACTCAAGGGGGGTGGGGGGGGGCTCCATACCGGGCGCCTGGTTGCTGAAAAATAACCTAGATGTTATGTAGATATTCGTTGGTCATAACACGAAATCCACGCATTTCGAGCCCCCCCAGAATCGAACACGGCACTTTCCGGCCAGCGTGCGACACCTTGGCCACTACACCATAGCGACGAGGTCAGCTGACTCGCTCCACAGGCACAAAAGACAGGGCCGCCTCGCCGCCCAGTGTATCGCAACCCTCCTCGGTGTTCAAAACACCGCCTACGGCATGCGAGACCCGGCGCATACCATTCATCTACAGGGACGATACAAACTTATACCTCGTGTGTGTGTGTGTGTGTGTGTGTGTGTGTGTGTGTGTGTATGTGTGTGTGACGCCCAAATATTGCAATCAAAGCACAAACAGAGAGGTTCAACATCCATATGTCCTACATTCCATCAGCGAAACCAGGAGTCCATTGTTCTTCTAACCTTGCTGGCAGGCCATCAGCTAACACAGTGTTTTGGCATGTGCACGCCCTGCCCTGCACCGCCCTGCACTGCCCTGCACCCCTCTGCACTGCGCACTGGACATCGACTCTCCAACCAGCTACTGTATTTGCAGGCCCCCTGGGGGCACGATGATGGCCTTTGGCCGCGCGTATAGCGCCACATAGTGCATTGCTCCTCACCTCCCGGGCGAGTAGTCCCCCCGAAAGCACAGTCAGAAGAAAAGCATCAACTGAAAAGTACAGGGGGGGGGGGGGGGGGTGGTCAGCCTCAGTCTCTGCCTCTGCCACTGTACCCCCCCCCCTCCCAAAACCTCAGTTTTTATGGAAAACTTCGGTTTTGGCATGTGCACGCCCTGCCCTGCACCGCCCTGCACTGCCCTGCACCCCTCTGCACTGCGCACTGGACATCGACTCTCCAACCAGCTACTGTATTTGCAGGCCCCCTGGGATAAAAATTTTGACTGTCATCCTCCCATCCAGACAGGAAGGGGGACCGTGCACGGTCGTACCGCCTTGTCGCGGTCTGCAATAGCCCCCCACGCTGCCCATTGCGGCGAGCTCACCCACAGGCGCTCTTTCGCCGCTGCCTCGATCACTGCTGCCCTGCCCCCCCTCCCGTCCCATGCTCGGCTGATGGAGTCCGCTGGATTTAGTGCGGACTGTACCCAGCAGAGGGTCAGTTGCAGCCCCGTCCAGCGGAGGCGGTGGGCTATCCTCCGCAGGATGCGCTGCTGCTGGACCTTGCCTGCCCCCGCCCTCCCCCAAAGGAGCTGGGCCAGCGCCCCCATGTTGTCCCCCACGAGCACCAGGCGCCGCGCTCGTCGCGCCTGCGCATCGTCCAGCGCCACCAGCGTCCCCCACAGCTCAGCCGCCTGCTGGGTGGTCACCCACGCCGGGCACAGCGACAGATCCGCCCCCCCCGGTCCCCAAGAGCCGACGCAGTAGGAGGGGTCAGTCCCCGTGGTAAGGGCACACCTGGCCGCGTCCACAAACACGCGCACTGCCGGCCCCCCCCCCGGTAGTGTCCGGCTCCCAGCCCCGGTAGCACTGGGCTATGGCTTCGCAGAGACCGCGCACCACTGCTGCCGGTGTGCGCCAGGCCCAGCGCGGGCCCCAGCGCAGCCAGGACCGGGCACCCGCCAGAAAGCACCCCCCCAGGTTCCCTGGGCGCCCCAACCACCCGATCTTCCCTAGTAGCCGCCTCAGGGCGACATAGGTGTATGGCCTGAGGGCCAGCTTCACCCACGCCGCCACCACCGCCGCCACCGCCGAGGCCGCCGGCGCCACCCTGCACCCTGCCAGGTCCACATCCTTGCCCATCCACCGCAAGGAGCGCTGCGGCGTGAAGACGGACTTCTCACTGATGAGGAAGCCCGCCTGTCGTAGGAGGCGTGCCGCACTGTCGGTGACAGTGGCCACCTCCCCCGGATCATGACCGACAAAGAGGACGTCATCCAGGTACTGTACCACCACCACCCCCCCCTTCCCCAGGTCCCGCAGCAGGTCGGAAATAAGGGCCTGGACCAGCCCAGGCGCCTGGTGCCAGCCAAAGGGCACCCGCAGAAAAGCATATGTGTGCCCCTGGGCCGCCACCCGGATGGTGTTCGCCAGGGGGGGGGGGGAGCTCCACACTCCAATAGCAGTTCGCTATGTCCAGCTTGGTGCCCCACAGCCCCCCCCCCACCCACCCTTCCCCCCAGGTCCCTGAGAAGGATGGCCAGGCCCTCCAGCGACGGCAGCTTGAAGGGGCGGGCCTTGTACTTGCACCCCCGGTTGAACATCTTCATGTTCACAATCAGGGCGCATTTGCGCTCTGATTTCCACTTGACGAACACCTCTGCATTCGCATCCCCCCCCACCACGCTGACCAGGCCCTGGGACGCGAGGGTGGAGAGGAGGGCTGCCACCCGTGGGCAGCGGGGAGGGGGGAGGGGATGGACACGCCCCCCCGCCCTGCCAAACTCGGGGTCAGCCCAGTCCTCCCAGACGTGCGGCGGGACGTGTACGCGGCCCGTGTCCCCCAGCCCACGCGCCGCGAGCTCCACAGTGACGCGCGACTGGTCGTTCAGGCGGGTCGAGGATCCCCCATCGAGCGGGATTTCGCCCCCCGCCAGGAGGTGCAGTGCCTCCTCCGCCAGCGCCAGGTCCGCGGCCGCTGCCCTCTCCTTCCACGCGGGGCGATCCACAGCCCACTTGATGGACTCCGCCCACCACGCCTGCAAGAGGGACAGGACATTGTCAGCAGGGGCCCTCAGGCTACGCCCCATGTGGCGCGCCGCCGCCTCCAGGTGGTCGTTCCAGTCGAGGCCGCACCTGGCGCACCGGGCAACCGCCAGCCGCATCCCCAGCCGCTCCGCTGCGCCGTCTCGCCGGCGCCCCCCCCGGGTGCCTGGGTGCCTCTGGTGCTTGCCCTTGCCGGCGTGACCCGGGGCACAGCCGCGGAACGGGGGGCTGCGGCTCGGCGGTCGGCCGCTCCATCTGCGGCCTGCTTGGCTCGGGGCTTCGGGGCGGGCTCAGCCCGCGTTGCCCGCGCTGCGGGTGCCGACCGGCCGCGGGCCACGGCTCGGTGCACGTAGGCCTTGCGCTGGCCTTCGCGGGGGTGCCTGGCGGCCCTGCGTGCCACCGTGTCAGGCGACTCGTCACTGGAGGAGCCCAGTACGATGGTCTCCTGCATGTCGGAATCGCCACGCAGGCCGGTCCCTTGGCCGCCATGGTTCCCAGCGCGGACATCGGGTGGGGCAGGGGCGGCGCCCGTCCCGTCGGGGCCACGGGGCCCAAGCGTGCCGAGCGCCCAGAGCTGGTACGCGTGGACCGGCCGGATCTCGACCCCAAATCCCGGCGTGGGCCAGGGCATATTGTCGGGCAGGAAGAACTCCCATCCAGGGGGCGCGCTGGCATACCTGTGCGCCTCCGCCTCGTTGTCCCATCGGCCAGCCACCGCGATGCTAGCGATGGCGGCCCCGAACGCCCGCATGGCCGCCGCTCCTCCGCGTCTCCACGCGTGCCACCCCATGGATTCCCACCCCGTGGCAGCCAGCAAGCCATGGATCGCCGCTTGGAGGTCGAACGCGGCAGCCATAAGCGGCACTGACGCGGGCCTGCTGGACACCCACGGGTGGGCTGCCATCGCCGCGCGCCATGCATCGGGCCACGCTCCCAGCCGTACCGTGACCCAGTCGTCGTCCTTCTTGTCATCGAAGAACCCCAGCACGCACCGCTTCCGCAAGTCCACGGGCCGTACGCTGGCTGCTTCACCCACCCTGAGGAGAGTGGCGAAGGAGATGACGGCAAGGCCCAGGCAGAACCAGTCGAGGGTGGTCCTGATGCTCCGCGCCATGAGTCGGAGGGTGACCAGCTCGGCCCATACTTGAGTGGGTCGTGGCGCGGCAGTGGTGGTGGCGGCACCTCGTGCCATGAGCCAGTGCACGGGCCGCACCATGGGTCGTATGCATCCCAGCTTCTCCGCCAGGCGAAGGGCGGATATGACGCCTCGTAGCGTCCCAGGCTGCTGGCCCATGGCGGCGCGTCGGATGAGGTACTGGGACAGTGCCCCCGCCGCGTCCAGCTCGGGCCAGTGCGCCGCGAACCGGCTCACATCCCTGAGGATTGCTGTCCACCGCTCCACGGTTCCAGGGGACCACCGCCGGATGGCCAGCGCGAGGGGCTCCTCCATGTAGTTGCCCCACCATAGGCTGTCCACTGCCGACCCCGCGTATCGGAGGTTGAGTGCCCCGCCCCCCTCGTCATCGGCGCCCCCGTCGCCGGCGGGCCCATCCCTGGCGCTGGCGCCAGGTTCTTCAGCAGCTGGCCGGCGCTGGGGCCGGCCCGGCCGGATAGGGCTGGGGGGCCTGGGCAGGCGGCGCCGGGCACGGGCCGCCCACGGCCCAGTGGTTGCGGCCACACCGAAAACATGGGTACGGGGGGGGTCCAGTCGCGTCATAGGTGCGGCCCGTGCTGTGCGCTGTGTACAGGCTCTGGCTACCCACGGTACTGAACCCCCCCCCGGTACGAGCCTGCGACGGAACCGGCGACGGAGGGGGCCCGCCCCTGGGTACCACTGGCACAGTCCCTGGCCCAGTGTCCGTGCAAGCCACAGCGGAAGCATGCCCCTGGGGGGGCAGGGGCCGGGGCCTGCGCCTGAGCCGGCGCCGGAGCCTGGGTCTGGCTCGGCGTAGGCTGCTGGGCTTGGGCGTACCATCCCTGTGGCGCTGGCCGCGCCGCCGCCCCAGCAGGGTGGGTGGGCGTAGGCTGGCAGTCCCTGTAGACCACCTTCCACAGCGTTTCCACAACCGCATTGCCCCCCCCAACGGGGTCTTCCGTTTTGAGCCAGGTGCTCAAGGCCTGGACGAGCTCCTGCTGCCAGAGCCAGGGAAGTTGCCCCGCGGCTATCTTGGCTAGCTCTCCCTCGGATAGGGGTGGTACCTTTGGTAGCTGGAGCTCCCGGATGCGAGCCTCCAGCCGTCGTATCTCCGCCTGCTCCGGGGACTCCTGCGGCTCCCGCGGCTGGTCTTGCAGCGTCTCCTCTGCCTGCTCCCGGGCAGGCGGGCTGGGCTGCGGCACCGCCTTCCACGCAGCCGCCTCGACGTCGAGCCGCAGGTCCGTTGATCGCTCAAAGAGGGCCATGTATATCAGGGCCGTCGGGGCGTCAAGCCCGCCCGCCGGCCCACTCCACTGCCCGATCAACGCCCGCCACGGACAGGCCATCCTCATCAGCCGCTCCTGGTACCGGGCAGCCATGATGCCGGCGTCCGCGCTGTCCAGGAACCCATACGCGGTAGCCGCTGCGTGATCTCGCCACCGCTCCCAGCGTGCGTACTCGGGGGTCTTGACGGGGTCCAGGTCCATGTCGTCCCGGTTGAAGGCCAGCCTGGCCCGCTTTGCCCCGCGGCTCTCCCCACTAGCCGCGTCCGATGACCCATTCGATGTACCCCCTGGCATGCTTGTAGTCCCCCCGAAAGCACAGTCAGAAGAAAAGCATCAACTGAAAAGTACAGGGGGGGAGGGGGGAGGGGGGGGGGGGTGGTCAGCCTCAGTCTCTGCCTCTGCCACTGTACCCCCCCCCCTCCCAAAACCTCAGTTTTTATGGAAAACTTCGGATTCACAGCTTTGGGGTGTGGTTGCGATTCCAGGAGCAGCAATGCAGGTGTGTGTGTGTGTGTGTGTGTGTGTGTGTGTGTGTGTGTGTGTGTGTGTGTGTGTGTGTGTGTGTGTGTGTGTGTGTGTGTGTGTGTGTGTGTATGTGTGTGTGTGTGTGTGTGTGTGTGTGTGTGTGTGTGTGTGTGTGTGTGTGTGTGTGTGTGTGTGTGTGTGTGTGTGTGTGTGTGTGTGTGTGTGTGTGTGTGTGTGTGTGTGTGTGTGTGTATGTGTGTGTGTGTGTGTGTGTGTGTGTGTGTGTGTGTGTGTGTGTGTGTGTGTGTGTGTGTGTGTGTGTGTGTGTGTGTGTGTGTGTGTGTGTGTGTGTGTGTGTGTGTGTTGTGTGTGTGTGTGTGTGTGTGTGTGTGTGTGTGTGTGTGTGTGTGTGTGTGTGTGTGTGTGTGTGTGTGTGTGTGTGTGTGTGTGTGTGTGTGTGTGTGTGTGTGTGTGATCTGTACTTTTAGAGGTGGATCCTTGTGCAGCGTGGGGCTGGACGCCTCATTTGGCTCAGGTCTGCTGAGGCCTCTTTGTGACGTTGTTTCCCTCCCTTCTGGGAATTAGAACCTCTGTATTTGGCTGGCTAGGTATCCAGAGTGTTTGCTCTCCCGTGCCTCGTCACGAAAAGCAGGCGTGCGACATCCTCGGCCACGGTCTCCTCCAGCCCCCGTGGAACAGGGGCTGGCGGGGACGGAGGGGGGGGTGATTTCGGCTTCCTGCGCTTGGGGGCTGGAGGGGTGGGGGGTTGGTGTGGGGACCTCAGCAGACCCGTGGAGATACGTGCAGGCCCTTGCGGGCATGGTCGTTTGTTGGGCAGTTGCGACTGTGTAAGTGGGCGCTTCAGGTGCACAGGCACTGGGGTGCACACTTTATGGTGCCCCCGTTGACAGCAGTGGCGCACTCCCCTTTGCTTGAGTGTGCACCTCGGGCATGGTGGCAGGCCATGCAGTGGGCATAGCTGCAGTTGTGGCCTGCGTGCCACGTGGTCACCAGTGTGGTGTCCCAGCGCACAGCACGCTTCAGCTGTGCGCCGGAGTCTTTTGCAGGTCGTGCACGCGGTGGCCGAGTGCTTGGCGCACTGAGACGAGTCAGCCGGCGGCGCTGGTTGTGGCGCCCTGTGTGTGTTCGCGCGCCTGCGCGTTCCGGTGTAGGGGCGCTGTGCAAGCTTCCCATCCCCTATCACAGGGAAAAAGTCAGCTGCAAAGGAGGAGCAGCCCCCCCCCCCCTTTGGCAAAAGTGGTCTGTTCCGAGGACGGAGCCAGTCCGGGCTGCAGATTCCCCTGGAGTGCACGCTGCAGTCGATGCTCCTCCACTTCCTGCGCAGTTCTGCGTGGCCTATGTGTGTATGGACGCAGTGTGTGCACTCTGTTGAGGCCTACCTTGGTGCGCTCACAGTATGTTGCTAACTGCTGGATGTGTGTCTTCATGGCACTGCGACAGGTAAAAAAGGGGCGGCTATTCAGGCCGCAAAGTGCTGGCCCCCCAAGAGGGACTAAAGAGCTGCAGCGTGTGACTACACGCGCAGGATGCAGGTGGCCTTTGGTGACCAGGCGCTGCGCATTTGCCATTGCCAGTCGCAAGACCCGACCTCTTTCCTGTAGTGAGAGAGTTGTGCCTTTGAACTTCGCTTGTGGTGCGTGGGGGAGAGTGCGTTGCGCAAACTCTTCAAAGTCCAGCGCGAGTTCCAGGAACGTTACTGTGCCGGGTTCTGGGGCCCAGTGTAGTTCCCTCAGCCATCACAGCAAGTCTTCTAAAAAGGGCATTTCCCATTGCCATTCCACCTTCTTGGGGGTGCGTAAAAGAAGTAACCCCTTGTCTTCCGTCTTGGGGAGGGGTCCCACCAGTTGGTGGTACGGGTACCGCCGAAGCTGCTGTGAGAGGCTCGACCCCCTAAAATGTACGGGGGATTGTGTGTCTCGTAACTTGCGGGCCTGCAAGACGGCCACTAACATATTGTGTAGGGCTGTCAGGAAAGCTAGCGCTGCCCCTGACTTGACGCTGTCTGAGTCCAGCTCTGGGGCTAATCCACAAAGTCGTAAGCATGGGGACCACTGGTCCATGAGGGGGAGGCCTGGGACTTGCGCTGCCGCTGACTTGATGCCCGGTAGGTGGGTGTCCCGCACCGCACTCCAGGCTGAACACTGCCAAAAAATGTGCTCCTCGTTTTCCGGGGCGTTGCCGCAATACGGGCACGTGGATGTGGCTCTCATGCCACGCTGATAAGCCCGGAGGGCTGTCCAGGTGGCTCCGGAAAGGATGCCCCGCAGTATGGAACGCTGTAGCTCCGTGGCAAAGGTCGCTATGCTGGGCTGGACCAGGCGCCTGCACGTGGTGTAGTGAGCTCCCGCAAAAAGTCGGGGACGTCGTTGTATTAGGCTGTCCAGAATTTGTGATCGGAGTTGCTCACGCACCTCGTGCTTCACTGTGTTTTTGTCTCCATAAAGGAGGAGGGGTCGCTTCGTCCGGGTACCGTCCATCCCCACCATCCTTGCGTGGCCACCCACCCACATTCGTGCGCTGTATGCATGGCCCGCCCAAAGGGGCCAGACCCTCTGTGGTGTTGGGCCGTTTCCCAGATGGCCTGTGCGGTGATTTGGCCCGCCCCCCTGGTGCGGCACAGTTGTGCCAGCCAGAGGATACGGTGATATTTGAGCACCAGGGTCGGCGCAATCCTGTGCCCCTTGCAAAGCAGCGTAAAGAAAATTTCTTTAGCCCTGCCCGGTCGGGATGGGCCCCATATGGTCTTCATGACCTTTGCTTCAAAGGGCAGCAGGTTCTTAGGCCGCAGGGGCACTATCTCCGCTGCATGCAGTCCTGTGGCCGTTATCATCGTAGAGATGACATCGCACCGGCGTTCAAAATTCCCTTGCGCACCATGTACCCTGTCGAGCAGGCTACAGGCTTTGGAGATGCGTTTCAGTATGAGCGGCCCTGAGCAGGTGGCATCAGTGGTGCGAACACCTGCGCCCAATGACTTGAACTCGGATGAGACGGGAAAAGGCACCCCGCTGCAGCTGTGGACAAGCGTCCCTGCGGCAGCCGACGCAGTCCCAACGCACTGCACCTGCACGACGGAGGGCCTGCGCATGTGCAGCACATGCGAGGGCACGTGCGATGCATGAGTCGCACATGCGCAGTGTGTGTGTCGTCCGCGTGCAATGCTTGTGGCAGCGCAGCCCCTGGCGGTGGTGCAGTGTGTCGCAGCGCCCCAGCGGCGATGACCCCAGGCGACCCCTTTCGATGACTCCAACCCCCAAACCATGTGCCCAACGCCCTCAGTGTGCCTCACCCGACCACCTGCGACCTTCGACCAACCATATATCGCACGAAGTCGCCCCCCCCTACCTTGGAGGTAGGGGGGGGGTAGGGGGGGGAGGTAGGGGGGGTTTGGGGGGGGAGGTAGGGGGGGGGTCGAGAAGGTAGGGGGGGGGTATGGGGGGGGAAGGCGGTGCACACACAAGGCGGAACACACAAAAGGCGGCCTGTGGCCACCGCAGGAGTCTTGTTATTTAAGGGGCCACATGCAAGGCGGTGCACACAGAAGGCGGTGCACACACAAGGCAGAACACACAAAAGGCGGTCTGTAGCCACTGCAGGAGTCTTGTTATTTAAGGGGCCACAGGCAAGGCGGTACACACAGAAGGCGGTGCACACACAAGGCGGAACACACAAAAGGCGGTCTGTAGCCACCGCAGGAGTCATGTTATTTAAGGGGCCACAGGCAAGGCGGTGCATACAGAAGGCGGTGCACACACAAGGCGGAACACACAAAAGGCGGTCTGTAGCCACCGCAGGAGCCTTGTTATTTAAGGGGCCACAGGCAAGGCGGTACACACAGAAGGCGGTGCACACACAAGGCGGAACACACAATAGGCGGCCTGTGGCCACCGCAGGAGTCTTGTTATTTAAGGGGCCACAGGCAAGGCGGTACACACAAAAGGCGGTGCACACACAAGGCGGTGCACACAAAAGGCGGTCTGTGGCCAGCGCAGGAGTCATGTTATTTAAGGGGGGTGCGGGGGCTGGCCCCCGCGTCGAGCGAAGCGAGCCGAAGGTAGGGGGGGGGGAGGTAGGGGGGGGGAGGTAGGGGGGGGGGGTTGGGGGGGGGGTAGGGGGGGGAGGTAGGGGGGGGCGACTTCGTGCATACTATCCAACCAACAACGCCTGCGAAACGCACCAGCGGAGCCGACTTGGAGGGGCCGGAGCGGGGCCCCCACCACACCGGGACCAGCCAATACGGGGCGCTCCTCCCGGGGGGCGGTGCTGTCCGGATTTGGCAGAGGTACCACTGCCACACCAAGTTCCTCAGCTCAAGCCCGCGTCTGGGTCAGGCAGCTTCTCTACCGACTGGCGCCCTCTCTGGGCCGCTGCGTGTGTGTGCTTCGGCCAGACGTCCTGCCGTCGGACGCTTGAGAGCGGGCCGACGGACGGTGGGAGCCGGCGATGCCTGACCTGACCTGAGGTTCCGGGCAGTTCAGCGTCCGGGCTCCGCGAGGAGGACCTCCGCGGCCCTCTGCATGACCTTGGCGCCCACCGCCGTCCCCTCAATCCACCCCACAGCCAACCGCCGCCATCGGTCCCTCTGGAAGGCCACCAGCTTCTGGTGGGCCAGGGGCACGGCCACGGTGCTCGGGAACCGCACCCCCACGCGCCTCCACCCCAGCGCATTGAGGGAGTCCGCCATCCGCGCCTCCACCGGCCCCCGCCTCAACGCCGTCGTCCCACCGTCACCGTCGCGCCGGGTGTCAAAAACATGAGGTCCATTCCAGGGCCTGGCACGGGGACCCGGAGCGGCGCCGGGGCCGGTGTCCCGGGTGCCTCGTTGGAAGCCCCAGTCCGTCAAGGGGTCCGCGACCCCGGGCCGCTGCAGCGCACGCGCGTCGAGAGCCGCGGTCCCGTAAGGCACCAGCAGGTCCCCCGCGAGGTTGGCAAAGGCCACGCGCTGCTGGAACGCCGCCAGCGGCTCGAGGAATTCAGGCAGCGTGGCCATGCGGAGGAGGAGCGGCGCCGTGCGCCTGCGGCCGTCACGCAGGAACAGGTCAGAGCCAGTCTGCCGGAGCAGCAGCGGGATGAGAGGGTGAATGGGGCGTGGGATAGGGAGCCATGTGAATTTCCGGACTCCCAAATGGGGAGATGCAAGCGTGAGGAGTGTCCGGGGCTGAAGACCAGCGATGGTGTTCGTCTTGGGGTTGTATAGCAGGCGGGCAGCGTACCTGCAAATGGTGAGAGGTGTGTTGTAGTGTGGTCTGGTTGCGGGAAAGTGTTCTTTTGTGGCCTCGCAGATAAAAGACTGCGGTGGCTGGCTGCAAGGGTTTGGAGGTCATCTACATTTTGGTTTTGTGGCAATACACCTACCTTGCATTCAGTGCCTAGTGCCCACTTTGCAACACCCTTCAGTGTCACCATCCGTTTCGCGCACAAGCCTCCAACATCGCACCGGCAGGTGGCACCCTCAGAGAAAAAGGAGCACTGTGTGTGCCACTTCAGCCCAATGCCTAGGCAGCACTTGTGCAATGAAAGGTACTGGCTGCCGTTTGTGCTAAACTCATAGATGGTCCATAACTCCACCATGTGGCGCTGGCACGCTGGTCCAGTGCAGTGTGGTATCGTATGCCACGCTGTGGTGTGATATCGTGTGGTGAATGCCCTGCAAGTATTCCGATCTGCTTTTGTGCCGCATCACATGCCGAGCCCTTCACCAGCATGCTGGCCTGCCTCCCCTCTCCCCCACTACCTCTTCTTCAAGGGCAAAGGCAACAAGTACCTGACATACAGGCCTCCAAGGGAATATCCAACAAGGCTAATGTGCACAAGGGACGGATGGCGTCCCACGCATGCCTCAATCTCCTTCGCAAGCCGCTCACCACCAGCAGCTACCCCGTCCAAAGTGTGCCCCTGATTTGATGCCGCATTCAAAACCTGAGCACAGAGTGGGACGAGTGTGCTAGGCTGAAATTAGCTGCAACCAGGGCTGCAACACTCATGCAATCAAACAGCCGGGCTACAGATCGCTTCAAAATGTAGTTGCTCAGCACCGTGAGAGCCAAGGCCCCCAATTGCAATCACAGGCTCGCCTATGCAAGGGATAGCACTGGGTCCAGTTCCCGCAGGGGTGTGGGGAGGGGGCGGATTCCATAAAAGCTGGTTGGGTGCCGTGTAAATACAAGTGCGTGCCCAGCACGTTGTCTTTTGCGCGACCGGCTTTCTTTTTGGTCAAGGTCGTTGGAGTCTATCGGGGGTGAGGAAGGGAATGCGCAGGTTTGCATGTGAGAGTGGGGCTTCAGCACGACTATTTGACATAGGCAGCGTCACTGTCGCCATGGCGACCACTCCCCAGGATGACTCATTGTCCTCATTGTACATTTAGTAGTTTGCATGGGACATGCGGGGGGCACAATGACTGTGGCTTTCGGAGTCGGCTTGAGTGGGCGAGGGAGCAGTCCAAGGCCTCGCGCTTTAGCCACGCACTTGCGGCCATCCTTCATGAGTGGAGCCCCCTCACACCCATCACCCCAATCATGCGCCCCATCTTTAACATGTACATGCTTGCCCTTTGAGGCAGGCTTTGGAGCATCCTTGACTGCACGTGTGACTCAGAGAATTGCTGTGAAGAGAGGGGGCTGCACGGTTGGGACGCTGGGGGCCGGAGACACGGACCTGCAAACAAGGGGAGCGTTGCAGAAGCTCGCGCTGGAGAACCGCCAGATTGTGGGGCGCCCCAGTCAGCCCGTGCGACAGCACCATCAAGTGGGTGGTGCGGGAGGACGGGCAAGCGCTGCCCAGGCCCGGCCGCACCGCCGCTGCATGAAAAAGCGCCCGGGGCACATCCGCGCCCGTGGCGCTCCACGGCGACGTAGTCCTGGTAGTGCGGGGCACACCCCCTTGCAACGGCGCGGCGGCCACCAGCCACCAGACGACACAAAGAGCGGTGGCAATGACGGCAGACCACTGCAAGGCCCGCAGGGATATGGCCGAGGCGGTGCGGGAGACGCATTCCCGGGGAAGTGCGCGGCACTCGGAAGTCGAATCCGCACGGGGCAACAGGGGCCAGTGCTGTGAAACGTCCGGCCGAGGGGCACGCATCTGCAGCCCGGGGTCGTGTGCGGCCATCCCGGTGGCCCCTGTCCGCGACAAGAAGAGCGCCGCCGGTGGAGTGGGGCCGTCTGAGGCTCGTGCCAACGCGGTGCTCAGAAGTGGGAGGCAACGGCGGCTGGGCCGCTCCTGGACAAACCAGCCATTTTGGTGAAGGACTAAAGATGGTGAAGGGGTGATGGGGGGGGGGGGTCGTGCGGCGGTGCTGAAAGGCTCTGGTGGGTGGTGGCGCAGGCTTGGGGGGCAAAGAGTAGTGGGGGGGGGGGGGTTCACCATCCCCTCCCTTGCGAGCGCCCTCCCTTGCTCCTCTCCCCTCAGTTGGGCTCGCCTTTTCATTGAACCGCCGCCCCCCCATTTGCGAGGACAACACTCAACTCCCAAAAGTTGACAGAAACAACGCCGAGTGTTGTTCTGACAGAGGGGGGGTATTTATAAAGGGCAAAGTAGGACATGGTTCCAACAGTTGCGGAACCAACACGCACGGTTGTGCTCGCAAGCGGGGGCCGGGGTGGGGTGGCGTGCTCATGCGGGCTGTAGTCTCAGTAAAAAACCGATGGAACATTACTGGCGATCATGGGCGGTAGCCTCCTCATCCAGGCAGCCATATTATATCTTGTGTGCCACCACCTCGCCTCTCACTTCATAAACCCCCTCCTGCTCTCTGATATGGATCTCGAACGAAAATGCTACACTCCGACACATGACATAGACACTGACCACACAGTTGTCAATACAAACATCATAGAAACAACCCACAGCATCACAGCAACCACCAAAGATTGGAATGCAATGCCTAGGTCTTCCTATTGGTGTTGGGGCGAGACCCGCTGATGACAATAGAGCCTGGACTTCTTCCCTGTCCATGGCACCACTGCAGTGTTGAGCCTGCAAAACCGCAGATTGCACAGGATTTTGAATGCAATGGCTGTACCTCACCTGGTTTCAATAGGGAACTAGTGGAGCTGCTTGCTACAGCATGAGGTGTTGCAGATGGCTACACCTCTGCTGTGTCAGGCCAACCTCCTGAGGCCGAGGTTCACACCACCCTTGCCACAGACAGATTCTATTTTGTGAACAGAGCATAGGTTTCCACTTGCTACATCAACCATGCCATCATGGGGCCAAGAAGCTGGCAATGAATCTTGCCATGAACTGCACAGCATTGACATGCCATGCCAACACTCCCTCCCGACAAAAATTCTGTGACATGCTAAAACAACGGAATTTGACAACAGTTGCGTCCAAAAATGAGATACCAATTTGCAAACGCCTGCAAACCAGGGGGGGCTACTTGCGTTGCACCTGCAGCGTGGACCATAAGCAGTGAACATCTCAGGACGGCCCCCACAAAAGCAATACAGAAAAGACAGAAAGCTCTGGTCTCCCTACTAGTCGCCATGTGCAGTTGGCCACATGCGGGCTGCGTCACATGCTTCCCTGAATGGGGACGGGTGCACACTTTTGAGAAAATTAATTGGCACTTTCCCTGAGATCGACGCTCACAAAAAAAGGCAACGCGGACAGCAAAATAGCAGCAAGGAATTCATCATCTGATCATGATCTCAAAGTCTATGCCCATAACAACGGCTAGAAATTGGCTACCCACGCTACAAACGCCCTCTTGGGCAACAGAGCTGCCTTGACACAAAATATGAACTTCGTGCTTCTCAAACCAAGGTATCAGGAAGCACACATGGCACACAGCAGAACGAATTGAAAATTGACGGAACGCCTAGTGTTGCTTGGACATAGGCGTTGCTTGGACAAAGGGTGTGCTCGAGGTCCCCTGCCCATCAGCACAGGAGGGTCCTGTTCTTCATCCTCGTGCAACTTTAAAGGAGGCTTGTCCATGCCACTCACATACCGTTTGGGGTCATGACGACTTGTTGTGCGCAATAGCAATGGCAAGGGGAGGCAATGGGCGAAGCTCCCTTCGTTGTATACCACTGCTTTTGTGCATGTTGACCACACTAGGCAACGTTTTGGTCCTGTTTCGGTTCCAATGACCCTATTGAGGTTAACCGGCCCATGTTCCTCCTTTCCGAGTTGGAGAGCTCGAGAAGGCAGGGGATGCATACCCCCCCCCCTTTGTCCATGATGGCGATGACCATATGCCTGTGTCACGGGGGTATATGCGAGCTCAGTATCCGTGGCTCATGGCCCACCCGTAAGGTCCGTTGCGAGGGCCAAGGCACACCAACCTGCCAGGACAGCTTTGATGTGTGCTTCAGGCATGGGCATGCATTTCGTTTCGCGTTTTCTTCCAAAGTCCACGAACCCTCAGCCCGCCTTGCCCACTGCTGTTCGGTTGAGCCTCGCCTCAAGTTCCTTGAGCGCTTGAAGGAACCCGAAATTGCTGAAAACGCGCCCGCGTCTCTTCATCGCAATTAACTTGACAGCCTCCTCTGCACCCAGCCCATACTCAAGCATGAAAAACGCTGCAAGCACGGCGGCTGACCGATTCAGCCCCATCACGCAATGCACGAGGACTCCGACGCATCCCGTCTGAGCCATATCGCCGACTCGCGGAGAGCGAGACGTAGGCGCCATCCCGTACGGTAGTTGGGGACATCGGCTGTTCCAGCTATCTTCACCTTCGGTAAGGGCTACTGATGATTTTCCGGTACCCGACGTCATCGAACGCTTTCGCTCTGCGTCGGCCGCTTGCTTTATGAATGCGTGCACAGGTTCAAAATCGTGCAACAAATCGTACGTCGCGTTGTCCATCGCCGCAACTTCCTTGTAATGAAACGAAGAAGCATCTCCAAATCGACCCTTTGGAGGACCGGTGCATCCCGTAACACGAACCGCGCGGGGGCCGCGCTCACGTTTTCCTTTGCCACCCTGAGCCGGTCCCTGCAGCTCGAATGCAACGCGATCGCCAACTCGCGGTATGCGACCCCTCACGTTATCGATGTGCACGTAGACGTCTGGAGCCGCTGCGCCCGTCAAGCCCGAGACACCGTTGGCTGCCGAAAGCCCATCTGATATGAATCCGAATCCTTTTTCGCGGCTAAACATTTTCACAATGCCAGTGTGTGACCCAGAGGACACCCCCGGAGAACCAGAATGGGACTGCGTGTCCGCATTTCCGAATAAATCGAGGTGACACTCATAGAAGTAGCTGGAGTCGCTCAAGTACTCGCGAATCACATCCTCCATGCGGCTCAACTGGTCCTTGACCCAGAACTTTTTTCCGCGCACTGCACCCTTCTCTGTGGCACACATGTTCACTACAACGGAGATGCCCGCACTTCGCAGAAATTCGACATTGACCGCCGTGCCCACATGCCCCAAATAGAATGCGTACTTGTCATCCGCATGTATCAGGTCGACGTCCCAAAGATACGCAATATGCTTCTTCGCTGCAGCATCCGCTACTGCAGCAGCAGCCACTTCCGGCGAACCAGCAGCTTGCGCTGCGTCGCGCGCTGCGACGAGGTCTTTCACTTCCAAGGCAGTGGTTTCGCACATGGTGTGCGCAACAACTCGGTCTGCGTCCTTTGCAAACTGGAATAATCGCGGACCGCCGTAGACCACTCAAAGACCTCAGGGCAAACCGCTCTAAATGTTCAAAACCCGTTTTGGCAAAGACATGAGAAACTGGGCACTACTGCAGGAAAGACATCATTGATTACGAAGCCTTCAACCATGCGAACATTCATCAAAAATAGCGATTCGCCCTGCGCGCCAATGAGATACAGCTTCATGGACGGTAATATGCAAACACACATCAATGATCGAAGTCCCTCTAGAGTATGCGATCATTGTTCCGGGTGTCCATTTGAACTGAGCGTGGGGGCTCTTGGCACAACCCCAATGTGCACACCGTGCCTGCAACTCCCTCTCAGAGGGGTTCAGGGAGAGCTGTCATCACCACCAGATGGAACACTATGCGAGGAGGGTTGAGGAGGTTTGAAGGCTATACATCCAGATGATAGGTCAGGTGCTCACAGGTCAAGCAAACGACAGGCGACAGCCACAATGGTAAGTTCACCAGCGAGGCCGACTCTTTGCCATGGGGGAGGAAAACCATGCTCCATGCTATGTAGGATGACAAGGAAGAGGAGGAGAGTTCTATGGGGGTACGCCGTGCGTGCCTGTTTGTCTATCCAGCCTACAGAAATGTATTTTGCGGACAAAGCTGTCAAAGAACATCTCTCCAATCACTCACCAAAGCAGGGTGTGGTTGAGGACGGCCCATTCTCTTCCTTACTTGTACCACTCATTGGTCATGGCTGCAGGAAACCTGATACACAGCCCATTTGCCTTCAAAAATGATCAGTAGCTGGGAGCTACCATGCCATGGGGTGGGCATGAAAACCCACCCCAGCCTCATCGCAAGGAAGAAGGGGGGGTACAATGCAGTATTCTGCAATATTACTCCCAAAAGGGGCCGGGGTATATATCAGCGGGCAGTTGCCCATGATCTCACAACCCATTTCGAAGTGATCTCACCAAAAACACAGTCTCTGGGCTGGTTCACGGCCCAAAACCCTCTCCGATGCCTTCAGTACCAGGTCAAAATGCAAACCCCGACACCACACTGCTAGCAGCCTGCGGGGGGGGGGGGGGGACAGAGGGGGTTTCAGGGGGTCAGTGCTAGGCGTATGTATAGGCAGCCCTGATGGTAGACCCGGCTTTAATGGATGTCGACCGTCGGTGAGTGGTGGGCCTAAAGAAGGGGATGGACGCAGAAATATAAAATCATCGCACTACCCCCTTCAGAAATGTAAAATCATGACACTACCCCCGTCAAAATTGTGAAATCATGACATAACCCCTTTCAGAATTGCGAAATCACACAAATGAGAGCTTTGCCCCCCGACCCCCCACCCCCCACCCCCCACCCCTGTACCCCTCCCCCCCAGGTCCAGAGGCGCCTTCGGCGCTTCTTCGGGGCTTCCTCGCTCACTTCACTCGCTCAGAATATGTTCTCATGTGCACGGGACAACACCGTTGGCATCCCATTTTTGGGGGGAAGGGGGCCGACGGCCCCCTGACCAAATATTGGCACTTCGTGACTACAATATTGAGACAATGTCTACAATTAGCAGACCGCGTCTACTTGGGGCAGACAGTGTCGACAGACTACACACCGCAATTCCTATGGTCCACAGGTAAACAGAAGGGTTGTACAGGTAAACGGAGTGGCATTCGGTGTAAAATGTGCATATTCTTGCATATTGTGGGCCTTCGGTCCCACATGGGGTGCTACACGGCCGGTCCGGGGGGTCCGGACCCCGGGGAGGGGGGGGGGGGGGGGCAAAGCTCTCATGTATCTGAAATCATGACACTAACCCCTTCAGAATTGTAAAATCATCACACCACCCCCTTTAGAATCGTGAAATCATCACGCACAGCAAAGAAGGGCAGTGCCATGATCCGATGGTGTTTGGCTGGTGACAGCTGCACCGACGGACGGCGTGACACCCGGTGGAGCTGGCGTAGTTGCCCGTGAGCGCTATCCAGACCCATGCAGCAAAGCCCCGGTGGCTGTGCTCTGTGCAATCATGCCCTGTGTACCCCCCCCCCCCCCTTGCGCCAGCACCAGGAAAGTCAGAACAACGACGGTCAGACCGGGTCCTGCTGCTTGGACAAGGCGGTGCTTGGGCGCGACGTGCGGTACCAGCCAAGCCAGGAGTAACGACATTAGTCATGGCTGAAAATCACATCAAAACAAACAGCAGTGGTTTGCAGTAGCAAGCATAACGTTGTCATGAGCAGGAGGACTCATCCCAAACATGACACAGCCCCTGTTTCTCTCTACAAACGGCACACAATCACCTTCTGTTAAGTTTCTGACCATAAAAACTGTGGTCAGAAAAACGACGGTCAGACCGGGTCCTGGTGCTTAGACAAGGCGGTGCTTCCGCAAGGGGAGAGGGGGGGGGGGCAGCTGCGGTCCACAGGGGCACCTCCTGGGACACGAAGGAGTTGGCACACAGGCCCCAAACTGGCATCACAGAAGGAGGTCGACAGAACGAGGTACAGCAAAAAAAGGAAAAAGGAAAAAAACAGGTTGATCTGTTTGCCCCCGGCTCTGCTTGAAGTGCTGTAGATTGCCTATCCCAGGAATGGATCCTTAGATCTGTACATCGCAGATGCACTGTTTAACCACTAGAGTACCGGCCATCTCAGGGATGGGATTGATAGTTTGTCCGATATGCTTCAACCATTGGTGCCTGCTCCCTACCCTCCTTAGGCAGTGTCGCCATTCAGGTTCTGGTGTCATGGGGGTGAGCCTGTGGGTCCCTCTGCAGCTGCTGGGCATCAATGGTTGGTCTGATCAGTAGAATGCCCATTTCAAATGAATGCAGCTTGCCCACAATGAAAGTGCCCCCCTTCGTGGTTGAAGTGATCCACTACACATTGAGCCGTAGGCCACAGAAGCAGTGCAAGCACAGGGCAATGCACCAGCAGCTGAGAGACCCAGTGGCACACATGCAGGTGAAAAGGCCCTTCAACGTGGGCTCTCTGTACAGTGGTTGTGCTTGCGTTCGCTACAACGGCGTCCCTTAGTGTCAACAGGACCCTTTTTGTACCCCCGTAACCGGCCTTCTGAGATGTGGGGGAGCGAGGGCATCCCATAATGCGGGTTGTATTAGCTTTTGTGTTGGGGGCGGGGGGGGGCTTTTTGCTGATTGCCTCTTGTGCGCACCTGAAATAGCCCAGATTTCCTCCAGGGAGGGGCGGGGGAAGGCAGGGACGCGCGGGAGTCAGAGCAAACCCTCCCGCTTGGCATAGATCTGTTTTCTCATGCCAAACCCCCCCACTGACTGTTGGCTGGAGCCCTCCTAGGAGGGGGGCCATGAGCAATGGATACTGAGCTCACATGAACCCCGTGACACAGGCATATGGCCTCCTAGGAGGGGCCACAAAGAAACGGATACAGGGCTGTCATGTAACCCCGTGTCACAGGCATATGGTCATTGTGTGCCATGCAGGAATCACCCCCAATTTCCTGGCACCAAAAGGTAAAGCAGCGGCTCCATGGCAGACCGGCCGGGGCTCGAACCCGTGTTCTGTGGCGTGTGTGCATGGTATATTTCCGGTATGCTACATCACCTTCACCTGTGTAATCGTTTTCCAAAACACCCGCTTGCAAAATCATTTCGCCTCCCTGGGGCTCGAACCACTCAGGCATTCGTTACCGAAGACAGGGCCGGCCCCATCGCCTCAACGGGAGGCAGGCCAGAGGGCACCGTGCTGCATGTGCTCGGAGATGTTCATGGACCATGACACGAAACCAACCCACTACGAGCCCCCGGGGTTCGAACCTACCCCCAGGAAATCGGAGGCCGGGCGCTTGTCCACTATGGTACAATAATGTGGTGTATTCTTTCCATTGCACCCCCATGAGATCAAGAGGTGGCAAATATGGGACGTTCGATGCATCCCAACCATCGTCGGGGTTTGAACCCCCGACGGAGGCCTCCTAGGAGGGGGGGGGGGGTCCGGGAGAGTCGGTTGGGGGGTTTCAGATGGGGCAATTGGGGGCAACATTCCAACAACACTCGACAATGGTTAACACTCGACTGCAGCAGATATGTAAAAACCGTGTGTTGTGACCCAGAGCACTGAGAGTGGTATGAGTGCTGGAAAACAGATCTAGGCCAAGCGGGAGGGGGTGCAGGATGCAAGAGATGCACTGTGGGCATTCAACCAAGCCATCCAAAAAGGCCAAGGTGCCGCAAAACTGTACAAACGTAGCTGTACCAAAGTGCAGAGCACCATAAACACCATTGGCAAACAAACGGTAGAAAGCCCCTACACCCGCATGCTCACTTGCCAAGTCACACGCAGTTTGACAGGCAAAATGCAGGGTGTAGGCTGGTGAAGCTAGTGGAGGCGCTCAAGTAACCTTGGGAAAGGCGGAAGAGTGGGCCTTGACGTCTGGCTGGCCCCACTGGATGCACTTCAAAAACAATTCAAGTGTCAAGCAGCAGGAATTTTGGGGACCAGTGTTTTTGTGGTCCCACATGTAAGATCGGGTTTAAGACATTCTGCCACAGATTGCAACCCAATAATGTTTGTTTTGATGTGATTCTTAATCATTCCTGCTGTTCCCCTTCCACAGCCAATCACCGTCTGCATTTGAGGGCTCTCCTGGATGTGGGCGGTCATGTGCATTTGCCGTCATGTGTGACATGCAGGCACGGTCTTGTCTAAGCACGAGTCGGGCGTTGATTGAACCGTTGTTTTGCCTGATTTTTTGGGGCCGTGACCGTGCTTGCACAAGGGGGCGAGGGGGTATGCAGTTGGAGATTTACACCCTTGCAAACTGATTATTTTAGGAGACGAAATTCTCCCGCAACTTGCCCATGATCTCACAGCCCCTTTCGAAGTGATCTCACCAAAAACACATTCTCTGCGCTGGTTCACGGCCCAAAATCCTCGGAGGGGGGGTTTCAGGGGGTCAGTGCTCGTCATATGTGTAGGTAGCCCTGATGGTAGACCCGGCAAAAATGGATGTCGACCGTCAGTGAGTGGTGGGCCTAAAGAAGGGGATGGCGCAGAATTATAAAATCATCGCACTACGTCAAAATTGTGAAATCGTGACGTAACCCTTTCAGATTTGCGAAATCACGCAAGTGAGAGATTTGCCATCCCCACCCCTGCTTGCCCCCCCCCCCCTCCTCCTCCTCAGGCTCCTTCGGGGCTTCCTCGCTCACTTCACTCGCTCAGAATATGTTCTCATGTGCACGGGACAACACCGTTGGCATCCCATTTTTGGGGGGGAAGGGGGCCGACGGCCCCCTGGCCAAATATTGGCACTTTGTGACTACCATATTGAGACAGTGTCTACAATTAGCAGACCGCATCTACTTGGGGCAGACAGTGTCGACACTAAAATGTGCATTTTTCTGCATATTGTGGGCCTTCAGCCCCACATGGGGCGCTACACGGCCGGCTCGGGGGTCCTGCGGACACCGGGGGGAGCACGGGGAAGCTCTCATGTACCTGAAATCATGACACTAACCCCTTCAGAATTGTAAAATCATCACACCACCCCCTTTAGAATCGCGAAATCATCACGCACAGCAAAGAAGGGCCGTGCCATGATCCGATGGTGTTTGGCTGGTGACAGCTGCACCGACGGACGGCATGACACCCGCCGGAGTTGGGATAGTTGCCCGTGAGGGCTACCCGGACCCATGCAGCAAAGCCCCGGCGGCTGTGCTCTGTGCAATCATGCCCTGTGTAGCTGTGCTCTGTGCTCTGCGGGGGGACCTCGTTGGACATGAAGGAGTGGGCCAGCAGGTCCCAAACTGTCCCTCAGGCAGAACAACCGCCGCAATCACTCAGCCATACCCTCAGGAACCAACTTCTGCCACAGTTTCCTGGGTATCTAGCAACTACCAAGTGGGGGCAAGAGGAATGGGAGGGACAGGAGTAGAGGCAGAGGCAGGGGCTGGGGCATGGCAATAGTACGGGTGGGAGCAACAAGACCATGACATCGGCAGCAAAATGCCCAAGAATCCACGGAGCCAGGACACGTTGTCAGTTGTCAGGAAACAAAGCTTCAGCATAGCTGCTGTTCCTGAAGAGGTGTGGATGACTGGTACTAATTTCTGGTGCCTTTTGGATGCTTCCTGTCAATTCTTGGAGGGTTGTGGATGACTGCTGTTGATTCTTGGAGGGTTCTGGAGGACTGCTGTTCTTTCTTGAAGGGGGGTGAGGATGACCGCTGACTGAGGGAGTGCTTTTGCATACACATGCCCAGGACCACAACCATACAGTGGGCACAGGCATACAAGCATGGGCAGAGGGAACCGGAGGGCAGTGAAAGAACGAGACGAACTGCAGTGTTCAATTGCCGTGGTGTGTGATGTCATGGTAGTGCGACGGTCATTGGGTTGTATGCGCCACTTGGACTTCTGCACATGATTATATATAGGTGTTGTATATAGGTGCACGGTTATAATTCTCGCGACACTTAAACTGCAGTGCTGAAAGGCATTTGCCCAGCAAACTGCCTGCGGTGGTCATGGAGCACCATACAGCACCGCACATGCAGATACACACCACCGGGATGCTACTAGATGCAGCAACTGATTGGGGCCTGGCAATCAACATTCTGCTCAGCCGCAGAGGCTCCCTGGGGAAAAGCAATCCATCTCCCGAAGTGCACTGCCCCAACAAGAGCAGGCACGCATCCTTATGGTGCCGGCAGTGGGCTGCGGTCTGAGGCGGATGCTTTCGAGCAGTGAGAACCCTTCGTGGGCATGACCCAGCCCCTCTGTCCCACAATGATCGGCTCCCAGGTATTCTTGAATAGAGAACCGGTGGCCAGACAAACAAATGTCCGGGGTCGCTGTGGCTAGACAAGGCCGTGCCAGCGCAAAGGGGGTGGTGTTGCATCCCCGGCCCCTTTGCACAGCACGTGCGCCCCCACACGACGGTTGGGTCACTTTGAAGGAGGGAGAATCCAGGGTATGTGGTGGGGTGCGGGGTAGGACGTGGAAACAGCCCCCCAGGCCCCCCTCGACGCCCAACCCAGCGCATCCTCAGTTGTTCCCCATATGTGCACCCCCCCCCCCCGTTCCACAACACTCCCAAGCACAGCCATGCCCCCCCGCCCCCCCCCCCCCACCTTCCCAACACCCAAAATAGGTCAAATCACCCTTGGCCAAATTTGGCGCCCGAAGAAAACTGTCTGCAAACATGCTCCTTTCTTTTGGTTACCCCACTTTAACGTCCACCTATTGCAACGCACCCCATTACATGGGCCTGGCTGTGCTGTCGTCTGTTGGAAAGTGAAATCGCAAACACTCGCCGTGGTTCTCCGCCCTCTGGCCACCACGATTGGCGGTATGGGCCGTTCCTCTGTCTCTGTTGGGTTAGCGGCGTGCGCGCTGGTCAGAGCTCATCCGAGGACACAAGCAGTTCAATAAGCGCAATAATAAAAATATAAAGCTCATCAGAATTAGGCAATCTGCAAAAGACGTTTGCATTGCAGCTCAAAAATGAGGCATAAAATGCAAACTATTCACAGGTGCCTGCCTTTCGCTTAGAACTATTGCGTGGTGCCAGGTGCACCTCCCCCACACATTGCTAATCAAGACTGAATATTGGGACCGAGCTGGTGGGGGAGGGAACATTAGATATGAATGGTGAGGGACATCAAGAATGATTCACACATTGATGGCTCTTGACAAAGTGAAATGCACCTGAACCCCATCACCACAAGGCCCACTTTCAAGGCTTTTTGGACTTCTCAGGGGCCAAAATGCCCCAAAATGGGCTCAAAATGGGCTCATTTCACCCTTTTGTGCACCCCAAATGGTCTACGATGAGTTTTGGAAAAATGTGTTTTTGACCCATTTTTGACCCATTTTTGGTCCCAAAACAGCCCATTTTCAAGGCATTTTGGGATTTTTGGAGGACCCAAATGGGCCACCACAAGCTCAAAACAGTCCAAAAACACTTGTTTTAGCGTCGCACATGGTCTAGGATCATTTTTGCGGAAAGTCATATTTTTACCCCTTTCGGACCCTGTTGACCCATTTGGGTACCCACCTGTTTGGGCTTGAGCTTGCAGCTTGCCACAGCCTAGTTATTGGGGTCTAGGCGTCCGTTTGGGCAATTCTGAGGGGTGGAAACCACAAAACGTGGGGGGTTGCGGGTGGAGTAGGTGCCCTCGGAATCGCATTTTGAGCCATGTAGCCAAAGATATGGCCTATTCTTGGTTTGTGGCTGTCGGCAGTTGGAGCTTCTGGGGGCCTTTTTGGGCCGCTTCCGCGGCATATCATGGAGTTAGAGGGCCGCAAAGAGCTCGTTGACACGGAGAAGTCAAGCGGCACGTGGAGTGTATCCACCGTTCCCCTTCGTTTGGCCGTTTTGAATGTGTTCCAGGGCTTTTTTGGCCCAAAAATGGCTGTTTTTGGCCCTAAACTGCAGATTTTGAAACTGAGGTCCGCCACTTGAGAATCCCGTTCCCGGCCGCCACCGTTGAGTTTCTTACTCAAACTTTGTGTGATTGTACTTCACACCCATAGGTATCATCCACCAAAATTTCACCCGAATCTGAAGCACCACGACGGAAATCTGATTTTTACCCATTTCGCGCGTGCTGCTGCTTGCTGCTTGCTGCTGCTGCTTGCTGCTTGCTGCTTGCTGCTGCTGCTGCTAAACCTGGTAGGTCCACCCTAGACACTAAAAAGGGTTATAAAACCAAGACTGGTTCCACCAGCTCGGTGACCCTAACCCTAATCAAGACTGAATATTGGGACCGAGCTGGTGGGGGAGGGAACATTAGCTATGATTGGTGAGGGACATCAAGAATGATTCACACATTGATGGCTCTTGACAAAGTGAAATCGGCTTGCAAGTGAACCCCATCACCACGAGGCCCACTTTCCAGGCTTTTTGGACTTCTGAGGGGCCAAAATGCCCCAAAATGGGCTCAAAATGGGCTCATTTCACCCGTTTGTGCACCCCAAATGGTCTAGGATGGGGTTTGGAAAAACACATTTTTGACCCATTTTTGACCCAATTTTGGTCCCAAAACAGCCCATTTTCAAGGCATTTTGGGATTTTCGGGCCAAAATGGGCCACCACAAGCTGAAAATGGTCCAAAAACGCTTGTTTTAGCGTGGCACATGGTCTAGGATCATTTTTGAGAAAGGTCATCTTTTTGTCCCTACTGGACCATGTTGACCCATTTGGGCACCCACCTGTTTGGGCTTGAGCTTGCAGCTTGCTGCAGCCTAGTGGGCCTAGGTATTGGGGTGTAGGCGTCCGTTTGGGCAATTCTGAGGGGTGGAAACCACAAAAAGTGGGGGGTTGCGGGTGGAGTAGGTGCCCTCGGAATCGCATTTTGAGCCATGTAGCCAAAGATATGGCCTATTCTTGGTTTGTGGCTGTCGGCATTTGGAGCTTCTAGGGGCCTTTTTGGGCCGTTTCCGGGACATATCATGGAGTTAGAGGGCCGCAAAGAGCTCGTTGACACGGGGAAGTCAAGCCGCACGTGGAGTGTACCCACTGTTTCCCTTCGTTTGGCCGTTTTGAATAGGTTTCAGGGCTTTTTTGGCCCAAAAATGGCTGTTTTTGGCCCTAAATTGCAGTTTTGGAAACTGAGGTCCGCCACTTGAGAATCCCGTTCCCGGCCGCCACCGTTGAGTTTCTCGCTCAAACTTTGTGTGATTGTACTTCACACCCATAGGTATCATCCACCAAAATTTCACCCGAATCTGAAGCACCACGGCGGAGTTCTGATTTTTGCCCATTTCGCGCGTGCTACTGCTTGCTTGCTGCTGCTGCTAAACCTGGTAGGTCCACCCTAGACACTAAAAAGGGTTATAAAACCAAGACTGCTTCCACCAGCTCGGTGACCCTACCCTAACTTAACCTGACGTGTGGGCGGTCCTGTGGAATGTGTGTCGGATCCATTGTAATGCGTGCGGGATCATCAACTGCCTGTCACATATGCGTTGTACAAAACACAAGTAGATTCATCATATACATCCCCGGGCCCAGCACAGAGTGTGTTAAAGAACACACTGGAATATGTGAGAGCTACGGCAGCGTCAGCCTGAAAAATCAGAAACTCATGAAAATCATGAAACATCGATGCTGGCTGTCGCTGGCCTCGCTCGGCCATGTTGACCTCCGCATTGCTGTGGGTCCTTGGGCCCACAGGCCGGCTATTTTACATCATGTGCGTGTCCTCCAGGCTCTTGAGGGCTATTTTATATCATATGCTGGTGGGTTCAGGTTGTGTTGGTGTAAATTAAACAGACGAGAGGAAATGTACTTAAGAAAAAAACCCATGATTAAATATAATGAAAGGGGGGGCGGGTTGGGTGGAATGCGCCCCTCCCCCCAGATTTATCAAATTAGAGCCGGCCCCTCATTGTCCCCATAACATAAGTTGGACGTTGGCCATGACGGCAGGTTTTGAATTGACCAGCATGATCCTGACGGCATGCCGGACTCAACCAAGTTCGACTACAACCGGTACCGAACGTTGTCTTGAGTTCGCCACCCGCTCCTGGTGATTGAATGTTTCATGGTCCGGGTGAGATCACACTCAGACAGCTCAAGGATCGGGCGCGCCCAAATAGCCCCGGCCCACCTCCCCCAACAATTGCGCTGCAAAGCCTCCCCGTCAGAAAGAAAATGACGGCGCCAGAGCACTATACCATCTGCCCCCTGGTTGGGGCGGTATCCATCGTGGACAGTAGGAAGATCTTTATTGATCACAACACAAATGCCACGTACTACGAGCCACCACAGGGCTTGAACAGGCCCCACTATGCTCCGAGCACGGGGCCACAACAGCGAGCATCAGGTGGTTAAAAGGCAGTTTTGGAGACACCGTGGCTCGAAATAGGCATCCAAGTAGCTCAAGATGACCGCAGAGCAAATGCACATCACCTGAAACAAATTTCGGGTGATTTCCAGCCGCCTAGCCTAGTCTATGGCCGATTTAGTGTCCAAAAAAGGCTAGTTTCAGCCAGTTTTCAGGATGATCGTCGTTCAGGACTGCGGTAAGAGGAGGTCAGTCGAAACAAGGAGCCATGCAGGTGGTCTATCTGCCATGCTATGACGACGATGTCACGAAACTCGTAACTCGAAACGACCACCCTGCTGTTTTTCACATTGGTCCCGCCGTGCTCGGCTCACAAAACAAGCTTCAATTCTTCCAGCGATTTGTCCATCGCGCTGATGAGGTCCTTCAAATGCGTGCGGCGGCTGGTCACTTCCTCGTTTTCGACCGCGTTTTCCTGAATGCCCGGCACCATTCTCAGCTCCTGGTGGATCCACCGCTGCCGCGCCTCCACGACGTGGTCCCGCGTCTCCTTCAGAATCATGTCCGAGAACGTCTTCTTCTCCACCGCCCACGCCGCCTTCACCGCCGCCCAGACGCGCCGGCGCTGCTGCTCATCCAACGACTTCGCGGCAAACTCGGTCGCCCACCCCGTCCGCGCCGTCCGCAGCCGTTTCTTCAGGTTGCTGCGGATGCGCTGCATCACCGCCGGGGGCGCCATGTGCTCCTCCACGCTGAACTCACGCGACGCAACGGGGGCCGCACTCGCGGGCGGCCCACCAAAGGCGGCCCCGAAGGCAGGCGCTTTGTGCGCGTCCGCGACCATGAGCTTGCCGTCCGTCCCCACCGTAATGCGCGTCTGAAAGAAGTCCTGCGGCTGCAGGCTCTCGCAGAACCGGTCCACGACCTCCTCGGGCACCAGCATGTCGCCCATGTACTGCGCCTCGAGGTAGTGGTTGCTGGTCCCAAATCGGACCTCCCGCTGCAGCGTCTTCTGGAAAGTGCTCCGGAGCTCGCCCACGATGCGGTCGCGGAAGAACCCGGCCCAGGCGGCCGACAGGAACCGCGTGAACCGCTCCGGCAGGACGCAGCTGCCGGGCGCGCGCGGCGCGTCCACCACCATCCCCCGGGCGATGGCCTCGAGCTTCTTCAGGTACCGCTCCAGGACCGGGTCCCACCACCGCGCGATCTGCTCCAGGCACTTCTCGAACGCCGCCTTTCCCTGGAAGAAGGGCGGCTGGAACACGTTGGCGTGGAAATTGCCGTCCACGAACTCCTGCGTGATCTTCTGCTCCGTTTGGTGGACCGCCTCCTTGAACTCCTCGTACTCCCGACTGATGTCCTCCTCGAACTTCGCACCGGCGGCCGCGAGCATGGCCTGGGCGGCGGAGATCATCTCCTCGCTGGAGAAGGCGGCGCCCCCGATGCGCCTCAGTTCCTCCTCGGCTTCGTCGCGCTTCGCCTTGGCTGAATCTTGGAGGGCAGGGAGGTTCTGGTCCACCAGGCGGGAGAAGATGGGCGGCAGGCGGCGTTGCAATGCAGGGATCCCGCCGTGCCCCCGTGGGAGATTGTATGCGGCCAACACCGCCGCCTCCGTCGCCTCGTTGTACTCCATCTTGTCCCCGGACCCGTTGCCCCCCTTCGAGCGGCAAACGACGGCATGGGGCCGCAGGTCGGCACAAGATGCCCCCAGATGCTCGCTTGCGCTGGTCGCAGACGTGCCACCGCAACCAACGGCGCCCTCCTCGTCCACACCGCGTTCCCGCTCGCAGTATTCGCCTGTGCCTTCCGCGTGCTGACCTCCGCCGGACAAGCGCCTGCGCTTGGCCGCTGGCTCCGTCACGCCCTCGCCAACCCCCTCGTGGGGCTGCACTGAGGGCATTTGCCGGAGTCCACTGCTGACGAGCTCCACGGCCTGCGCTTGCGTCTCCGCTGAGTGCTTCTCCAGGGCGTCAAACTTCGTCAGGATCCGCATGGTCCGCTCTCCCTGCGAGTCGACCTGCCGGGCGCAGTCCAGCGCCGCGACGCGCTGGTCGTCCATCTCGGCCTCGCTGACGAGGAGAATGAGTGTTTGCTTGGGCTCCGTGTACCGGTGCACCAACTCCAGCGTTTCCGCGACCCCCGGCCCCGAGCTGATGATCCCGGGGAGGTCCACCACGATGATGTCGATCTGCTGTGGCCCCGCCACTTTCACTTTGATCTCATCGGAACAAACCATCGGATCGGTGCCGGGGCTGTCCCCTGACTCCGCGTTCCCTTTGGAAGCGGCAAGCAAGACAGTCTGCGCACGCGTGATCTCCGCCGCCAGCTCCTCGGCGCACACGCGCTTGTACGTCCCGCCTCCCGCCGGCTGCACGTCGTAAATCTGGAATTCGTCTCCTGGCAGCGATTTGTCGCACCGACACTCGACAACAATTGGGGCCCTCGTACATATCCCGCTCTTCTCCGGAAAGCGCACGCCGGTGAGGCAGTTCAGCAGGCTGCTCTTGCCGCTGGTCTGGTCGCCAACCACGCATATCTGCGGCAGGCGGAGCTCAAAATGCCCGCCCTCCCCGCGGACTAACGCACGGATCCGCTGAAGCGATTGCAGGCGCTCTGTGTACCGAGAGTTCATGCTGACAGATTCGGTCTCCTCGGCCCTTACCCTTCCTCCAGAAACCAGAGCTGCCCTCGAGGGCTGCAAAAAAAACCGCGAAAAATTGACACTCAGAAAGAAAAGGGACCTGTCAGCCATCAACAGCACAGAGAGAACGGAATGCACTGTGCAGACATTGTACTGCCATTTGACAGCCCCCGCCGCTCCCATGTGAAGCTGCCGGATGTGGGGTCTTGCTAATCCTGCCCCATGCCTTCCTGCACCCAATGCCTGTGGGATACACATTGCCTACCGCCTGCGCACGGGAATGCTGATGCTGATCGCCACACGTTTGCGGACCAATGGCAGAGCCGTGTGGGCAATGTTTGCCCCCTTTCACTGGTGCTGCCCGGGGCCTTTTTGTGGGGGCCTTCCACCGGGTGAAGCTCTTGGTACTGTCCAAAAAAAATATACACGCGTGCACCGCGCTGCCGTCCTCTCACAGCAGGCATGTTAACAACACCGCCCACAGACCCTTGTGGGCAGGTGGGCAGCCCACCTGCAGTTTGAAAAAAAGGTGTTTTTCCCCCCATTTTTTGGCGTTTTTTGTGGTTTTTCTGAGGAAAATATTGTTTTTGTCCTTCACTATGACCTCAAATGCATTTTCCAAGACAATTAAAAGGTTTTTAAAAGGTTCATAGCATGGTGTCACTCAACAGCTCAACCAATCAACAACACAAACCAGAAAAAAAACACTGTGTTGCTGTTTGGTTGCTTCGGCCTTGTGACCCGAAGTGGCGTTTTCCCACCATTTTCAATTGTTAGTTTGGTGTGTGCTGCTACTTTTGCATTGAAATATTCATGTATCACGGCAGTCAGGGTGTTTTTTAGGTGGGTTTGCCCAAGGACTGCCGGCTGAACGTTATCATGTAGCTCACTGTTATTTCCGTTTGCGTTGTTATTTCCTGTTGTGCTCTGGATGGTTACTGTTATTTCTTGGTGTGCTCTGGATGGTCACTGTTATTTCCCGGTGTGCCCTGGATGTTCACTGTTATTTCCTGGTGTGCTCTGGATGGTCACTGTTATTTCCTGGTGTGCCCTGGATGGTCACTGTTATTTCCTGGTGTGCTCTGGATGGTCACTGTTATTTCCTGGTGTGCTCTGGATGGTCACTGTTATTTCCTGGTATGCTCTGGATGGTCACTGTTATTTCCTGGTGTGCTCTGGATGGTCACTGTTATTTCCTGGTATGCTCTGAGTGGTCTCCGTTGTTCCCTGCTTCGTGCACAAGCAAGACAGGTCACACATACAAACACAAAGCAAAGCATGGAAATTGCACCGAAAAAAACACATTGTGCGCGGGCGCACCTGCCCGACTGCAACCACAGCTAACAACTAATCTCCGCCGTGTACTGCAGCGGGGAGATGTGCAGGGCCTGGGAGAGCCGGCGCAGGTTGCGAAGCCGCGTTGGTGCATTGCGGTACCAGGCCACCACCGCTGTTGTCGTCTCGCCGACATGGTCCAGGAAAACGTGGCTGCCATCCATCGCCTCCCGGAAGGCTAGGTTGGCACGGTGGCAGTTTGCGTGCACTGGCACCAGTACCGCCTGGCCCAACACCTCCGTCTGCAAATTCTGCAGCAAGCTGCAGACCCCGTTTCCGGTGGACTGCATGACGGCTGCCCCGTCAGCACAGTACCAGAACACTCGGCCGATCCACTCCTCCACAGGCAATCCAGCGCGCAACATCACCGCCTTGTATGCTGCCACAATCCCGATCGCGGTGCCCGCTTGCAAATTCTGTAGACCGAGGAATGCAGTGTGGCTCCGGCCTGCACGCATCGTTCGCGTGTACACCAACTCCTGTTTGTTGGCGGCGCGATCGGTGGAGCTATCCGAGGCCAATGCGAAGAAGGCAGACTGCCGCACCAGCTCTCCTCCAGCGGCGCGGATGGGACGAGCAATGGCATGCGCAATCTCACGTGCCGCCCATTGGGAGCGGCAGGCAGGGGCCACCTGTCCACCTACAAGGGTAGCGGTTTCCGCGTCGGCCGCCAGCTGGCTAAAACACCCGTACCGCTTCACCAGCCGGTAAACCAGATGGAACAGGCCAAAGATGGCCTGGCGCACCGGCAGGGGCAAACCACCAATCACCGTAGCAGAAGCACCGCCGCTTTCCCAGAGCGCCATAGCCACCGCATGCACACCGGAATTCTATTGCCTTCGGCAAGGCACCTCGAAGAGGGGAGAGGGACAACCATTCTTGAGCTGCCGAGGCTAGGAAACTGCAAAAGCAGGTTGTGCCCTAAACCCCTTGGGAGCCCCCCCCCCCCCCCCAACAACAACCAAATAGTGTGAAAAACACATAAGGAGGGGCTAAAACATGCTTTATATACGATGTTTGATCATTTCGGATGGTCAAAATATCAAACAAATCAGTTTCGCAAACTTCCAATTTTGAGCTGCTGAGGTTGGAAAACTGCATAAGTAGGTTGTGCCCTAGACCCCTTCGGAGCCCCCCCCCCCCCCCCCCAACACCCAAATAGTGTGAAAAACACATAAATAGGGGCTAAAACATGCTTTACAAAGGATATTTGATCATTTTGGATGGTCAAAGTATCAAAAAAATCAGTTTCGGAAATTTCCAATTTTGAGCTGCCGAGGCCGGAAAACTGCATAAGCAGGTTGTGTGCCCTAGACCCCTTGGTACCCCCCCCCCCCCCCCACACACACACCCAAATAGTGTGAAAAACACATAAATAGGGGCTAAAACATGCTTTACAAAGGATATTTGATCATTTTGGATGGTCAAAGTATCAAAAAAATCAGTTTCGGAAATTTCCATTTTTGAGCTGCCGAGGCCGGAAAACTGCATAAGCAGGTTGTGTGCCCTACACCCCTTGGTACCCCCCCCCCCCCCACCCAAATAGCGTGAAAAACACACAAAGAGGGTCCAAAACATTGTTTACATAGCATATTTCATCATTGTAAGAGGTCAAAACATCAAAAAAAAATTTGCAAAAATTTTCCATTTTTGACCTGTAGAGGGTGGAAAATTGCTGAAGCAGTTTGTGCTCACACCAAATGCCATGGAACCACCTACAAACAGCAATTTTGAAGCTTTTGGGGGGGCCATGGCACGGGCTACATAGGCCTAGCGGCCACAACGTGGGTCCCCATGGGTGCTCAAGTACCCGTATTGTCATCAAATCATCACCCAAACCCATCCCAGGGGCATCAGAAGGGTTTCGGAAAAAGGCGAATTTCGGAAATCTTGCAGGTGTCACTAAACAGCCTACACAACGGCAATTTCGGGGCTTTTGGAGGGGCCATGGCTCGGGCTATATGGGCTGGGCAGCCACTACGTGGGTCCCCATGGGTGCTCAAGTAGCCGTATTGTCACTAAATCATCACCCAAACCCATCCCGGGGGCAACAGAAGGGTTTCCGAAAAAGTCGAGATTTTTGGAAATCTTGCAGGTGTCGCTAAACAGCCTTATGCAGCGTGAAAACGGCTAAGTCCTCACTAGCAAGGGCCCATAGGGGGGGGCGACCGGGGGTACCTGGAGTTGGGACCCGGGACCCCCGCCATGGGTTAGGGGGTCCATGTACAAGAAAAAAGTTGCCCGGGACCTGGGTCCAAATCCACACACAACACCCAGAATACGCAAAGAAGTTTTGACCGCCCCCCCCGACACCCCCCCCCCCCCACCCCCACCCCCCCAAAAGGGGTACCCGGGTACGGGGGGCTAAAGGGGTCAAAAACGAAAAATTCATTGGGGGATCATTTTCTCTCCTAAAATGATGATTTTACAAGGGGTTGGACATCCGGTACCATACCTTGGGGTATTGTACGCGAATGACCCCAAAAAAGGGGGTATATGGCGTACGCACCTGCGCTTGATCTAACAACCCTCTTCGAGGTGATTTCCGTGGGCCACCACGGCACGCTTGCGCACCTGAGGCGTACCATCTAGCGAAACCTTCTGTAGCCCCATTTGGGGATACGCTCTACAAGCGAGGCACGACATGACGCCGTTTTCAAAATGCAGCCAGGGGCGGCCCACCTTCCATTGGGGATTGAACCGGCGCTTGACCTGCTTTTTCCTTGGTCGCGGTGACAGTCGCGGTTTCGGAGCACACACCTTGCAGGTCACCTCCACGCGATAAGGAACCTACACTGTGCATGCGACATGCACCCGGTGCTTGCATGACTTGCAGGGCCGCATGGCATCCCCTGGTGGGGAGTTGCACACACGACACACACAGCGGAAGCATTTGACCCCTTGTGTGCACAGTGCATGCACCTGTTGGTCACAGCCGGGGCAGGAAACAATGTCTCCGAGGAGCTTGTCCCCACAGCAGCCACATGCCGCCAACTCGGATGCCGGGGTAAAGAATGTCAACACCCCACCTTGGTGTTGTCCCGAATCTGGTGCCATGTCCTCGGAGGTTGCGGGAAGAGAGGGGACATCCGCATCAGGCGAGGTGGAGCGGAACTCCCAGCCATTGCGTGTCTTGCCGTTCTTGGCCGCACGGGAGACTTGGGTAGCGAACAACTCAATACCCTGCTCCTTTAGGTGAGCGGTGGCGTCGGCAACAGAGGGGAAGTAGGCCCACGCCACGCCTGCTTCGGGGCGTAGCCACACAGGAGGCATGGACTAACAAAGGAAGCCTGGAGACTGGGGAGAAACAAAACGCAAATGCATGTGACAACGAATAATACCACGGGACCCTTTTGTTAACGAACAGCGTTCTTATTTGTCAACCATTGTTCTCATTAGTGCACTTGCCACACACCCATTCATGCACATTTGTTGTTTTGCACTGACTATTCCTTTAAATAAGACGTGACAGTGCAGCATGGCGGGATGAAGGAAGGAAGGAGGACAACGCGGGTAAGCTGATGAACCTGTTCAGACCGGTGCCAAATGCGAACGAAAAACAACAATTTTGTCAAATTGTGAAAATTCTAGTTTTCAACAAATGCCGGAAAAGATGGCACATGCGCAAAAACAGTCAAAAAACACTAAAAAACACCGAAAAACGCCGGGAACCGGGGGGGAAACGGGGGGGAACAAAAAAAACAAAAAAAAACGGCGTTTTTTTTCATTTGACCACGTGGCAGGGCACCTATTGCAACAGGCCTGTCTCACAGAATCCGTCAGATCACATGAGTGTGTGGGTGCCCATCAGCAACAAGGCGCGACGCGTATGTCAAGTGAGCGTGGCGGAGCATTTCCGCTGAGCACATGTGCCCTCTTGTGGCTTTTTCGTTCATGGGGCACCATAGTCCTGCCCCGTGCCCACACGTCGCCCCCCCCCCCCGGATTGCCCAACGGCGTGCCCGTGTCTGGTCGCCCCGCGTTCCCCTCTGCAAACGATGGCGTCAGCTATGAGTCACGGGCCGCATGCACACGCTATGCCGATCCCTTCTTTTTTTTGTTTCCAACCTAAAACTGTCCATCAAGTTCAAAGTGAGCTCCCGGGCAACAGCCCGGATCAAGGAGTCGGGCATATAGTACAAACGAGGGTCCCACATGCAACACACACACGATGCTTATCCCTTCTCCATGCAAGAACCGACTCCCTGGCTCCGCGCCAGGCCATGCTGGCTGCTCTGTTTCGCGGGTTGCGTGCACTCGGTCCGCAACTCTCCTCCCGCTCCTTCCCATGCCCTGGCAGCACCCAACTGTCCCTTCCCTCCACTCTTCTCAGAAGGCGGACTGTAGAAAACAATGCCGCCACTGTCGCCCATGTCCCCCCAGCAGCGGGTCGCTGAGTGGGGACAGAGCGGGTGGGCCACAACCCTAACTGAGGAGCTCCAAAGCTACACCACCCATTTTGGGCTTCCATGTCCTTTTGCAGTGCTGTGTCATGAATGGAGGGTACAATATGTGCTCCACGGTACCATTTTGCATGACAGTAGGTTTGTTTGGCGGAAATTTTCAGACCAGCAAAATGTCTTTGGCAGTAGCTTTTTGGCGGCAGCAGCATCCTCGACCTCACTAGCGCCCCAAGTTACTCGTGACGGGGGCTGTCGGGACTGCCTCACAGCTAAGTAGCCTAGTTCCAACCTGACCTTGCGTGTGCAAGCCGGGAGTGTATTTGGACGTATCTCCGTTGAACATGGCCTGGACCGATAATGGTGTACCATGACAGGGAAGCCTGGGGGCTGATGCAGGCCCAGATGAATGAGCGGGGCCCCTCCATCTCACACTGTTGCTGTATATCCAATCTCCATGGTCATGATTTCAGGTTTTCAAATAACCACCAGGGCCCTGGCCCCACGCCAGACTACAAAATCCGCATGGGGGGAGGGGAGGGGAGGGGAGGGGGTTGCACAGGGACCATTTCGGCACGGAAAATGGGGGGGGGGGGGTTCGCCACCCTTTGAAATCCCAAAGCTCCCAACCGCCTCATGCACACCCTCACGTGCAAGCCCACGGAACGTTCAGAATCAGAAAGACCTGCCGGTGGGAGCAATCGGCAAGGTTGCCCCTGAGCGCTGTTGCCTCCCACCCCACCTCTGGCACGACGACAGCAGACACAACCCAACAAAAAAACAAGACAGATCACCTGGCAGATGCTGTGGCACGGCTATGGTCTCACTTGGGTTAACCAGGGGCCTTCAGAAGATGACAAATGGTTGTATCCCGATGATATGACGGATGGCGGGAGGTAAGAGGTGATGGTGAGATGCAACGGTGCCCGTTCCCCTGGGACCCTAGGAACTCCTCGGGCTGGGTATTAGACACCAGGGTCCAGCGCATGCAGTCCACGTGGATGGTCATATGGACGCTAAGACTGCAGGGTGGCTGGTGCAATGGGTGGTGACATGGGAGTTTGGCGAGGCATACTGGCGTGGCGGAGCACCAAAATTTACTCATTTCTTGCATTCCACGCACCTTTCTATTCAGGCACAGGTGTGCTGCCCACAGCCACTAATACCCCTGGCACTGCCACACTGAGGGTGTTGCTGCACCACGCGAGCACCAGGTTAGTGGTCAAACACCGGTGAACCATCCCAAGATGTACTCACCCAAGCAGGCCATAGAACACCAGAAAAGCTGGAGTGCAAGCACAAGACCTGTCTTTTGGGAGGTCTTTTGTTGTGGTTGCCAATAAGTCCCACAGGCTTCTGGGTAGTTTTCGGTCCTTCCTGGAGGCCTCTTGGTGGTTGCAATTATCACTTGGAGGGTCCCCAGACATACCCAAAGTTGGCACTGCGCGCGGGCCATGGCAAGAGCGCCCTCACCAGATCGTTGTGAGGATGGTCCCGTGTGCCCTCGGGGTTGCACACCCCCGCCGACGGACGAAATGCAGGGAAATGGCTTTGTCTGGAGAACGGTGCCCATCCCAGCGCCTTTGCCGGGAGAAAGGGTCCGTCCTTCTCAGGTCCATGAAGCACACCCACGGGTAGTGCTTGACAGGGGGCCCCTGCGAACACTCCGGCGGTGCGTTCATGCCAATGGAGGCAACCATGCACAGGGAAGACCGTGCCCGGGGGAATGTACACGAGGAGACTGGTCAGTGGGGGGGGTGGTCAAAGTGTGTGCGTGACGTCGCACCGATCTTTTTGATCCATTTCTGTGAGGGCACAAGTTGTTACCAGAAATATGCGTTTGACCCCAGAGGTCCGCCAAGGCCTGGGGTTCAAAAAAATCTTCTTCCACGTTTTTCATCCACATTTGACTTCTCCATAGAATTGGAGCATTTTGAGGACACGCACATCCGGTGAACCCCCCCCCGCCCGGCATGGGCGAAAAAAATTCTCATGCGCTGCACACTGTCCACGTTGAAGATGGAACACATGTGATAACAACTCGATGACACACCCAACCCTCCCTCTCATCCCCTCGAATTGGGGCCGGGTGGCCGTCGCAGCACAGTTCGCCCGACCAAACCAAAAAGTCCCAGGATCGAACCCCGGGTCACGCGAAGAGAACGCGCTGCGTACCCGTGGCCCAATAATGTTGCCCTCGTGTTTGGACGGATATGCATCTCCACACTGGGCACCGTCGCGTCGTAACCGCACCCCCTCCGTTGACCACACCAACCCCTTGACCGCAATAGTCCCTTGACCACACGTGAACAGAGCCGCCTGCCAACGGTAACTGCCTGCAACCGAAGGCACGTGACCAGTAAGCTCCGCCGGCGGCAAAATTCACACGGCTGGCGATCGCTAAATCAACAGCGATCGCCATCGCCCGGTAGCTCTTGGGTCGACAGGTCTGGCGCAACCCGGCTGCTACAGGCGGCCCATAACAGTGTTTTGAAGCATGGGTCCTAATTCTGAGGACCACTCGAGCCGCTCGCGCACGACAAGGCGTAGTTCCAACCATCAGTTTCAGACCCTGGGTGCGAATTCTCGACCATGGGGTCTTTCGGAGTGTTCGGGGGCCGCGGCGGTACTCAGGTCGACTGGAACATTCGGCCCATGGGATACGAACGTAGAACTACGGGTGCAACAGTCTTGCGTCATACCCTCTCGACCGACCGGACTCTCTGCGGCCAGTGACTGTAGCCCATGGCGGCTGGGGATATCCGAAGAAATGCCAGCGGTGTCGAGTTGCCCATGCCGCCTGTCTGGGGGGGGGGGGGGGGTTGGCACAAGGCCTCGGTATCTCGGTATCGGGGGGGGGGGGGGCACCGCCCCGCAAGTAGCCACGACGCCGCACAGATTATGAGGGGGCTACGATGTCAGGTTTTGTCTGGCTGCGTCCTCTTTGTCCCATCCCGCCCTGCAATAGACAAAACTCCACAGTCATTGATGCATCTGTCTCCGGCCAGCCATGGACAGCTCTTCCCATGCAAGATTCTGACCTCAGGCGAGACTTACCCGCCCCTTTGTATAAGCTACAGCAAAATACCAAATTAAAACGGTCCCTACGCCAACTGTAGCTTGGACAAGGCCCTAGACGCCCAGGTTCAGAAAGAGTAGATTGCATGGGGGGCTGGTGCAAGAAAGGGGAATATAATGCACAAATATCCCCAAAATCAGAGCTATGTGGGTGCATGTGGGAAAACACTCACATGTAGCTGCCAAATTTGTCACCAGACCCATGTCTTGTCTGGCTGCACTACATTTGTACCGAATCAAATTAGGTACCAAATCAATACGGTCCCTGCGCCCTCTGTAGCTTGGACAAGGGCGTGGCTTATACAAGGGGGGGGGGGGGTGTACTCAGTTCAATGCAAACCAGCTGGTCTTTGTTCATAAACTGTTTATGATCATCATCAGGGGATGGGGGGTGGGGGGGCCGCCTTCCCCCCCCTCTCAAATCCAGAGGTGCGTCGCCGCCAAATGGTCCCACTCCTTGCCTTTGTCCACGGGATGCACCGCCTCGAACAGGTCGCTGTACGCCCAGGCAATCAGCAGCGTGGCGAGGTACAGCAGCACGCGGCACGCGACCTTGTCTACGGAAGAGCACTGCAACGGGCTGCGCGCGTACCACGCGCCCGCCAACACCATGAGTCCCAGCCCGACGTTGGGCATCCAGCCCTGCGCTGACCAGCACATGTGCAGATTGTTGCCGACCAATGTGGCATAGGCCGCGGTGGTGAGGCCGAGCCAGAAGCGGGTCTGGGGCACGGCCCAGTACAAACAGGTGATGGGCCCCGCCGTCATCAGGACAATCGGGGTGCTGAACACGTCGTGGGCCAGGCACAGGAGCAAGGTGGGCACGAGGAAGAAGTTGACCATCAGCAGCTCGATCACGACGTTGTCCGTCTCGACGGCGTTCGCGATCCTGTCCACCGTCCGGCCTCTGGTGCTGCAGGGCAGCATGGCTTAAGCACTGCAAAAGAAAAGGGGGGGGGGGTCAAGGCAGGCGCCGGACCCTGGGAATGCGGCACTGATGCCCACAACTGTCACAACCCCCCCTCCCGCGCGCGCCCCTGCGAAGCCCCCCCTGTGTGACATTCCGTCTGGTTGTTGCTCCTTTACGGGGCCCTGGACAGTCCCCCGTTCTTCGCATGTTGCGTCGGGTCGCTGCTTTCTGTCGGCCGCTGCGGCCGGTGCTCTTGCTGCTGTCGTTGCCGCGAGAGTTTCCGGGAGACACCCCCCACCAGATGCCGGTTGAGCAGGGGTTGCCCTGGCACCCGGTAGCGACGGGGCTGGCTGGCCAAGCCATCCTCTTTATTGTCGCTGCCCCCCATGCGCACGCTCTGCCATCCCCCCCCCCCCGAACGCGTGATGGTCCCCACAACCCCCGGGAGGGACGGTCACCAGTGACGGGGGGGGGGGGGGCATGAGCAAGGACCCAGACTGGACCGTGCAACCACCATTCCACTGAAGTTGAAGGGAAAATCGTCTTCCGTGCCTTCAGCGCCATGGACCTCTCAGCCAAAGTGACGGGGAGGGCGGGAGGGAGGCTGTGCAAGGGGCGAGGTCTCCACAGGGTCGGCCATGACGTCAGGTTGTGAAGGAACCCGCACGATCCGGACCTCATGCCAAACCCCATCAATCCCGAACGTTGCCTTGAGTTCGTCGCACGTCCGCGTCGATCGAAGGTTTCATCGCTGGGGTGAGGTCAGCTCAAGGATAGGGTCCGCGCCAAATGACATCGGAGACTCTGCACTACGGACGTTGTCTGCCTTGTGCTCTGTTGCCTGCGGGACCCCCTCCACTTCTTGATAGCTGTTCAACATGGAACTATGCAGCTCGTGGTCTGCAGACCCCCCACTGTCCCCACTGTCACTTCCCTCACTCGCCCTCCGTTCTTGCATGTCTCGAAGCCCCAGTGGCACCACATTCCATCCACCATCAATCCCTGGAAATTCTCCCTGACCTCTCAGTAAGCACTCAGGGGGGCGCTGTCTCCCCCCTGTGTGACATTCCGTCGGGTTGTTGCTCCTTTACGGGGCCCTGGACGGTCACCCGTTCTTCCCTTCGCATGTTGCGTCGGGTCGCTGCTTTCTGTCCCCCCCCCCCCCCGCTTGTTGGGGCTGAGAGCAGAGCGCCTCCAAAGCCAACACCTCTGCCCTTGAATACTCGGTCACTTGCACCCCTACCCCTAACTTAGCAAACATCACCAGTCCTTGCTGCCGATCCCGCAACTCAACTAACTGGATCCACAAGCAGGAGACAAAGGACGAGAACTGTGAGTGTTTGACTTGGTGTGAATTTGGTAGAGCGAGTTGGTGTGCGTTTGATGCTTGCATGCCCCCCCCCCCCCGCCCCCCCCTGCGCCGTTGGGTTCTCGATCTGATTGCTTTGTTGGGTGTGGGAGCAAAAATGCGGAACTAGCAAACGAGGCAATGTTTACGTCCACAGGCCCTCTGTCAAATGTGCTGTTTGTTTTCTGCGTCCTTGTGGTTTGTACTCTGGTGCCTCTGTTTTTTATTAGTGGAGAAAAAAAGGAATAATCACCGCAGCAAAGAAAAGCAGAAAAAATGGAGATGGAAAGTAGGCGTCCGAGGGAAAAGCACTCCATGTTTTTGAAAAAAAGACGACAACAAATGTTTAGTTGCGACAAATCATTGTACTGTTTCCAAAAGAAAAAGCCGATGCATAAGGGAAAGCCAAAACACAAAATTATGCATGATATTGGGGGAAAGGAGTCAATATTTTTAGAACACACACACACACACACACACACACACACACACACACACACAACAACAACAACAATAACCCCCCCCCTTTGTAATAGCCAGGGAAAAGTCCCAAATTAATATGGTCCCTACGCCTACTGTAGCTTGGACCAGGCCGTGCCTTGCATACCTGGGACCCCTCTGAATCTCCCAAAATCATACTTGACTGCGAGCTCTGCCTATCCTGAACTCCTCTCCAACCTCTCATCTTGCTCTGCCGCCTCGTTTGAAACCCAGTCAACAGCATACGCTGCCCCTGCAGCGTCTCTCCTCTGCCAACGTGTCTGTCTGTTCGTTACCGGAAGATTCAGTGGGAGGGCAACCACTCCACCAACAGCAGGTGTCCCATCGCTGACACCATTTGCAAAACCTTCCTCCCACACATGCCTGCGCGAGACCTCACCTGAGGAGGGTCACGAGCCGTGGCATTGCAACAGCTGCCCCTATTCCTGCATCGCCCTCGCCACCCATTCCAAATCTGGTAATATGTGTGTAGGGGCTTCCTTGCGGGCTGCGACCTGAGCACATCATGGAATGCCCTGAGCCCCCCCTACTATTGGGTTGGTCCTCCAGGGCCCCTGATTACCAGCTCAGGGTGGCACCCCAGTTACCCGCTCAACTCCCCGCTGCCAAAGGAAAAATGGGGGAAAATGGGGGACAACGGGGGAAAATGGGAGAAAATGGGGGAAGCAGGGGGAACTCGTCCCCCACCAGAAAAAAAACGATTTCTTTCATCCTGGGCTCCATACCCACTCCATAACCCCTGTCTACTGCTAGTATGAGCCATCACTGAAAACTACATCCCACCCCACCGCTGACTTGGCAACAAATGCTATTCTAAAAATATGTTTCGCAGTTGCCAATTTTCTCTTCTTGGCGCCGTCGTCTGACAGAGGCGAATGGGAAAAACCAGTCCTTCAATACCCCTATGAAGAGGTGAAAACTCGACGCCAAAATCTCTCTATGCCCAACCCACCCGCTGCAGATCAACAACCATTTGGCAACGTGGGCATTCTTTTCACATGCCCTCGATGAGAAGGCTATGGTATGGCAGTGCGCAGGCACACGGCAGCAGCACAAAAGACAGAAGAGATGCTCGTCGGTGGCCACCACAAGACCATAGGTACCTTTCTGTCGTTTCCGCCGTCTCCCCGACCCCCCGACTTCTTCTTGCTGTACCCGTCCCATGGGAGCAATCCTTGGGACGTGCCCATGGACGACAACAAGCCATCGTTTACTACACAACTAGGCTCAACAGCGTCCGCATCCCGATCCTTAATTAGCCAGATCCAAGTCGTGGATGGCCGCTCTGGTACCACGTTGCCCGAAGAGGGCGTACATTGCACAAGGCAATGGCAGTAGGAAGCTTCCACGATGGGCGTCCCTCATCTGCAATTTCATGTGCTCTTTTCTTGCCTCCAACCCCTGGATGGGACTCTACAGGGGGGCAGTCATGTTGCATCTCAGCAGACACGGATTTCTGGGCGTTGGCTGGTCATCTCCCGGAGCCTCTACAAGCATCGGACTTCCATGAACAGCTACTCTCAAGCCCTTTGGAGAATGGGAGAAAGCGCTACTACGGTTGACAGTGGGACTGGAGAATACTGCCATTGAATTACAAAGCGGCTGATCTCACATCTCTGCATCTGCCTTGCTTCTGAGAGTCTTCTTGGATACCATCTGGTACCCCCCCCCCCCCCATGTCATAACGCGGACCAGGTTCTGGTTCAAAGGGCAAAAGTGCGGAAACACGGGGTCACCGTGTCTGGACAAGCCAGTGTTACCGCGCAGCATGTACCACCGAATACATGTGGCAGACATAAGCCACCCCTACTCCTCCAAACATGACAAAACAAAGCAACAGGCCAGCATACACCCCAGAACAGAACCGTCTTGCATACTATTGCCCAGACCTGCAGACCTTGATCTATTTCTGGCAATCGATGTCATAAAAGCCACCCTTGTCCAGAACCCCCTCGTATCTTTCAAGAGTGGGAGCTGCCTTGCGATTCTTGAACGCTGTCTACACGGTGTGCATGGTCTGTAGCTTCCGTTGTAGAGGTTCCGCGACTGGCAAACAAGGTACTTTGCCTTCGTTCATGCAGCATATTCAACCCTTTAGTGGGTGGGTAGGTTTGGATGGCCATTCGCACCTTTTTTCTCGAACCTGGGCTGCATGGCCGTTGGTAAGACAGCCACTAACCTATGCCCGCATCTTGCGTCATCATTTTGCAGCGCCGCTCCCCAAGCCTTGCTTCTTGTTCGTATTGCTGTTTGTCGGGTGTGTTGTGCGCTTGGCAGCATGCATAATCGAGACGCAAGCATCAGCAGCACCGCGTTTTAAAAGCCGGGGAAGAAGAGCAGTGGTGGCACACTGCTCTCGTTGAGATCAAGGAGGCATTCAATCGATTCTGATCATTACGGCACAATCGACGCCAAGGAGCTGCAATTGGCGCTCTCGGCTTCGATATGAAGAAACACGAGATTTTGGACATGGTTGGTACGGCGACTCGTTGCAGTCGCGTGCTCTGATCAAGCCGTGCGCCAGCTCAAGGAGGCCGATGCCGACAACAGCGGCAACATCGAGTTGAAAGAGTTGGTCACACGCATGACCGGGGAGATGGTATGCTGCAGCGCTGTGTGGCTCACCGTAGAGCTGATTTCGGCAGCGAGAACGCGAATCAAAAGAGGAAATTCTTAAAGTGTTCGAGTGGTCCGATTCTGGCAATACGGGATTTATCAAATTTCGCGACCCGAAGAGAGCGTGCCAAGAGCTCGGCGAGAAGCTGTCGGCGCGAACAGTTACGTTCATTTGTGATTGCGGTGGTAGTAAACGAGAGCCTGATGATGGAGGAGGCCGGTCGGGACAACGACGACCAGATCAGCCCCGAAGAGTTCCTGAGAGTGATGAAGAGGAGAAATGGCGGACCGATTGACGAACTCAGCAGCGAGGACGAGTGAACGTCGCACCACAATGAAGCATCGCAATGAGCCCGGGTGTCTACGTTGGAGTGGTTTGAGCTGCTCTTTTATTGCTGATGAGTATGGTGCGCGAATTAGTTGTAGTATGCGGCGAGTGTGTGGCTCGTGAACTGCGCAAAGTCCTGGTCGGCGTTCCAGCGCGTGCTGAGCAGCGGTACGGTCGGAGGCGGAGGCGTGGCGCTGTGCAACGCGTGCTGCACGTCGACTTGGTCGGGGAGATTCATGCGTTCGGGCATCGTCGGCTGCATGAAACACGCCAGCGTGTCTCTGCTCACGCCGCTGCCACGGCCATTGCTAATGCCCCGAACGAAGTGCGGTGTGGCCTTGAGAACGCCACCGGAATGGATCTGCGCAGTCTCTCCAATCTGAAACGCAGCGCAGTCTTCGCCGGGGATGGCGACCTTGACGTGTCCACCGCACCGACTCTGAACGTACAGACCCGCACTCGGGTCGGGGTTATCGACTTCTCGTCCGTCGGCATCGAAATACATGGCTCGCACCAGTCCCGTGAGGCTGCCGTGATCATTATGCCAGCCGCACCAATCAGACGGTTGCTGCTGAGGAAAGTAGTGCAGTAGGCGTGCCTTGCACGTGCGCGATTCGCGCACGATGCGCTGCAGCTTCCCGCGCTCATAAGATGCACAACGCGATTCGACGAACGCGTCGCAATGGCTCGCAATGAGCGCTCCCGTATCGACGAGCAATCGCGACAGCCGCATCGCATTGGGCTGCATGGACGGCACGAGCTCGCTCGGCCACATGTTCGGCGCACAGAACGCCGGGTATGCCTCCTTCAGCTCGGGCTGGTCGGCGAATGCGTCGTCGGCTATTGGGTTGAAGTAGAACGAGCCTTTGGCAGTGTCATACACATCTTTGGCCATCTTCTCTCGCCCATGCGACCAGCCAACCGAATAAAAGCTCTCTGCGCTTTCGAACTGTGCGTGAAGGTGGGCGGGCAGGCAGGCGAACTCTCGAATGCTCTCCAGAGTTCGACGTCGCAGGCTCTTGAGCTGGGGAATGCCGCTCACAACGAGAATGCCCAGACCCGAGTGGCCGTAGGCGCGCTCGATCATGTCATGAAGAGAACCGATCGGCGCCTCGCACAAATCATCGTACGAGATGGTGACAACGTCTGCTGCCGCTACCGTCGCCGTCGCCTCAACCGCCATCGCACAGATCACTACGAACACAAAGGCGATCACACTCGATACTGCGCCAGAGCATACAAAACCAAATGAAGGTATGGACAAATGCGTGCCAGGTGGTTGGTGTTTGGATGCACAACAGTTTCTATTTTTTCACCAACCAATAGCTGGTTGGCCCTTCTGTGTCCTTCTCAGTCTCTATTTTTTCCCCATAAAAGTGGAAAGCCACCCACAATGCACCTTGTCGGTTTGTTTTATCTCCTCCTTTTTTTTGTGCATCGAAGGAGAGACTGAGGACAGCAAGAGAGGATATGTAAGATGTAGGACGTAGATAGCCTAGGAGACATGTATGTAGGCAGAGCAGGAGAAAAGTAGGAGATAGAAGAGGGCACGTAGATAGGTGAGAAGGGAGATAAGTAGATGAAGGGAGCAAGTGAGAAGGATGTGAAGAATAGAGGTGATAAGAGAGCGAAGCATGAGATTGGCGTCACATGTTGACGCGTGGCCAATAGGCATACCCTGATAGTGCATGTACCACTACCGGAAATCTAAGGGATTGTTTGTCAACGCCTCAGACAGACCGGCATATCAAGCCAAGTCGGACCGTGGCTTGCCCATAATTCGCTCCCCGCTTGGGGCCGAACTTTGAACTGGTCATCCTTCTTCACTCTTCACTCTTCATCCTACGTCCGGCGTCCAGTCCTCTCCCTCGGCCGCCCAATAGCGGCGCTGGACTGGTACTAGGGGTCCCATATTTGTCTGGCACTCTACAGCACAATAGTGGGGTTGGTTCCTCGGGACAGTGTTCAGTCCCCCCGTAGCCTGACAATTTCACCCGGCACACACATTGGTGCGGGTTTACAAGAATTAAGAGATCCCATAGTCGTCTATTAGGGTCACTGTCACCTTCGTCACATCCAATCCAATGCATACCACTGCTTCACAGAACACCTTCAGCTTCCTCGGATCGAACCCAACACCGAGGCCTTGTGTGTAGGACTGTGCTTCTTCCCGTATTTTTTTGGACATAATTATTCGTTGGACACGGGGGGGGGGGGGGTATAAAGGAAGAGAATGCAGAGGCAGCACGCTTCTTCTTGGTAGCAAGCATGCCGTGCATGGAAGTGCCCATGATGGATGGAAGTTCGTGGCATACCATCCGGGCTCACCGTACCGAGTAGGCCTACTATGGTCCGAACGGGTAGTGTTCGTTGGACACAGTGTTCGGTGCGCGCGACAATATTGTGAACCGACGGTAACGCATCCCTAGGCACAAGACACCCAGCCCATTCAAAGCACAATGCGATGGAGACTTCCACTTCACACTTTTGAGAGTAGAAACCCTTGTTGCGGCCCCGCTTCATGCGGAAAAGCTGAACCCCGGGCTTCGGGCTCTTCTTGGCGCGGGCAGAAGTGGCAGCCCGATCCGAGTCGCTCACCTTGGGGACGGACAGATTTGATGGGACAGCACTGTCTTCCATCACACCCCACTCCCTCACACCCCACTTTGCAGTTTTGCACACCATTTCTGCCACATACAACACAGCAGCCCCTCATTTCGGCACAACATTGGCCTAAAGCCACCGTTCCAATGTTTGGTACCTAATTAAGTACCGAATTAATTAGGTCCCCAAAAAATACGGTCTGAATAGGAAGTGTTCGTTGGACACATTGTTCGTTGGACACGGGGGGGGGGGTATCATGCCATCCTCCACTGCCTTCTCGCCTCTTTAAAGTCCTTCTCAGCCCTCATCCAAGCTCCTCTTTTTGTGTCTGATAATATACCATGGGCGCATTTGGTATTCCTGCAACCACGGTTGTGATGCCCTAAAGGCCCTCAGTGCAATTCCATCGAATGTTACCTCCCGCTAGCTAAAACGCAAGCCCCCCACACAAGATGCATAGTCTCTGGCTGCGTCCAGCTGACCCGCCTCTCCTCTAGACTCCAAAATGCACCTCCACCACTCATCGCTCGAGGGTCCCTATTGGTCTATCCCCCTTCGCGTACGCCTTGCCCGTGGTGAGTCCGCCACTTGTGCTACCTTGCTCAAGAAGATGTTGTTGTTGTTGTTGTTGTTGTGAGGGCACCCAGCACGTGCCGGCGGGAGAAATTGCCAGACACGCTCTCCCTGGGCAGGGCGCAAGGGAGCAGTCGGCCGGCGTCACGCTGGCCGGGCGTGTGCCGACAACGACCGAGGGGGGGGGGGGGGGGGTGGGGGCCGCCGTGGTGTGGAGGGGGGGGGGGTGCGCGCGCACGGAGGAGGGAGGAGCCACCTGTGTGTGTTACCCTGGAGCCCTCCCCCGCTGCGGGGGGGAGGGTGACCCGACCTGTGCGTGACGGAGGCGGGGTGGGGGGGCTGGATGGAGGGACCACCTGTTCGGGGACCTGCGGGGCCCCGATTCCCCTTGCTTCCGGCCGCCGCTCCCCCACGACAGGGGAGGGGGCAATCTGCCTGCGTGCCCCTGAACCGCACGGGCGCGGGCGTGGGGGGGCGCTGCCCGTTTCCCGTGGGGCCTGCACAGCACAGCTGGTGCGGCCCTGGCGTGCGGGGGTTCCTGTGGGGGCTGCACAACACAGCTGGTGCGGCCCTGGCGTGCGGGGGTTTCTGTGGGGCCGGCACAGCACAGCTGGTGCGGCCCTGGCGTGCGGGGGTTGCTGTGGGGCCTGCACAGCACTGCTGGTGCGGCCCTGGCGTGCGGGGGTTCCTGTGGGGCCTGCACAGCACTGCTGCTGCGGCCCTGGCGTGCGGGGGTTTCTGTGGGGCCTGCACAGCACAGCTGGTGCGGCCCTGGCGTGCGGGGGTTGCTGTGGGGCCTGCACAGCACTGCTGGTGCGGCCCTGGCGTGCGGGGGTTCCTGTGGGGCCTGCACAGCACTGCTGGTGCGGCCCTGGCGTGCGGGGGTTCCTGTGGGGCCTGCACAGCACTGCTGGTGCGGCCCTGGCGTGCGGGGGTGGCTGTGGGGTCTGCACAGCACAGATGGTGCGGCCCTGGCGTGCTGGGGGCGAGGGGGGGGGGGCGCAGGAGTGAGGGAGTAGGCCTGGGACCTCCGCCGGCGGTGGGGGGCCCGTAGTTGTCTTGACGTCACGGCGCGAGGTTGGTTCTCTCGCTGCACCTGTGAGGCGAAAAGGAAGGGAGGGGACCGGGAGGGAGGGGCGGCGTGTGCGGGGAGTGGGGGGGGGGGGGGGCGTGGGAGGGGCGTGTGCGCGCGTGCTCGGGGGGAAGGGGGTCGGTGCGCTCGGCTGCCAAGCGTCACCGTGTGGCCGTCCGTAGCGGGTGCGCGGCCGGGGCTGGCCAAAGTCGGCCGGGGAGCCCGGGGCGCTGCTGGTGACGGGGGGGCTGCGGACGGCGATGGGGCCCGCACCCCGCTCGGCGGGGACGAATCCCGCCGAGCACCATCCACGGGGGCGAATCCTGGTGGAGGCGGGGGGAGTGCCACACCGTCCCCTCGCGGCCGAACCGGACCGGGTCGGGCCCCGCCGGAGGGACACCGGGGGGGCGGGCTGGGCTGGGCACCGGGGCTCCGAGGCCCGGGTCCCGGTAGTGCGTGGGCCGGCGCGTGGGAGACCGGGCGGGCCCTAGGGCTGCGGCCGGGGGGGGGAGGGGCTGGAGGGCTGTGCTGGCTCGGGGCCGAATCCCGAGAGGCCCCCGGGGGCTGGGCGAGGGCCCCCGAGGGCGGCCGCTCCTTGAGGGGGGGGGGGGGGGGGGTTGCTCCCTGCCCGGGGGACGACGGGGGCCCCTCTTGAGCGAGGGGGGGGGGCGGGCGTGTATCGCCCGGTGTAGGGCCATGTCGATTCATGGCCGCGCGGCATGGGACTATATCCCCAACCCTCCGCGCCGGAGTCCCTTTTTGGGGGGGCTGAGGGGGGGGGGGGGCTGGCGGTTGTCGCGTGCACCCACCCATGTGGGGGGGGGTCGCCGGTGGGAGCTTCGTCCGGCTTGGCCGATAAAACCCGGTGGCGTCCCCTGGGCTCGTGGGCCCCTTCGAGGAAGAACCTCGGATTCGCCGGGGGGGACTCCGCTATGCTCAAGAAGATGGACCTATCTAATATTGACCTACCTATTTGCCTCCTCTCCTCCTTCGCCCTTCATTGTACCACACCCATTTTCTGCCCCCTCCTCCCCGGGCCGGAATGGAGCCAAGATACTATTAGCCCCCTCCAACCCGTTTGTTGTAGGATGACTAGAGCTACCCGGCCCGGGCAGCCAACATCCCCCGAGCATCCCCGCAAATCACCACCACCCTCTGCCCCTTCACTCCTCAATGGCCAAATTTGACCCCCCCGGTCAGCTCCCACCGAATCCCCACCTGCGCTTGTGCATGCCCCGCCTCCTTGTGTTAGCACTTCCTTGTGTCCTTGCCGAGGGGGGCAAACTATGGCCTCGCCTCTCTTGGCCCGTGCCTCCCATTGCTGCTAGCAGCCCCAAGCCGAAGGCTCTGGACGCCACAGCAATCTTAGCGAATCTGTTGCCGCAACCACCATGTTGTGGGATTTGGTTAAAAGGGTCGGGACCGGACTTTCCCATACTATTGCTTTGCCTTCCGTGGACCCGCATATTCGTCTGCCAAGGGCAAGGGGAGCTGTGCCCTTACCTGCGTGACTCCTAGAAACAGGTGGCCCTAGAAATGTGCCACTTCTTTCCTCACCAAGTCCCACCACGACACGTAAGGCAAGTAACCTAGAGAATGACCATTCAAGGCACTAAAAAAGGTCCTAGCATAGACTGATTTCGTGCAAGACCCCAGAAGGGTCTAGACTTGCTAGATGTATGGCTTGTAGGAAAAACAGATAATCCGCTGAAGACCCTCTAAAGGGTCTAGATAGGTGTAGGTGTTCCACGACCCTGTGAAGGGTTGAGGCCTTGACGTGTCATCCGGGAGGTGTTCTAGTCCTTTCAAGACCCTTTGAGGGGTCTGGTTAGACTTAAAAATCCCAAGACCCATGTAGGGTCTAAGGTTCAACGCACTAGGTGTAATAGTCTATCCAGGACCTTTGAAAGGATCTAGGTAGACTTGACTATCCCATGACCATGTGTAGGGTCTAGGTCTTAATGCTGAATAATGAAGAAGTAAATTGGTAACCTACCAGGACCCTTTACGGGGTCTAGGGAGGTTTGATTGTGCCTCATGACCCTATGTAGGGTCAAGATTTGATGCTATCAAGAGAGAGGGGGGTGGGGGGTAGGGAAGTGACCCATCCAAGACCCTGAAGAGGTTCTAGGTAAATCTGGATGTTACCACGACCCGATTGAGGGTTAGGGATGCTGGAGAGGCGGAGATTTAATGTTTTACCTGCCCGGTTCTTTTTGGAACGCTTGCGACGCTCGTTGCGCTCCGCCGATGTCTCCTTCTTGTCGTCGTCCCGAGGTGTCTTGGGCGGCACGATCATTCCTGGAACATGATCCGTTCCGTCGCCGGGTAACAAGTTGTAGATCATCTGCACCACGTGCCAAGGTACATGTCGGACGTCGGGGAGCCACCGGAGGTTGTCCTTGACCGACTCCATCATTTCCTCCGGGATCGGGATGTACCCGTTAACTCGCACGTTGCTGTACTTGAAGTGGTTGCCTCCTTGTACGGCCTTGCGTCCCCTAGGTACATCTCGTGCTTCCTCCAACACCTGAAAGGCCAATTTGAAATCGTCCTCGAGGTATTGGTGACGGCGATGATGGATGCTTGGCGGGGTGAACGCGATCTGACCCGACTGAAGGTTATGGACGCGGATACCTCCCAGGGGTTCCAGATCCTCAGGGCTCAACGTGACGGTCTCCGTGAACTCCTCCTTATCAATCCTGGTCATTTTCATGCTCCAGAATGCTAGACTCATCCCCACTCGCCATGTCGAGCTACACCGCGTCTCAAGCTGGCCCAATTGTCGTTCCACCGCATGCCAAAGGTTTGGGGTGAAGGCCACGATCCAATTCTTCAGCAACGGTGCGTACAAATATGGGGCCGTCTCACCTATGCGTATGTTGGCATGTTCAAATAAATTCGCCATGACGACCATTTCATGGTAGCCATCTTGCAGCACCCACCACTGGAGGGCCGAGTCCTTGATCTTCCAAAGGTCCAAGTTGTCCAAATGAGGTCCGATCAATCGGGACTGGCCCGCCACCATCGTGGAATGTGCATCCGTCATGGCGAGTGTACCCTACAAGAAAATTTTTAGGGGCACCACACTCCCTTCCCTAAACTTTGGTATGGTTGTATCCTTACCCTTGATATAGTCCACTATTGTTTTGATATTTGTATGGATAGGAATATATGGGTTGTACCCTCCAAATATCTGACCGAACATCACTAAGGGTAATGTCTAGGTCAAACATTTCACTCTTTCCACTCCGCATCTAGCGGCTTGAGATGTTGGCGCCCTTCAGGGCTCACTACCCCGATAGGCGTGGCAGCCTCCCAATGCATGACCTTGTTTCACACTCAGCTGATCCCCACTGCGTGTTAAATCCGCTACAACGGTCATTTGTGGGATCATCGTAGCACCGGCCAGCTCTGAACCTTGATTCTGAGACGTTTTCTCAAGAACCATATGCTGTGCAAGGTACGGTAGCTCACCTTGGTCTGGACCAAAAAAAAAGAATCTAGAGTAAACTTCTAGTGTAGGGGGACTATGTGGACTTGAGACCCGCAACCGTGTTGCCTCTCCCTCACCAAAGGAGAGCCAACCTTGGGCTGTTCACTCGATCCAAGCAAATCCGAGGGGAATGACTTTAGCCTTCTCAAAGGGTCCCGAATTTAGCGGGGATGGCACCCAAAAGGTTCCTATACTTATAATGCCCCAAGGTTCAAGCCATAACAAACGATGCAAGGTTCGCTGAGGAGCCGGGGATCCTGCTGCTTACCGTATGCCCATTGTCTGCCATCGGTTGGCCTTGGGAGTGTGTCGTATGTATGCCACCAATTTGCAAGCATGGTAAATGCCGAACAGTTCGGCTTGCTGCGGCGTTGCTACCCAGTTAAGACAACACAACGACTTGTAGAAATCTCGCTACCCCACTAGCCCCACTCGGAAGCCATTGCCACCCTGCGCTGCATGAGCAAAAAGCTACCCTTGAGGCTTGGGTGTGTTGTGTGCACTATGCGTGATGTGTGCTTGCGCGTCCCAGGGATACTGCTGCGCTACAGAGCCGAACAGGATGATTGTGCCTAGCACGTGCACCATTACCGTCGTGAACCACGGGGACCCTGAGGCGAGAGCCCTGTAGCGGCCTAACATGAAGGAGGATAGCCCTGCACTCGGCTTGGACAGAATTGTCCCAAGAACTCGGGGAGCCGCCGCGAAGTAATGCAGTCGGTGCCCATGGCTAGCACCCACCTGCGCAATGCCCCCCTCCTCCCCCGAGGACGTTCCGCAGAAGCGCCCCTTAAGTGTGTTGATGTACTATCCAATAAACTGGATGTTCTATGTCGGGGTGGTTTCGCTCTTGGTGCTGATTATAAAGCATGCTTGCCATAGGCAGGTGGTGACATTTCGCACGGCGCATTGTGGGTTGGCCTGGCCATTGGTAGAAATTAATCTATCCTCAATATAAATCCGGGCACGGGCCCGGGCGCCCCGCGGGGCACGCTCCACCATTTTTTGACAAGTGTGTGACAAATTAAGGGGGAGTAGGGCCAGCCAAAGGGCATGCTCGTGTACCGATACGACCTGTTGTCTACAAAACAAATGTTCGCCGCCACTGATAGGCATATGCTCCAAAAGGCATTCTGACGGTCAAGTTTTGCCACATAGGGGTGTCGAACCCCCCCCCCCCCCGGCCTCAACCTCATCCGGTATTGGTGTTGCTCCAGGCCCGAAAGCATGAACTTCTCCGGCCTACAGTCATTTGCTTGGTTAAGGGGGGTGGCACCAAGAATCATGCGGTAATTCTGTGTGTCTTTGGGGTGCAAAAAATGCCACATTGTGGGCCGTTGCTTGGTATGTCTAGCACCGCACGTGTCCACGTGCACGGAGCGCATCATGTGGGGCAGCTTGGCGCATGCTAACTTGTGGTCTACCGGCGTCCACTAGCTCCGCCGGCACAGCGACCCGTCCAAGGCCCCATGGTCCGGCGTTGTTCGCACGCTCTGGATTTTCCGCTGGTGAAGATGGGGTTGTCCACTTCGGCTCTCGACGTGATGGCTTCGCTCACCCTGAGGCAGTGGGTGCAGGAGATGAAGGCAAGGGCCATAGCCTCCCGCTAGGCGCTCGTCCTTGCAATGGCAGCCATGTGTTGAAAAGCCGCCATGCTGGCCCACTCCTTGACCTTTGCTCTGCACTCCTTCTCTCCTTCCTCTACTACCCTGAGTTCGAGGTACCAATCCCCTGGCTTGACAGTCAAATACGTTGAGAGGCCGGTTGAAGGTGACCGCTAGCTCGGAAGTGCTCTCAGCCTTGCGGTGCGCACCCAGCACCTGATGCCCGTGTCGAGCGTGGTGGCCCTGGTCTCCAGAGGAAAATTCTATTGCCTTCGGCAGTGCACCTCGAAGAGAGGTTGACAGTCAGCCAATCAGTCCCTGAGCCAGCAAGCAGGCAGTCAGACAGATACACACAGTTTGGGTTTTTTGTCAGTAGCAGATACGGCCCCAAGCAGCACGGAGGCCCTTCGCTGGAATCCAGGTAGTGGCCGCGTGGTAACGCAGCCGTCCGGCGTTCGTGTGGTCGGCGGTTCGAACCCTAGTCTGCCCACTTTGGCGCCGCCGCCGGCGGCGGCGCTAAAATTCGGCAGACTAGGGTTCGAACCGACGCCTGCACATCCGGAGGCGGCTGCGTTACCATTGGACCGCTGACCGTGTTACAAGCGCCGTGCGTCCTCACTGCTTGTAGCCTATTAAGCAAAAACTTTTGACCCCCCCCCCACGCCCCCCACCCCCCCCCCCTCAAAAAAGTGATATCCAGTTTTAGGGGGTAGAGGCCTCAAAATCAAAAAATCCATTAGGGGATGCTCTTATTGGGCAAAATAATGATTTTACAAGGGGTTGGACATCCAATATCATGCCTTGGGGTATGCTACACGAATGACCCCAAAAAAGGGGGGTATATGACGCCCGCGCCTGCGCTTGATCTAACAACCTCTCTTCGAGGTGATTCTGAGGCCTGCCAATGATTTTGAAGGAGCTCGCACCACACAGCATCCATCACCGCTTCATCATGGGCAATGAGCTTCTCCCAAGCCCAGGACCCGTCTGTCGGATGTCTCTGTGATGGGCCTAAGCACTGAAAACCAAGAAATGACCGTCATTGAAAAAGGGAGAGATGGGTCGAAGGAGGGCGGGGGGGGGGTTCCCTTGAGGGTGGGTGGGTGCGTGGGTCCGAAGGGGGGGGGGGGGGCTGTGGGAGGACCCCCCCCCTGAGTTTTTGTGCGGGGTTTTTGGCCAATGTTTCATTGCGTGCGCTCTGCCGCTCTGCAAGCGCACTGCGTGGGCACTACGTGCAATGCCGACACAATGCAACCTAGCTAGGGAGGAAGGGAGGAAAAGCCCCCTGCATTTATGCACGCGTCACAAGACTCTTCATGCCCTCAGTGATTGGTGGCCGTGGCCAAGTGCAATCTGCTGTTGCGTAAGTGTGTTGGAAGATGGTGGTAGCCTTCCGGGAACATAGGCATTCTCAAAACTAGGGATCAAGTAGTTGCCGAAAAAAGTTTGCACCGCGGGCGCATTGCATGCGCAATGCGTGCAGGGCATTCCCTTTTCTTCACCACGGGGGCGGGGGGATTGCGGTCTGGTGGGGTCGAATCCAATTGCGAAAAATTACGGGAAAATTGCGGAAAAATTGCGGGAAATTGCGGAAAATTGCGGGAAAATTGCGATGTCATAAGCGGCCCTCCTGAACCCTCAAGGTGCAACAGCTCTGGACAGGGGCTGGTTGCTTCAGGGAAGGGGTCGAGAGCAAGGGGGAGGGGTTTAAGGGGTATGTGTGCCTGTGACTGACTGAAAGCCCCCCCCCCCTTGATGGGGGGACCCGTAGCAAACTGTCCTGGTGGGGGGGGGGGGCATGCACATGAAAACATGCAAACATGAAGGCATAAAAAAGACCAAAAAAGCGAAGGTAAAAATATTGTGCACATGGGTTTGAACCCAGGACCTTTGGAATTAGAACTTGGTACTACTACCAACTAAGCTATGCCAGGATTCGACGATCGTGAATCATCAGAGAGTGGATGACAGAGTTTAAAAAAAAAGGGTGAGCGTCCTTATGGCACCCCCCGTCTTGAAGCGTCAAGTACAACATGGAGTCTCATTGTTCTGCACCAGTGTGGGGAGGCAGTCAGAAAATCGGGAAAAGAGAAAAATTGCGGAAAATTGTGGACCTCAATTCCCCCCCCCCCTGTCTTCACATGGACTGGGTGGCATTAAAACTTACCCTGGTGCCAGTGAACCAAGAAATGCCATACCACATTGCAGAACGGGGGTTCCAAGCCTTTTTCAAAAATCTGTAAAGGCAAAAAGCACAGGGGGTGGGGGCAGGACAGGGCAGACAGAGAACTGCGGCTTGAACCCCATCCCATCTCCCATGTCCAGCAACGATTCTTACTGCCATCCCTGGCCCACAGGTGGGCCGTCTCCTCGCCTTTAGACGCGCCTCCCCCCCCCCAGTAGAAGTTGTTCTTCTTCTTGGGGGCCCACAAGTGGGCGGAAATGCTACCTAACCTTGGCCAAATTGTTGCACTGCGTGCGCACTGCGTGTGCACTGCGTGGGCACTGCGTGCACACTGCCTGCATACTGCGCACGCAGAGGCCGGGATACTCACCCAAGAATACCTGTCACCTGACTGGTTGCACACCGAAGCAGCAAAGCCCACATGAGAACGACGAAATTGCCTTCAACTTGGTACTCCACTGTCCCTATGAACAAACCACTCAGCCTTGTAAAGTCCGCTTGCTTCGAGTGTTTCGGTGCCCGTGGCTTCGCTCTTGGAGGCGGCGATGAGGTGTCCCTTTACTCCGAGCGCGGGGAACACGTTGTTCGTGGTCTCTTGGGTGATGGGGACCGCGAATAGGGTGAAGGGGAGGGCGGTGGTGATTCTGAGCGTGGACGCGACACACTTGTTGATGGCGAAGGGTCAATGGCTACAGGCCATACATAGGGTCGCGCCAAAGGCGCCCGAAAATTTTGTCCCCTTTGCTGGGGACCCCCGAGAATGCAGGGGTAAGGTAGGGTTAGGGGGAATGCCATGCACGCAGTGCGCACGCGTGCTAAGTTTTGAATGTCGGCCAATACTCAGACCCTACTTTTGACCCCTTTTGACAAGTTTTTGGTTACATACTGGGTTTTTTTTAGCTTCCTATGCATTTGGGATGTGGCACATTTTAATTGTCACCCTTTGTTGCCCAATGTCAACCATTTTTACCCATTTTCCATCCCCCATATTGAACTCTCCCCACTATGGGGACCCCGAGAAGGCAGGGGTGATGTAGCCATACATAGCCCGCGGACCTTGAGGAGTTTGTGGTCCGGCCTTCATCCTCACTACATCACTGATCTCGCTGGTAACTAAGTGGGCCCGGAGGGCAGGGGGGGGGGGGGGGGTTGCGTACCTGAACCGAGGAGACGGCCCCCCCGTGCCCTGACGGTCATTGTTACCCGACAGTCCAAGCACTTAAGGGGGGTGGGGGGTCCAAGGGGGGGGTTGTCAGACGCACCCCCCAAAATGAGATGCTGAGTTGTTAAGCAAAACTCTGGGGGGGGGGGGGGGGCAAGTAGGCTACGTGAGCTGAACCGACTTTATTGTGGGAGCTTCGTAACTAAGGTTGTGGCGCGTACCCCCGAGTACCCACAGCAGTGTTGCACACGTACATCAAACACTGTTTTACGAAGATTTCCAATGATTTGGGCGACGCTCAGCGCTCCCTTGAAAATGTCGCCACTCGAGGGGGATGCCCAGTTTGACAAAGGAGCATATTTACTTTGAGGCATTTGCGAGGGAGTACTTCAAGTTGTTGCAATCTCATCGGACAAGCCATACGGCTCATGAGGAAGAAGTAGAAAATTCTTCTCGACACCAAAACCCCCCTATGTCTAACCCAACCGCTGCAGATCAACAACCATTTGGCAATCTGGACACACATCTCACATCCAAAATCCAGAGGGACAAACATGCTACAAAAGCTAGCATGCCCAGATCACCGTGCATAACGCGCAAATCCAAGGTACACACAGCTTGTTTGGTGGTCCAGACCTAGGTCAGCCAGTGAGGCCTGCTCACCAGAAGGTACTTGGGATAGCTCTCAGATTCAAGGATCAGTGTCCAGTTCTACCACAGTCTGTCTGTGGGGATCCAGGGGGGCCGTGGATGGGGACGGGGGGCACTTTATAAAAGGTATGATGTAATAATATATCACAACATTTTTTGACTGTCCGGAACCATCGACAAGTGTTCGAGGTTGTCCGGGGCTTCAGACACATGGTCTGAGACAGTACAGTGCAGTTCCCTGTTACCTACCTGCATTCCTCGCACAGAGCAGGCAGAAGGCTGTGGGCTAGCTCGGCGATATGCTTGGTGCCCACCCCACGGGCCACTCTGCCTCCTGGATGGCAAGGGGCCTCTGTAGTGTAGAGGCGAACACAGGTGGAAGATTCGAGTGCCGCAGGCGCCTCCGCGTTTACTATCTTGTACTGCCGGCCTGCCGTTCTACTCTCACTTCACAGCCTGCCAAGGCAGGTGGTGTTGGCGGGTTGTTGGGCTACCGGCGCCGGAGAGGCGCCGCAGGCGCCTCCGCGTTTCCGCCGCTGGGTGCCCCCTCATGGTATGATATCTCATCTCCGGCGTTTGGGGTGTGGTCAGGTAATAATATCACATATATCAAGAGGAAGAGCTTGGACCCGGAATCACGTGAGCACACGGCACTACAGAGGCGACCACTATGCAGGACCTAGGGGGCCTTTCTGCACAGCGCTGGCACAGTGTGCGCACAGCGCCCATTTGTATGCAGGGTTTCCGGTGACGACCCTGAAAAGCCCACCTCTCCTGACCCTCTCCCACCCTCTCCCAACCTCTCCCAACCTCTACTATCCCTCTACTATCCCTATCCCAACCCTCTCCCACCCTCTCCCACCCTCTCCCAACCTCTACTATCCCTCTACTATCCCTCTCCCAACCCTCTCCCACCCTCTCCCACCCTCTCCCAACCTCTACTATTCCTCTACTATCCCTATCCCAACCCTCTCCTACCCTCTCCCAATCCTCCCCTAACCCTCTCCCAACCCTGTCCTGTCCTAACCCTGTCCCAACCCTTTTCCACCCGCTCCCACCCGCACCCACCACCGGAGCTCCGCCCACAGGGCAAAAACAGCAGGTTTAGACAGCAATCTGGCATCTTTAGTGGAAAATGTAGTTTGTCTTAACTTATTATCTGAGTTTTGGACTGAGTAAGAACCTGAGTATACCTGTGTATGGGAACACGGCAGTTACCCCCCCCCCCCCCTTGTCTAAGCTACGCCAAAGTGCCAAATTAATACGGTCTCTACGCCTACTGTAGCTTGGACACGGGCGTAGCTTGCGCGCGACATATACAACTACCGACGCACACGTAAATGAGCGCATAGTATGAGTGCACCTCAACCTCCACCCATGTTCCAGGGGGAATATAATGCACAAATACCCCCAAAATCAGAGTTATGTGGGTTCAAGTGGGCAAACACTCACAACAAATGTGTACATGACCCTATGTACCCGGCAAATTCGTCAAACCCATGTCTTATGTAGTTGCAGTAAATTTGGTATCGAATTAAAATTAGGAACCAAATTAATACGGTCCCTACGCCTACTGTAGCTTGGACAAGGGCGTAGCTTAGACAAGGGGGGGGGGGGTACTGTGTTACTTTGGACATCGGGGAAAATAGGTCCAAAATGGCCTACTTTTCGCACAGTGTGGGCACAGCGCACAGTGCGCCCCCTATAAATCGCACAGGGCCGGTCGGACTGCCTCGGCTGCAACGTGACGTCGGGCCCAGTTCGGGGGAGCAAAACACCGAAGCAAAGAAGTGGGCACTCATCCGTCAGCATCGCGGGGCAGATCCTTTGAAAGGAAGATCCCTAGCGTTTGTATATGACACCTCCGTGTCAAGGTGCGCTGTGGAGACAATCCGAGCAACGCAGATGCCGAGCGGGGCCGCACAGGCCCCACCAGCGGCATGGACCGCGGGTCCGAAGCGTCAACAGCTGCTTTTCCTGGGAACCCCCGCCCCCTTTCCAAGCGACGCCCGGGTCCCCATTCAATGCGGTCGGACGAGCCCTTGAGCTTGGCCCCAGGCCCCAGGCAGAGCGGGAAAACCCTGCGTCCCTGGCGCCGCGATCAGTCGATGAGGAACAGAATACACACCGACCTCCTCAGTTTTTCTTTTTATGGTCCAGACCAGACTTGCCGCTGGCGTCTGCCAGCTCAGACATGATCAGATGGAGCAGGGTCCTACTGAGCCATACGCTGCACGCAGCACGTTCCTACTGAGTTCTGGTGGTGCAGGAGGTGGGTATTACTAAGTGGCCCTTGATATGGGGCCGATGGCTACCCAGCACCAGTTACCCTGCCAGACGCTAGTGGCATGTCTGGCCCAGCTGGTGTACCCTGCCCACCATATGGTACTCGAGACAACCTCTCGGAGTCAAGGTTCAGAGCCCTCCAGTGCTACGATGATCCCACAAATGACTGTGGTAGCGGATCCGACACAGAATCTACACCAACCTCCTCGGTGTTGTTGGATGGCTGAGTGCCCGGTTGTGGCTGCAGTGGGTGCTGCAGGAGTGCTGGGGCATGATGGGGATGAAGACAATACCATGGTCCTTCTGTGCACGACGGAGGCCCAGAGGCCAGGTACCAGTCTGCTGCATTCTTTTTTTTATATATACATCAGGCCTGTGCTGAGTAGCAGTAAGGCGCTCGGGCTGACTGTCCGGTCTCTACTCCAGTGCTGCAGGGCACAGTGCAGTCACGCGATGAATTGCGTGCCCCGTGGGGAAAACATGGACCTGTGCCTGCAGGTTAATCTGGGGCATGGTCGGGGAGTGTGTACTGCCACGCGGAAGCAACGCAAGATCAATCCGTTGCACATATAGTCGACAAAACTAGATGCCACAGTTGCAGTGGAAATGTTACGTCAGATCTAGCGTCACAGAATTCGCAAAGTCAGGCGAATATACCGAGCCCTCTATCCACTCAGAAGCATAGCCCTTCAATGGACTGGTGTGGGGGTGCTTCAGGTTACGTTCCTCCACCCGCGAGCAGAAACAAACCCGCAATGGTTATCGGACAAGGGGGATGTTACTGAGCATGCTCGACCACTCCAATCGCAGACTGCGATGCGATACGACACGATACGATACAACGCGACACGAAACGACACAACATGACGCGGCTGGTAAGACATGATACGATCAGCTATGGACTTGAGCTTGGCAACTGCAGGCAGAGGCTTGAGAACGTTAAAAGTCTTGGGAGACCCGGACCCCTTTGCGCAAAGAACGGCAAACGCACTTGCGGAAACAAATTCCGCTGCTGTTGACACAACTGCGACGCGGCCGAGCGGTGCGGGCATCTTGCAGAAATAAAACACGGCACACTAACGTTAGGTTTGCGTCTGTTGAGGTTGGGGTCTGGAGTTGGCACAATGGATACCACTTCCCTGGGTGGGACAGGCTTGCTGTAACGGCTGAGTAACTGTGCCAGTTGGTATCCCCGATGGACGGATTGATTTCAGTTTTCGGGAATAAATTGTGTGCAATGCTTGTCCTGAGCCCCCGGGGGAAAATATTGAGTGGGGGCGGAGGGTCCCCGGCGTAGATACCTCATCAATTTTGATTTGTTTGTCGGGGTAAAAGCTTTTCTACAAAACCTTCCTCAAACGTATCTCGAACACAAAGATTTCGCCTTCGGTGCCCCTGTCCCGTGGGTCCGCATGTAACATTCAAGGGGCCACAAGCCGTGTGTGCAGTGTTGTTGGGCGGGTTTTACCCCCATGTGGACGTTGTCCTGCGCCAATACTTGGGTCGCGTGGCCAAACGGCAACAGATGCCAAAGCTGCCCACCGACTCACGGCAGTGCCATTCCCTTGCATGGCTCCGCTTTCGGAGTGCAGTGTCCCAGATTCCGTGTGAAGCACGGCCTCCGTGCTGGCGCAGGGTCGCCAGTGAGTGACTATCTGCACAAAAGAAAAAAGACGGGAGCCGTGTTCCGTCCTGAGGCCGGGCCCAGCGAACGCCCCGGGCGAGTGCTGTGTGGACAAGGCAGTGTCCGCACAAGGGGTCGGGGGCTACGCAGCATCTCTGCACTGAAGCAAATCCGGCATGTGGCGCGGAATCCAACCAGGACACAGTGAAACAAAAAGGCGGAAGCCGGCTTCGCGTCTGTCTCAAGATAAGCACAAGGATGCAAAAAGGGGATGGGGCATGGTCCAGGGGGTAAGTGTCACGCGAGTGTTCAAAGGTGTCACGCGACTGCTCGTATGACATGTGAAAAAACATACAAGAAGAACTTTTTTTCACATTTATTTTTTGTTTCAGAAGCAGCGTGAGTGTTAGTGAAAAAATTGCAACTACACGGGTCTGATACGTTCTCTCACGCAATCCGGTGTGCTTTGCGATGCCAACGCTGTGAGAAGGTGTTGTGTGCGACACTTGCGTTCTGTCCGATGTCAAGCAGGTCACATCACTGCCTTGTGGCTTCAGGAGGTCAGGCCCAGCGAAGGGCCGTGAAGCAACTTCAACAACAGAGCGGGACCGCAGCGTTCTCGAAATGCAGCTGCTCAGTCCTGCCGAAGGGGGGGCCATGAAATCATTGCAATCTCTGCCCAAAATGCCGGTGTGTGTGCGTGTGTGACGCCCAATCATTTCAACGGCATCCAAAGCGTTCGCCATCATACATCACCTCTCTGCAGCGCTGTTCGCACTGCAGCAATGTTTGGCTTTCCGCCCCGCGCGGCCGTTCCTCCCTCTCAGCACAACGCGAACACTATGTACAGTCGTCATGCCCCGACCGCGCCCTGCATCCCCATTTGCGTGTGCGTGTGTGTGTGTGTGCGGCGAAGGGGGGGGAGGGGGCAAGGTAGGCTCTTGAACAGACGTTTTACGAGCGAACAACGCACGCCACGGGCGACTTCGGTTGTCCGGTCTCCGTCCTTTATAAGGCAGTCCACGACAGCACGGCCGACTGACGCAAAGCCAAGTAGACAACAGTGCGGCAGGCAGCATCAACTCTGACAAACGAGGAACGGGAAGCGCAAAACCACCACTTTTCTCGCTGCGCCCGCAACCCCGACTCCCAGTCGCATGCGCGTGTTGCCTTGTTTTTCTTTTCCCGGTGGTTGGGGGGGGGGGGCGTCCAAGAGGGGTCCCCGGACGGCCCCGGATCGGATAGAAACGCAGACCGTTTGAGGAGGACCGCCTCACAGGGCGAGTGAGTGGCAGGCCATTGCTCGAAGAGCCCCAGGGAGCCAGGGATTGGATTGGAAACTCTACCGCGAACACTGTTTGGATATCAGTGTTCAGTCACCGGGAGGAGCATGGCCCTTGGGCTGCTGGACGTCGCCCCCACCGCCTCGTGCTGTCCGGGAGCGAATAGCGTGAGAAATGCCACCCCCCTTGGGACGGAGCGAGAGGCTGCCCCCTTGCACTGCCTCAGGCCTGCCCCCTCGGGATGCACGGCCCCGGCCCCCTGCTCGCGTTTCCGGTGCACTCATGCTGTGCGCCGTCGTGTGGTGCTTGAGTAGGGGGTCCTACTTGTGCTGGCCCTGAATCAGCCCCAGCGGCAATTGGCAACGCCTCTGCGGGGCGTTTTGGAATTGAAAAAAGACAGCTGGTCATCCAGTAGCCAGCTCATTATTTAGGCGCACAATCAGACGACGGTTGCAGAGTAACCGGCAGCGGTTGGAGGGAAACCGGCGGCGTTTGGAGGGTAACAGGCAGCAATGGTGGACGACGTTTTTCAAAACAAAAAAATCCCGTATACTGTGCCTGTCCTGTGCCCTGCGCCTCTGCCGTGTGATAACCTGCTACGGGTAACGGAGAGAAATACTCGCACTTTAGGAAGGGGGTGAATGGGAACATGCCCACATACATCCAAATTCAGGTATTGATTAGCTGACGTGGTCGTTGGTTGGATACGAGTGCCCGGGGTCTCCGAGACGGTTGTGATCGTGAGTGAGGATGAGGGATCGTGGGCTCCATCCCTGAAACTTGACCCGGGGTCCTCCGCCAACGGCCGCCAATGAGTGCAGTCTGTACATGTGAAGTAGCGTGGCCAAGGCCATGCCTTCCGCACACCCGACGAATGCAGAGCAGGCCCCCTCGCCTACTTCTCGGATCGTCGGATCGGACATGCGCAGTGAGGCCTGTCGCATGTCAAAGACTGGGAGTCTTGAAAGCCATGGCTGTACATGCAGCACAAAGCAGTGCAGCGGCAACCCGAAGTTGCGAAAAACGTTACATATCTGACCACAGATACCGCGGTCAGAAAAACCCCGGAAGACGACGGTCAGACGGGGACCCAACGCTTGGACAACCCCGTGCCTGCGCGAGCTACAGGTCTGATGCCCCCGGCAGAGGACGATGGCGGCAGCTGCAGGGCAACGGCCTGCAGTTGGACAGCAATGGCCTGGCAGCCGGGCACAGCTGCGGTGGGGACGAGCGCAGACCGGTGGGTGGGCAACGGCTTCAAACGAGCAATTTCCCGCGCAAGGCTCAACAATGATGCGTTGAACAAACAAGACAGGCCTTGGGTGGCCAATTCTGGACAGGACACGTCCCACCCCAAATATAAAGGGCAATGTTGGGTGTATTGGGCAACGAGGGCCTCAGAAGATAGACAAGTGCTTGACGCTTGCAATTGTTTTGGAGTGGCTGTGCCCATTTAGTGGAAGGGACTGGCCAATTGGCGAGAACAACACCAAAACCCTCCATTTCGGGAAGTGATTGTTCGGCGCGCGTGCGCTGGCCCGGTCCTTGTTGCCAAAGGCGCCAGCCCACGGCCACACGCAACCGCCAACAGACACGCTACGACGGCCCATCCGGCTCGCACAATCAAACGCGTGTGCCGCCTTGTGAAGGGGAGCCGCGTACGGGGCATTCCGTAGCCCAGCACTGCAAACCTCAAGCGCAGGCACCGGGGCTCGGCAGAGGAACGGCGGTGAATAATCCCCCCCCCCTCCCCGCCCGAATTTCTCGAGAATACCATTGGGTCCTACACATAATTGGCGCCAACACTTGCCACGGCAGGTGTTGGTGTCACCAAAATTTCCGGCGGGTGTCGGCAGGTGTCAGGCAGTTTGGTAGAGGCACATGGAAACACACACGATGAGAACCCTAAACGAGAGCAAGAAAGCGGTGGAGAAAACTCCTCAGGAGCTGCCGGGCAGCCCTAGACGTCTTTCGGTCGAAAAAAAAAATTAGACACTCAGAAAGAAAGGGAAACACACCCACCCACACACACAGTTCCGGGAGGTGTTGGCAGGTGTCCCTAAAAGTTTTGGCAGGTGATGGCCGGTGTCATAAACCGTTGCGGCAGGTGTTAGCGCCAATTATCCCGGGGGGGCGACTACAACCGGTCCTGATGCGACCCACCCCGCAACTGTCTTTCAAAACTTGGGGGGGGGGGGGTCGCATACAAGGACCGGGCCCGGCCGCCCCCCCCCCGGGGCCAATTATGGTCCCACACCAATGCAGTCTCCACAGACGTGGCTGTGCAGTGACTTTGCCACCGGCGCCTTTCACTGTGACGAGGTAAATGCTCTGAAATGCGCTGCCAACCCGCAGGGGCTGTGGTGGTGCTAGTGTAGCACCCCGACCCCAACGATCCTGGGCCGCCCTGCAGTTGGGACATGGGTGGCCATGTGTGATGGGCTGGGCCTCCGCGGCGTGCGCGTTAGTGCTCTGGACCGAGGACTTGGGCTCCAAAAACAAGCGTGTGCACCCCCTCAAAGGCCGTCCACCGAGAAGACGTGCTGCTGCTTGATTTGCCAGCCATACCGCCAACAGACTCGCTTTGGGACCGCGCTGTGTGCCGTTCCTTCTGTCGTTCAGACGTTCAGAGAGTACACAATTTGAGAACATTCAAAAAGGTTCGCATTGGAAACAGGGAAGACCCGTGGCCAGCCAAACGGTTTCCTGCCAAGTTCAGGTCTGCAAAGGCGAAAGGTGCTGATGTGAAGCAGCTGAGCAACAGCTCGGGGGATGCGTTCCAAATGATTTCTTGCTTTTGCGTGATTCCTACCTAAATCTTCCGATGCGACTTTTTCGCGACCAAAAACACCCGTTGGAATCCCCTCGCTCCCGGGGTACATCTGCCCTGCCGCCTTGCACCACAGCGGGTCAGGGTCTGCACCAAAGTCTGCCTCCCACAGCGGGGCTGGGCCTCGGCCTGGGTGGATCCCAAGATAAACTGTCCCAGCCGCCACCCCTTCCCCGAGACGACTGTCTGCGGGACCAACACCGCTCGGCAGCGCCCTGTCGCCTTTGAGAATGGCGTGGCAAACCAAGGGACATGGGCGTAACAGCCACGCGTACCCAGGTGGAAGGGGTGTACAAACGTTGGAACATACCGGTACCGAAAAAACCAGAGAGCAGGTGGGCCTGAAGGCGATAGGACGTCTCATAGGGCGTTCCGTGAGCCAGTAAGGGCTGATCACCGCCAGTGGGTGGGTAAACACAAGGCGGGGGGGAGAATGACGTGTGGCAGGTTTAGGGACCTGAGGGTGAGCCTGTTGGGGTAGGGCGGGGTATGTGTTGACTGTGCGTTTTCTCACAGCGGTCCCGGCGTTACGGTGCCCTCTTCGGGCATTCGGCGAGCCAAGCTGGACTTGCTTCATCGCACGGGTCACCAATCACAGCAGTCCCGGCATTACGGTGTCCTTCTCGGGCATTCGGCGAGCCAAGCTGGACGTGCTCCACACCACAGGCCACCAATCACAGCAGTCCCGGCGTTACGGTGTCCTTCTCGGGCATTCGGCGAGCCAAGCTGGACGTGCTCCACACCACAGGCCACCAATCACAGCAGTCCCGGCGTTACGGTGTTCTTCTCGGGCATTCGGCGAGCCAAGCAGGACATCACTACACGAACCACACGACACAACGGTACCAGTGGTCAATTGGCAGGGACAGGATAAGATGTCGAGCCAGCTTTTCACTGCGTTGCTCTCTGTGTTGATCTCTGGTTACTGTGTGTGGTGCCTGGTGCCACGCTACCCTGGGTCACGGATCTGTCCATGCGCGTGCCGCCTCGGGCGTTGGGGCAGGGTGGCCCGTACACATTGCAAGTGCTGTACTGTGATGTCTTGCGGTGCCTGGCGGCTGAGGCAGGACCGAGGTACAAGAACGCCTGTGTCGTGTGCTCGTGTGAGCGAGGGCACGCTCCGCACTGGGACTTCTATGCACTGTACGATACAGTGGCTCCCGCGAATTCACGGTTCCGGAGTTGCAACTATTTTGATGACTGATGTAGTGTGCTGTAGGGTGCTGCGCCTTGGGACAGGTAGGGATCACTGATACGCTGGAGTTCGGAGATCGCCCGAGCACTTTACCTTTACCTTTACCTTCCCCGAGACGATCACTGGTTGCAATATACGTCGCCGTCGGGAGCGTGGGGCAAGCGCTCACTGTCTCTGAGGCAGGAACCACTGAAATTGTGCAAACAGCAAAATTCACACGGGAAAGAAAAACAAATCCGCGAAATGGGACTCATCCAACAAAGCACTCGTGCTGTTTTGCGATGGGCCCGCCAGTTGCTGCACGCCATTACCCGGCGGGCCGGGGGGGGGGGGGGGGGGGGCGGGAGAACCCGACGGGCCCCGGTCGCAGGCTAACATTACAAGAGAGGAGGCAGTGGGGGGTCTGGGACCCAATAATTTCTGTACCCACAATGGCCCAACCAGATTTTCCCAATAGTAAATTTCGTTTTTTCCCACGATGGTCGCTTTGGTTTGCCTTCGCCATGGGAGCCCAAGGGCTCACACTCCGCTCCGCAGCCACGCCTTCAACTCTGGGGCTGACCCTTCAACTCCGTGGCAGACTACTCAGCACACACCCGCTGCGCAGTGGTGCAGCGATCCAGGCTGCCCTCGTTGCCAATAGGTAGACAGATGTCGGTGCAGGCGTGATGCATGAAGGGTGGCGTGGCCAACGGTGCAACCCAACCGAATGGAGCCGTTGATCCCTTCAAGTTTCCTGTTGCGGTACGGTGCACCGGAATCGGCATTTGACAATACCCCAATCGAGCATGCCTCTGCCCCAGGGAAATATGAAAACGGGGGGAGGGAGGGAGGACTGGGACCCAAAAGTTTGCGTACCAAAACTGACCCGACTTTCCCTCAAGTAAATTTCGTTTTTCCCGCGAGGGCCTGGTGGTGGTTTGGTCGTGGGGGGGGGGGGGGGGCTTACCCCACCCTCCTCCTGCGGTGCAGCATATTTGGTTGCCAATTTTGTTTTCTTTTTCGTGCATCGGGGTTTTCCCCCCGTCTTACACCCGGCGAGCGTGACTCAACGCAGCCTGACTACGGGCAAAGGAGCGCTCAGGGCGAGCCGAGGGTCAAGCAAAGGGCAGCCGCACTATGGACATTGCCGTACACAGGATAAATGCTGATGACCTTCCGAAACGGGGACAGCACGATGCGCAGATATTCAGGGTACAATGCTCTGCCTAGAGTGGCACAAAGGGTGTGAATTTTACTGGGGTCTGGCTGTTTGGATGGCAATCAAGCGAATGGCGACTCCGACGGGGAGCGTCTCGGTGACGGCGAGGGTGGGTGGGCTGCACGCGCACATTGAACCAGATGGGTGCAGGTGTTGCGTTGCCGGGGTTGCTGGGGCTGTGGTTGCGGTTGCGGCTGCGGTCGCGGTTGTGGATGGCATTGGGCGGCAATGATGGCGTGGGTTCGTCACATTGCAGGAAAATCTCGCCGCTGTTGTTGCGACCAAACTTGATGAAGTCCACATTTCGGTTGAGAAGGCTTTTTGCGCGCCGCAGGTGCACCGTAGGCGCCGCAGGGTCATGGGGGGTCAAAGCGGGATCGGGGACCGCCCCCCGTCCCCAGAACCCGTGGGAGCTGATTTATCAATTGGCACTCTGGGGCCTTGAGAAATCGCTGGTAATCAGATCCGAGGCCGTCTCGTCCTTATCCTCATCGTCGGGGCCCGCGACGTCCACAGGATTGCCCTGCTTGATGCGGGCCAGGCCATCCAGCAGCTCGCCATCGGACATGTACTGCACCATCTGCAGGCTTCGGAGCTGAATGGAGTCCGGGTTGCTGTCGAACTCCTGCAGCCGGCGGGGTGCGGCCTGGCCCTACGAGCACTGGGGCCCTTCAGGGTGTGGTGCTGAGTCTTTAGACGTGCCGAAGGCGCCGAACAAAATTCTTTGTCTGAACTAATTGGCGCTCAAGGCGCCAGAGAAAATTGTTGATTGGCCGAGGGCCCGGAAGAAAATTTGGCCCAATCTTTCAACCGTGGGGGGGGGGGGGGGTGGCTCACCCCCGTGTGTGACATTCCGTCGGGTTGTTGTTTCTTTACGGGGCCCTGGACAGTCACCCGTTCTTCCCTTCGCGTGTTGCGTCGGGTCGCTGCGTTCTGTCGGCCGCTGTGGCCGGTGCTCTTGCTGGTGTCGTTTCCGCGTTAGCGGAGCCCAGCAGTTGGTGTGTTGGGGCTGCCCAGCCCCCTGCGCCCGCCTCGGCATGCCCCCCTCCCCCCCCCCCCACCACACAGCCCCACCCTTACGAGGCGTGGGCTTCCACCAAGACACCACGGGGGGGCCGGAGGGAGTCCATACATCGCCCCCTGCCACGGCAATGCGTCGATGCATACCGCCCGCCGACCCCCCCCCCAACCCCGGCGCCGCCAGAATGGCAGAAGTACATCGCCTCTAGCCCCCCGGCGTGGTTGTGCAGTGCAACCTGCCCGGCGGGGTTGCAGGGCCGACGTATATCGCCCTGCACCCCGCCCCCCCTTCCCGGCAGGCAAGGCTCCCCCAAGCCTCCCCGACACAGCCCAACCCCGCGACCACCAGGCTGCCTTCGACCTGAAGCCGGGCAGACCCGGCCGCACCCACCCCCGCCCGAGCGAGCGCACGCGGCCCGCCCCTACTGTGAGCATGCCCGAACGCTGCCTCCCCACGCCCACATCCCCCCCTCCTTCCTCGCATCGCTGGTTGTGAGCGCTGACGACATTACCGCGGAGACGGCCGCGTAGAGGGCCCGAGGGTGGGGACCCCAGAGCCCCTGTGTGCCAGTGACAGGTCGTGGGAAGGGCCCCCGAGAACCCCGGTCACATGGTGATAAGGGAGGGGGACCCGAGAAGTCCTGCGGCGGCGGCGACATGGGTGGGGTCCCCGGAGCCCCTGTGCCCACCTCTCTGCCCAGTTGGCCCGTGTGCGAACGCCCGTCCCCCCCGGACACCCCCGGTACGGTCACCAACAACCAAAGGGCGGTGGGTGACCCGGACCCAAAACTCAGCACAAAAAAAATGGAAATGGGATTTTTGGAAGCAGCACGTCGAAGGAAGGCATCAGTGGCCATGTATTCGGTGGAAACAAAACGTGACCATTTTCAACGCTCAAAATCATTTTCGGCGCCTTTGGCGCCAGAGGTCATATTAACTTCTTCGTGGTCCTGTCAACTGAGCCCTTTCCCCAAACCCCCCGTGTGACATTCCGTCGCGTTGTTGTTGCTTTACGGGGCCCTGGACGGTCACCCGTTCTTCCCTTCGCATGTTGCGTCAGGTCGCTGCTTTCTGTCGGCCGCTGCGGCCGGTGCTCTTGCTGGTGTCGTTTCCGCGTTCGCGGAGCCCAGTGGTTGGTGTGCCGGGGCTGTGCTGAATGTGGAGTGGTGTGCCGTTTGTGCGTCAGCGGCGCCCAACAGTTGGCGTATTGAGGATGTGCTGGTTGTTGAGGGGTTGTTTGACTGTTTTTGCTGTCCACACACCTCTGTCCACAGGCCGTCCATAGCCTGCCCCCCCCGGTTTTGGGGCACTGTGCAGATCCACACCCCCCAAAATTGAAACCCCGACCTCCCCAGCCACTGTACCTTGGAAAACGGGTTCTCCAGCCCCTTCTGCACGTTGGACAGCAGCATGAACGGGAGCGGCAGCAGGAAGCTCGCGCAGTACACCACGTACGAGTGGTGCAGCAGCGCCAGCTGCGCGAAGACGGGGATGAGGAGGAGCGGGACGAGGACGATGCAGAGGTGGATGAACGCGCGGATGCTGGACGGCGTGCGGTAGTCGCTGAACATGCGCAGCCGCTCGAAGCTGCTCACGACGGACCCCAGGCTCGACGTCAGGGAGGCGATGAGGGGCGCGTCGATGCCGGAGATCCGGAGCACGTCGTTGACGAGGGAGACCTCGCTGAGCAGGTCGTAGATGACGCGGAGCTGCTCCACCTTTGTGGGTTTGGAGGGGGGCGGTGTGACGCAGGGCTGTGTGTGGGTTTGGAGGGGGGGCGGTGTGACGCAGGGCTGTGGGTTTTGGAGGGGGGGCGGTGTGAGGCAGGGCTGTGGGTTCGGAGGGGGAACGGTGTGACGCAGGGCTGTGGAGGCGGTCCTTCGGGGGGGGGGGACACCACCACCTCGTGGAGGTGCGCCGCACCCGACAAATGTGCACAAGGCCATGGGGTGGGCTACCAGGCAGGGGCGGCGGGCTTTCCGACTTCGCGGGGCGGATCCCCCCCCTAAAACAGGCTCAATTGACGCCCCCCCCCCCCCGAATCCTACCGAGACTGACCCCGGGCTCCCGGAGGTGACCCGGACCCAAAATTCGGCAAAAAAATGAAAATGGGATTTTTGGAATGAGCGCATCGAGGGGGTTCAGAAAAGTCATCATTTGCCATGGATTTGGTGGAAAAAGAATTGACCAAGCAATCTTCGGTGCCTTCGGTGCCAGAGTTCATCAGGACTGCTTATTGGTCCTGTCAATTGAGCCCTCTTCCCAACCCCCCCCCCCCCCTTTGGCGCGCTCTACTGACCCCCCGGCGAAATTGGAAACCCGACTTCCCCAGTGCACACGGCAGCCGATCAGATGATCAAGCAACACACCCATCGAAATGATGTCATTGGCGATGACCAGACACGGACCCGCACCCGCAGTCGGTGCTCCACGAACGACAGCCATGGACCGCCGGCAGTTGGCGATCAAGTACCGGCGGTTGGCGGTGAACCGCCGGCGGGCGTTGAGGGGCGGCCCCGAGTAACGAAGCGATGTGGTATACCATTGGACGGCTGCAACACCGAAGGGTAGGGGGGCGTCCTTGGCAGGCGCACAACACCGGACTGGGGGCGGGCAGCTTGGGGCCGCCAGCCAAAGGAGGTCCCGCTGCCTACGCTCGCGCACAATCCCGGTTGCATCAATCGAGGTAGCGGTGGAGCCGCTGGGCAGTCCCCAGACCCTCGCAAAACCTTACTGGCTCCCAGGGCTCCGTTTAAGGGCGGGGGGGGGGGGTCCAGGGTGGGTGGGTGGGTGGGTGGGCCCAGCCCCCTGTGTGACATTCCGTCTGGGCCCAGCCCCCCCCCCCCCCCCGGTCGTGCTAAGTTTTTAGAGGCGCCGAAGGCGCCAAAGAAAAAATTTTGGTCTCAACTAACTGGCGCCAAACGCGCCAGAGAAAATTGTGGATTGGCCAATGACTCGGAAGAAAATTTGGCCCAATCCTTAAGGGGGGGTCCAGGGGCGTGGTGTGGGTGGTGTGGGACTCCCCCCCCCCCCCAGTGGTGCCGAGTTGTTCAAAGGAGTCCTGCTGGCTCCTTCCAGCTCCAGCTTCAGGAAGGACACGCCAGCACAGTGGAGCGTGAAGCCCCACCTGTGGGGCTCGATCTCGGGACCTCTTGAGCGGCATTGTACGATATGGCCACTGGGCCACGTGACTAAGGGCGCGGGCGGGAGGACCTTCTGTTGCTCCGTCTTGGCGGTCAGGTAGCCCCGCACGTTTTCGAAGAGGGCGGTGAAGCAGGCGCACGAGCAGGACAAGAAGTCGTGGGGGACGGTCTGCTCGAAGTGCCAGCAGCGGTGCATCAGGTACAAATTCAGGCAGTTCGCCTTGAACTCGGCCGAGTGAGACAGGGCGCCCTCACGGCGCTGGTACGCGGCGTTGACCGCGAAGGCCAGAGGGAACAGCAGCACGTTGACCCAGAGGCTGGAGGTAGAGGGGCAGTGGTGTCCAAAAGCACTGAAGTATGGGGAAGGCTGGAGGGGAGGGGGATAAGCCCGTCCCCGTCCAGCCGAGCTCCAGCTCCCTCCCCATTGAGGGCGCTAGGGGCTGGCCACCGAAAGTGCAAGCGGACCAGAGCTGTACTTTGGTGTGACGGATGGTGGACACCCCCAGTGCCAATGCTGCCGGCCCTTCTCCGTTGAAACCCCACATCCGGGTGCTGGGCCAACATGTGGGGCGCACATGTGGCCTGTACGTGTGGGCTACACGGGGGGTGTGGCTCCTGGGGTTTGCACGCCAACCACCCCCCCCCACTAACCATTAGCCACAGGTCCCCTAGGGGTGGGCTACTTATGTGGCGTGTACACATGAAGACGCCACATTTAGACGCCACATGTGTACACATGCATAGGCACACATGTACACCAAAAAAAAAATCCGGTCCATTATGCGAGAATAACATAAGACAAATGCACTTGAGGACCGGAATTCTTTTCGTCATATACATCCATGTACCCTGCTAGACTGAAGGAACATTCAACATCTGCAGATGTCAGACGAACATTGATCAGGAACTGTGCACACCGTGCCAAAGTGCCAGACCGCTTATTCCAAAAATTGGTCAGTGCAGTTGGGTCTGCAACACACAGGTCAACCACCCGGGAATATGTGTACCATTGACTCCGAAATTCTGGGTCATCAATGGAAAGTTGCATACAGGCGACAATGGCTCCTAGTGCCTGCGGTGCTGAGTATGGCTGGAACCTCCTCAATGTTTTGGCCATCCTTTGGCGGGGGGGGGGGGGGGTATGGGTATGGGTATGGGTGCGGATGGGAGTCCTTGTGCCCGGTACCCGGCGAGCGCCACCACGTGTCTCACTGTACTGCATTTGCCTCTTCGGACTCCTGAGGCCAAACGGGACCGCCACTGCACAGGAGGTGAAACCGCGGGGGATCTATATTCACTGTGTGAGCGCGCGGCGGCTGTTGGGCACCACCGGCCACCGCCGGGGTGGATGCCTTCCACGGAGGGCGGTCCGTGCATCGGACTGGTCCCCCTGTAGATCCTGTCGCGGTGAAGCATGGGCACTGCCTGGTCCATGCTCTCCTCAAGGAGCGGCTGAGAGTCACAAGCGCCCTCTGGAAAGGGTCCTTTGCCGCCCTCTTTGGAGGACTGGCCTGTCAGGGCGAGCCACTGGGCACATGCTCCTTGTGAGCATCCATGGGCTGAGACACCGGGCTCCTGGCCACTCGTGCCCAAGGGACACCAAACTGAGCACGCATGCGACCCCCATCCCGCCGTGCGTAAGCCAGGCTCTCCGGGAGACCGTGACTGGCTACCCCTATTTCTTCCACTTGGTCTGGAAGTGGCGGGGCTGCCCCATCCAGATAGCACCCGCCCCAGGGGATGGCGGCCCCTGGTGGCGGGGGTCCCCTGTCCAGGCCCATCTGACTCAACTTGGCGGCAGGGGGGGGGGTGGAGGGGCTGCAGGAAAGGACCACAGCTGAGCACACACACCGTGGCCTTTCCCGCGTCTTCAACATGCATCTGGGGGCATGAGGTGCCCCCCTTGACCCCCTCCCTCACGTGCCTGGCACGCCCCGTGGGTTGCACAGGCATGGGGCCTGCGTGGTTGGGCCCTTTGTGGTCCGGGCCCCCCAAGTGCCCTGCCCTATTGTGGCTGTTTTCCGGGGGGGGGTCTGCTGTGAAGGCTCTTTGCGTCCACGCGCAGCATCCCGGCGCGCCCCCCGCCCCCCCCTCCCTCTTTTAAAACAAGCCTTGGGAACAGTGTCAAGGAAGGCCGGGCCACAGGAGCATCTTTTGTGAGTGCAATCATCATTTTTCGAATTCAGATATCAAAAAAATGGTGTCGCTTGATGTCATTGAGGCCCTCCTGGATGTTTACAAGAAGGTTTGACACTGTGTTGGTCACCACAACCAACTCCGTTTTGCGATACCTATTGCCACCCTTTGGGGAGGCTGGGCTTTCGTTTCCGGGGAGGGGGGGGGTCGATAGAGCCCTCCGGCCGGACCCCCCCCCCCCAAAAAGGGCTCAATTGACAGGACCCCCAAAATCCTACCGAGACTGACCCCCGGGCCTCGGAGGTGACCCTGACCCAAAAATCGGGGAAAAAAGAAAATGGAATTTTTGAAATCAGCGCGTCGAGGGGGTTCAGAAAAGTCATCATTTGCCATATATTAGCTGACAAAAAAATCGGCCAAGTTTAATGCTCAGAAAATTTTTCGGCACCTTTGGCGCCAGACTTCATAATGACTGATTAATGGTGCCTGTCAATTGAGCCCTTTTCCCGAACCCCCCCCCCCAGTTTTTTGGGGGCTCTATTGACCCCCCCCCCCCCCCCGGAAGTGAAAACCCGACATGCCTTGTAGGGATGGTGTGGCTTTCTGGTCCTGACCCTCGTCAACCTGCAGGCACAACTCGGAGTGTGAGCAGGAGGTCTAGTACTATGGTAAGAGGTGGTGACCGCACCAGGCCACGGCTTACCGCAACCGGGGAAGGGGGGGGGGGGATGGCAGTCCGGGCTCCTCCGTCTGACTCACCCACCCAACCACATCAGAAGATGCTTCCTCAGGACAAAAATGAAATTTATCAAAGGGCCCCGAAATGAGAGGTCGATTTTAGGTGCATAAACCTCTGACCCCCCTCCCCCGGTATAGGTCACAGTCGCCACTAAGCCGTAGCCTGGACCGCACGCACTGGGAACCTCCCCCTCTTCGGTCCTATTGGTGTGCTTTTGCCAGGCGACTTTGGCAACCTTCCCTGCGGTTGCTGCACAAAACAAAGGTCGCATGCGTGGGGCGCAACCCGCAGCCGAATGAGCCGACCAGCCACGGGGGAATGGGGCGATTTGGGGAAATGGGGGGAAATGGGGGGAAATGGGGAATTGTGAGAAACTGCCAAAAAGGCGCTACTACAAAAAGGGGCAAATTCCCCATGTTTCCCAATCCCATTTTCCCCATTTTTCCACAGCCTCGCCACCTTTCCCTCGCGTTCTTCTGATGAATTTTGCGAGCCGAACTCGCCGACTGAAAAATGACAGATTTGTGACTCGCCGACACCGCGGTGCCTTGGAGGCGTCAGCCGTGTCCCTTGCTCCCTGCCACTGTCACCGTCACTTCCCTGTGAGGGCCTGGGGCAGGGACTCCGTGGACGACGGTCGGCGGGGCGCGGACGGAGCAAGAGGCAGGAAGGAAGGGCACCGACGTGGGTACCTCGTGGGGAAGTCGGCCACGAACTTCAACTTGGTGCAGCCCACCACCGCCGAGCAGCACAGCACGCACCAAAGGAGCTGCCAGCGGTCCAGCAGCCGGATGCAGCAGCGCAGGAAGTAGATGTTGCGGCACCACCAGTGCAGCCACTCGGAGAAGCGGCGCTGGCACCAGGACGCGCCGAGGTACTGGTCCCGGTCGTAGTGGCAGTCGATGATCGGCAGATTGGAGAAGCAGGAGGTGGCCATGAGGCTACCGAACGTCGAGGAGATGCTGTTGCTCTTCTCATGCATCTGCGGTATGACATGGGGGGGCGCAGGTCAGGCCTTTGCTTGGTGATACTGGGGGGGGGGGGGTGTCAAATTGGCCCCCCGGGATTTTGGCTGACCCACCCACCCACCCACATCAGAAAATTTTCCCTCAGGGAAAAAATGAAATTTTATCAAAGGAGCCCGAACTTGGAGGTGGATTTTAGGTACACAAACTGTTTTTTGGCCTCTGACCCACCCACCCACCCCCCTCCCCGGTATAGTATCAACCAGCCACTAAGCAAAGGCCCCGCGCGGGTGTCCGCATAGATTGCAGTGGGTTGTGCAACATTTCGACGTCAGCCTGTAGTGATGTTGTGCGGCCGAGCGGTCTGGAGTGGACTGGCTGCCGCTGTGCTCAGGCACGAGGCCCGGAGAGCCCCTCAACTGGGGGCCATGGGTGGAGGTGGCGGCATGACAGACTGCACCTCGTACGCACTATGCTGGCGCCTTGAGTCGATCGCACGCCACCGTAGTCGAGCCGTTACGCGGCCAGCACGCTGAATTAGAAGAAGTTTAGCCCAGAAAAACCTTTTCCTTTTTTGAAAAACAGAACTGCTCGGTCATGGGAGCCCCTTTTCCAAACAGACTCAAACATGTTGGGAACTGCGAAACAAGAACAAACCAAGAAAACTGGTTGGAGAAAACTCCTCAGGGACAGCAGAGCTGTTCCAGACGTCAGGTGCGCAATCTGCAGAGGACACCCGAGCAAAAATTCCCTGTCCCTAAACACAACCACAAGCGAACGGTTCCACCTGGGTTCACCCAAGCCATCCCTCTCCAATGGCGCCTTGGTGTGACGTCTCACTGAGAATCGCCAACATCATCGAGGGGCAAGCCACTGCACCAAGGGTCCCCGCCACCACCACACACACGGTTGTCAACAAACAGACGAGCACAACGCCAAGTCCGGATGTCAATTCCTCGTCAGCTGGTCATCAAACAAGACAAAGCATGTCCAACGCCAGTAGGCGCCTTTCTACAGGAAGAGGCGCACAGTATCGTCCACCACCACACACACACGCACCCTATTTTTGGGGGCTGAAGTGACCCTTCAGCCCCCCCCGCATATGAGGTTTTCACCCGCCATTGGGGACCGACATTGAGGGCAGTTGGGGCACCAAATGGACCTGATCCTCCGCCTCGAAGCCGAGCCCCATCCACTTTTCACTCATCTTCTCGCTCATTCTCATACTGTTCCCCCACATGCCGCTCTGGTTGAGACCAGCGGCGTTGGTCTTGCCGCGCAGAAGGCCCCGGAAAGAAGAACGCTGACGCTTGAGCTCCGGGTGGGGGGCCGTCAGCCTGCGGGCCAGCGGCGGCGCCGGGGTAACGGTGCTGGCGGTGCTGGCCTTCCGCTGCTTGCCCAGGGGGTTGTGAAGCAGGTGGCTCCCAGAGTTCCTTGGGACTGACTGCGTGCCCTGCAAGTGGCGCAGGGCGTCAGGGGTCCGTTGCTGTGTATTGAGCACAGAGACATCAAAACGATAGCGTAACCAATGGAAAGGGCAGCTGTGGCAGGCCGGTGCTTCAACAAGATATTGTGTGTGTGTGTGTGTGTGTGTGTGTGTGTGTGTGCCAAGGTATCAATTCCAATCGTGCTCAATATGCGAGGTTCAACATTCCTAAAATCCTAGCACTACTGCAAACCATCAGTTCTGAGTTCGGCCCTGATTGAGGGCAGCCCTGCCGGGCTTCAGATCTCCACATGCACAGGGCGCTGCCAACATACCACAGCTCCTGGCCCTGCCACCCCGCCACGGTGCAACAGTGTGTGTGTGTGTGTGTGTGTGTGTGTGTGTGTGCGTGTGTGCCAAGGAATCCATTCGAATCTGCTCCAACTGCGAGGTTCAACAATCCTAAAGTCCTACTACTGCTGCAAACCATGAGTTCGAGTGTTCAGCCCTGCAGGCGGGGCTGCCCAGTGGGCACGAGACTCCATATTGACAGATGCCGCCAACGCACCACGGCTCCTACCCTCAGAACCATCCGCACGACAGCAGCGTGTGTGTGTGTGTGTGTGTGTGAGTTGCGGGGGTGGAGTCTATGACCCAAAAAATTTGCGTACTAGAAATAGCCGTACAGGAACTTTCATTTTTTCCCACTGTCAGAATTTGGTGAAGGGGAAGGGGGGCTGCCCCCTGCTTTGGAGGGGGACAAGAAACCCCACCCGTTGGTTGGGAGCAAGTTTTTGTCCCCTACCAGGAGGGGATTTTTCCGGCGGTGGTGCCTGCTGCAGTGGTAAGGCACCCCGGTTTGTTGTGGGCGGGACATGCAAGTGAGACCCATATGTGCCGCGTGGAACGGTATCTTTAGAATGCCAGCCGCTGGAGTGCCTGGCAGGCAGAAAAGCCGACCGAGTATGCCCGGTGGTACTTCCAGGTGTACGCACATGTCCGCCTTTTGAGGAGGGCATCCTCCAAGCGCGGATGGGGGGATTGGGTGCCCAGCCAGGGGTTGTGGGTGAAGCAAGCGGGTTCAAAGACTGTGCGATGTGGGCAGCTTGGAAAGGGAGAGCTCAGCTACCCCTAACAGCCGGGGAAAACTAACTTTACCAGGGGAGAGGGGGACGGTTGTCCCGCTAGCACAAGTGCTATTTCTACCTCTTCTTTGATGCATGGGGGAGGCCCCCCCGCGAGCATAATGCAAAGGGGCCTAACCAAGGGCGTGTAGGCGTGCATGCCGAAGTTGCTCAAAGAACAGCAGCCCTGTGTACAGCAACTCAGGGGGAAGGCCCCTACAAAAATGCACCATTGGCTTGGGTGCTGTGGGTGGCTCCATCAGCTTGCCCTCAGGTTGATGTTATGTCACGCTGAAAAGTAGAAAATATGGAAGACAAACTGAAAAATTCTATTGCCTTTGGCAGTGCACCTCGAAGAGAGGCTGACAGTCAGCCAATCAGTCAGTTAGCCAGGCCAGCAGTCAGTCAGTCAGACAAAAACACACAGTTTGGGTTTTTTGCAGTGGCAGACTCGGTCCTGAGCACTGGGGAGGAATCGGGCTTGCAAGGCAAGTAGTGGCCGAGTGGTAATGCAGCCGGCCGCAGACCTTTTGGTCGGGCGTTCAAACCCTGATCGGGCAAACATGGCGGCGGCGGCGCCTGCAACAGTAGGCTGACCAGGAATCGAACCGCTGACCTGAAAATCTGGAGTCGGCTACATTACCATTCGACCATGGTTTGTTGTTACAGCAATGAGCCTCCCCACTGCGTGGAGCCTTCTGAGCGAAAACTTTTGACCCCCCCCCCCCTCAAAAAAGTGATAGCCAGTTTTAGGGGATAGAGGCCTCAGAATGAAAAAATCCATGGGGGGATCGTCTTATTGGGCAAAATAATGATTTTACAAGGGGATCAAATGTCATGCCTTGGGGTATGCTACGCGAATGACCCCAAAAAGGGGGGATACACGACGCCCGTGCCTGCGCTTGATCTAACAACCTCTTTTCGAGGTGATTCAGAGGGAAAGAGACGCAAGAGGGAATAGGGTCTTGTGGCCACTTCTGCTTTCTACCCCTTTGTATACCTCCCATGCCGGCGTCAGCACGCTCCACATGAAGCCTTTCCATGACTGTGGAGTTTGGAGGGGGCTGATGTGGGAAATGTAACACCGGGCCAGGGTCACCGAGTGTCACCCAGCAGTGGTGCGTAGCATGTGAGAAAGGGGGGGGGGGGGGGGACCCATGCCAAATAAAAATTCTAAGTGAGGCAAAATTGCAGGGCGGCATAGGGCTGCGGAGCTTGGGGCTGGCGCGATCCAAGCCGTGAATGGCACCCAAGGTCAGCTTTGCAGCTACAAAACAGGGGAGGGCAACGCGACTGCCGTGCTGGCAGCTGCACAGCAGGTGCTACAGGGCTGCCTGGGGCGGCAGCGTGTGGGGGCAACAACAGCACAGACCGTGCAGGCCGGTGCAGTGCAGCTACAGGTCAGGCGGCGCAGGTCGTGGGCGTGGGTGTGGGTGGCTGCCTACCCCCCCCCCTTTTTGTCCAAGCAACGGTAAATAACCAGAAATTGACGGAACCAACGCCTTGCTGTTGCGTGTTGCTTGGACACGGGCGTTGCTTACGCGTGTGCATGGTACATGCGGAAAGACATGGGGTACTAATTTGAAAGCCAAGCAGCACAGTGCGGCGCAAGCAGCAGCACGGGCTGTACAGAGATCTGCGATCTGCTGATCCACCAGAGGGGGGGAGGGGGTTATCCGGCGGACCCCCCCCCCCCCGGCCGCGTCGGATGGGCTTGGACAGGGGGCCCCCACCACCGGGTTTCGCTTCAGCGGATACCCCTCCCGGGAAAGGTGTGATCCGGATGGGGCAGCGGTACCATAACAAGAGCTACACACTTGGAGCTGCGGTGGGTGTGATGTCCTCTAGCAAGCCTCACCAGTCTCAAGACCTGCCGACCTGGTCCTGTGGTCTAGTGGCTCGGCCCTGACCTCGTGCATCATGTCTCGGACTGTGCACCACTGCCCTTTGACGTTGTGGCACAGTGTGGAACCTGCAGCACTGCCACTGCTCGTGGGTGTGCGCAGATACTCCACTGACTGCTAAGCGTAGGGCACACAGTGCCCCCGGTCAGCCCCATGAAATAACATGGTGTGTATGTGTGTGTGTGTGTGTGTGTGTGTGTGTGTGTGTGTGTGAAGAAAGTACAGGAGTGTGTCCGGATTCACCGCGTCTGGGTCGCCCAGGGTCAGTGGTGTCCTGCAGCCCCGAGTCCAACGCGGAAGAGCCTGCGACACCCTGCAAGGTCATCTGCGGTGGTAGAGGGACCCAGCGCTTCAGGAAAGCGTCAATACTGGCTGTGGACACTATCCCATCCCATCCCATCCCATCCCCCCCAGGCCAAACCACCCACCCATCCAAAACCAAAAAACATTTCCTCTGGGGAAAATGAAATTCTATTGCCTTGGGCAAGGCACCTCGAAGGGAGGCTGACAGTGAACCAATCAGTCAGTCAGTCAGGGAAGTTAGGCAGTCAGTCGAGCAAGCAGGCAGGCAGACAGGCAGAACAAACACACAGTTTGGCTGTTTTCAGCGGCGGACTACAGCTATAAATAGTGGGGAGTGATAATTTCTACAGGAACATTCAGCGGTTGAGTGGTAGCACACCAGGCCAACAACTGGATTAGTGTCGCTCCGAATCCCGGCCGGCGAGAGGAGACCGACCCGTCAGCTCTTCTTCACCCGATCCTGGTTCAAATCCCTCTGAGCAGAAACTTTTGCCCCCCCCCCCCCCCCCAACACACACCCCACACCCCTAAAATGTGGTATCCAGTTTCAGGGGGATAGAGGCCTCAAAATCAAAAAATCCATTGGGGGGTCATTTTGTCGGGCAAAATAATGATTTTACAAGGGGTTGGACATCCAATATCATGCCTTGGGGTATGCTACGCGAACGACCCCCCAAAAGGGGGAGTGTATGGCGTCCGCCTACGCTTGATTTAACAACCTTTCTTCGAGGCGACTTTGAATAGAGAACCAAAAATGAGAGGCCCATTTCATGCACACAAACTTTTTTTTGCCCTCATACCCACCCACCCATCCCCCTATGTGACGTTGCGTCGGGTTGCAGTTTATTTACGGGGCCCTGGACAGTCACACGTTCTTCCCTTCGCGTGCTGCGTCGGGTCAATGCGTTCTGATGGCCGCTGAGGCCGGTGTTCCGTGTGGTGTCGTTTCCGCGTTAGTGGAGCCCAGTAGTTGGCGTGCTGGGGGTTGTGCTGGTTGCTGCGGGGGTCGTTGATTTACGATTTTTGCTGCGCAATCCCCCCCCGCGTTCAGGTCGTCCACCACATGCCTCTGCGTGTTGCCATGTGCGTGAGGCCCAATCACTACAAGCGCCCACTTGGGAAAACTGGTTGGGGGCAATTGTTGAAGGATATACAATGTTTGCCGAGCCGTAGCTCCGATGATAGTGATACGGCGCCGCAACCAAAGCCATCGGAGCCTTCGAAAGAGCACAAGCAATCGAAAAAGCGGTTACGAAAATTCGAGCGTGAGGAGAGCCCAAAGGCAACCCCCCTCCCCCCCGGTCCCGCAGGACAAACACTAAGCACGGCCCTGGAGCTGTACAAGGCGATGCAGCGCGGTGGAATGTGGGGCATGGGAGTGCGCACAACACCTGCGCGGCATCGAACCGGACCTTCCGCATGCTGCTCTTGGACGCCAGCCGCTCCAGCGACGGGAACGAGAAGGAGTCCGAGGCCCCGTCCCCCGCGGCGGCGGCGCTGTCCCTCGCCCCGCGCCCGCCGTCCACTGCGATGGCGGCATCCGCGCCGTTGCTGCCGGCGCCGTTCGCGTCTTTGGCGTGCCCCGACGCGCCGGGGGTCGCGGCGCTCCCCAGCGCGCGCGTGAACCGCTGCAGGTGATCCGCGGCGTCGAACGCCGGCTCCAGCGCCGGCGGCAGCCGCCGGTTCTGGGGGCTGCCGCCCTCCAGCGTCGGGAAGCGCGGGCGCATCCCCAACGGCGACGGGGGGACGCGGTCCACGCGGCCGCTGTGGGGCGTGGTCGCGAAGGACGCGCGGGAGACCGTGAGGCTTTCGCAGACGCTCTCGACCGAACTCCGGCGGACGGGCATGCGGGAGACGATAAAGTGCGCGGCGTCGGCGTTCGTGTCGGTGGGCCGCGGCCGCTGCGAGACGTCCCCGGGTCCGGAGCGCAGCGACAGGCCGTTCACGGAGCCCTCCATCGGTGCGATACTGGCCTCCTGCACAAGGGTAGGGTGCTGGCTTCCGGTACATTCGAACCCCCGGAGTAACTGCGGTTCGACATTGGCCAACCGGCGTCGGTTAAGCGCCAACCGCCGTCGGTTGAGTGTCAACCTCCGACGGTTAAACGAATCCTGCCACCAATAACCTCCGGGCCGTCCTTAGTGGAGCTGGTGGGGGGGTGGGAGAGGGGCAATATCTCGTTCCGAAAGGACGGGCCTGGGAATGAGAGGGAAGCGCCGGGCCGCAACTCATTCGTCACACCGCGAGTGGTCCTGCATTCCTTGCCAGGACTCACCTCCGCAAGGGCCCGGGTTCGATGCTCGTCTCGCAGGAAAATCCCTCCGCCGCACTGCGCAACATCATGAACCGGCCACACTTGCCCACGCGCCATGTAGCCACAGGAGGTCCGGTCCGGGCAGGAGCCTGCCTTAAAGACTGCCTGCAGACCTCTTGGGACATCGATTGTGTACCTCGGCTGCGGACAAGGCTGCAGCGCCATCGCTTGGCCGATGGCAGGCAATTGTGGCATGCGTTGCAGCTCGCATGACCTTCCCTTGCCGTCTTTAGACGTGCCGTTGGACGAGGCCCACAGTACTGAGTTCTGGCTCATGTGTCACGTGTCGCCCGTCAGTTGGTCATTCCATCGTTTCTGTTCCATTGTGGGCCATCCAATCCTACCGTCGGTCCTGTTGCTTCCGACTGCACCTGGCCCTTTGTGGGACCCTCCCAGACCCCAGGGATGCATTGGAAGGGGGGGAAGTACCCCCCACCCCTTCCAGGGCGCCCAGCCTATGCCCAGCTATTGTCCCCCTCGCGGCAAGTGCCAACTTCACGGCATTTGTAACCGACAGTAACCGCCCCCAACCCCCGGGGGGGGCAACCCCTCGGTTCTGGACGCCAACTACCCCCCCAACTAACTGTTGGCCGGAGGCCCCTTGGGGGGGGGGGGGGGGGGGGGGGGGGGGGGGGCATTGGAGGGGGGGTTCAGGGAGGGGCGATTGGGGGGGGGTCTAGGAGGGGCTTGGGGGGGGGGGCTCCGGGAGGGTCGGTTGGGGGGGGGGGGTCAGGTGGGGCAATTTGGGGTGTTGGGGGGGGAGGGGGGCACAGGCCCCCCTTACCTCCCCTTGCCCTCCCTCTAACCATACCATCACCATAAACCTAAGCCTAACCTTTGCAGCAACCTGGTTTGGCCATGCCAGCCATGTTGATTGGGCTGAACAAGATCCCCCAAATTTCGTTCATGGCTGCTTTTGCCACATCATTGCTCTCCATTTTGGACCCCAACACTCACTTTGACCCTAGCCTCGGGTAAGAGCCAGGGCTAGGGTTAGGGCTAGGGTCACCGAGCTGGTGGAACCAGTCTTGGTTTTATAACCCTTTTTAGTGTCTAGGGTGGACCTAATAGGTTTAGCAGCAAGCAAGCAAGCAGCAAGCAAGCAAGCAGCAAGCAAGCAGCACGCGCGAAATGGGCCAAAATCAGAACTCCGTCGTGGTGCTTTGGATTTGGTTGAAATTTTGGTGCATGATACCTATGGGTGTGAAGTACAATCACACAAAGTTTGAGCAGGAAACTCGACAGTGGCGGCTGGGAACGGGCGTCGCAAGTGGCGGACCTCAGTTTCAAAAACTGCAGTGTAGGGCCAAAAACAGCCATTTTTGGGCCAAAAAAGCCGTGGAACACATTCAAAACCGCCAAACGAAGGGAAACGGTGGGTACACTTCACGTGCGGCTTGACGTCCCCGTGTCAACGAGCTCTTTGCGGCCTTCTAACTCCATGATATGTCCCGGAAACGGCCCAAAAAGGCCCCCAAAAGCTCCAAATGCCGACAGCCACAAACCAAGAATAGGCCATATCTTTGGCTACATGGCTCAAAATGCGATTCCGAGGGCACCTACTCCACCCGCAACCCCCCACTTTATGTGGTTTCCACCCCTCAGAATTGCCCAAACGGACGCCTACACCCCAATACCTAGGCCCACTAGGCTGCAGCAAGCTGCAAGCTCAAGCCCAAACAGGTGGGTGCCCAAATGGGTCAACAGGGTCCAGTAGGGGCAAAAAGATGACTTTTCTCAAAAATGATCCTACACCATGTGCGACGCTAAAACAAGTGTTTTTGGACTGTTTTGAGCTTGTGGTGGCCCATTTTGGTCCTCCGAAAATCCCAAAATGCCTTGAAAATGGGCTGTTTTGGGACCAAACATGGGTCAAAAATGGGTCAAAAACACATTTTTCCAAATCTCATCCTACACCATTTGGGGTGCACAAACGGGTGAAATGAGCCCATTTTGAGCCCATTTTGGGGCATTTTGGCCCCTCACAAGTCCAAAAAGCCTTGAAAGTGGGCCTCGTGGTGATGGGGTTCACTTGCAAGCTAATTTCACTTTGTCAAGAGCCATGAATGTGTGAATCATTCTTGATGCCCCTCACCAATCATAGTTGATGTTCCCTCCCCCACCAGCTCGGTCCCAATATTTAGTCTTGATTAGGGTTAGGGTTAGGTGTAGGGATAGGAGTAGGCTGAGGGTTGGGGGTGGGTGTTAGAGTCAAGGTTGGGTTTAAGGATAGTGTTGGGGTGCAAATTGGACAAAATTTTCCTTAGGGCACCTTTGGTGTTCATGGAGCATCGGGCGCCTTAGGCGCCCATGGACGCCTGGGGGCAACACCTTTGGCAACTAACTGTTGGCCGAAGGCCCCTAGGGGGGGGGGGGGGGGGGGCAGGGGTAGTTGGCGTCCTAGGACCCGCGGAGTCGCCCCCCCGGGCCCCAACCGCTTCGGCAACCCCCTCCAACCGCCTGCCCAACCGCCGCAAGGGCCACCTCTGAGGGCCCTTCCCTTCTAATGCATCCCTGCAGACCCCCCCCTTTACGTACTAATTCCTTGTACACAAAGCCTGGTGTGTGCGTGTGCGATGCCCAAAACGATCTGAAACAGCAGGACAGCGCTCGCCGTCAAACAACGCCTCTCGACAGGTCTATCTGAACAGCAGCAATATTGCCTACTGCCCTGCGGGGGATGAGTCTCATTTCTTTCCCTGGCAATATTTTTGCAGCAAAGTTGTCTGTGTGTGTGTGTGTGATCTGTACTTTTAGAGGTGGATCCTTGTGCAGCGCTGGGCAGGACACCCCATTTGGCTCAGGACTGCTGAGGCCTCTGTGGAACGTTGGACCCCCCCCTTCTGCGGAATCAGAACCTCTGTGGTCGGCTGGTTAGGTATCCAGAGTGTTTGCTCTTCCATGCCTCGTCAGAAAAAGCGGGCGGGTGTGTGTGTGTGTGTGTGTGTGTGTGTCGATTGCCCATTGCCCCGCCGCAGCGCATGGTTTTTGCAATGCTCAGTGCTCCCACGTGGCAGTCCTTGGTGGCCTATGGCACTCCATGGGTCCGGCTTTTGCCTTCAGGTTCCTCTCCTCCTCTGCACTGTGCGCATGCGGCGCAGGTACTACCTCGCACAGATGTGGCAGTCCCCGCATATTCCTTGGCAAGGATTGACTGCTACCATGTTGCTTTGCGGGACCATTTCCTGCACTCATAAGCAAGCACACCAGCGGGTGTGCCCCGACACACCTGAAGGGTACGGCGCGCCCGGCATCCAAATGAATGTTCCGGCCATTATTACACTGCTTTACCCCCAAACATCACTCCCTCCTCTAGCCCAGGGACCCTAAGCACAAGCACATTGTATCACTGTTGGCGATCAACTAAAATCCCATTTTTTCGCCCAACAAATGGCACGATCACATGCAACCTACCGTTGTAGGCCCCATCATGGCCCACCTCAAAATCCAAGATTCCCCCTCTAGTGTGTTACAGACCACTCAAGTGGCGACACCGAAGCGTGGGAAAACTTTGCCCGGTGCGCCCGGCGCGCTAACGTACTCTCCTACACCTCAACACCTTGTGGTCGTTTATTGATGCGTGCAGTCTACGGTCTTGGCTTCCTGCGTAGCCCTCCCACCATCCTTTCCACGCTGGGGGATCCTGCAGGGCTGACGCCTGCCCAAGTAGGTTCTGGATCTGGTAGTTCCAATGGCCCCTTCCTCTTCCCTTTCCGCCGCGCCGGGGGTTCCAAGTCCACGTGCACGTGTGTTGTGGTGCGGTGGTGTTTTTTTTTTGCTTTTTTTTGCATCCGCCAGTCCTGAGTTCGGCCCCAATCAGGCAGCCGAATCATGGCCATGCCACAGTCCGTAATGGTGTTACTTGCTGGTCTGTCTGGGGGTGTTTCACAAAAACAACCCCCAAATTCCCAGTGGAGGTATGCACAACCGTCAGGGCATGCCTTCCGGCCACACGCCTTCTGAGAGACGCCAGGAAAGGTATGTTCTCCCTGCAACAAAACTAGTAGAGGCATCTGAAAACCAAAGTAAACACAAATGCCTCAACCAACTCGAACAGAGCATGCACTCATTGTTGTGGTGTGGCGTGGTGTGGCGTGGTGCTGTGGGCGTGGGTGAGCTGGACTGGCAGCGCGCCTACTTGTGCATGTCCCTGCACGTCTCAGCGGACACAACATCAGTGCACATTGGGTGTGGAAAGGGCTGCCTTTGCGCGACCTGTGGCACTGCGTTCGGCAGCGTGCTGAAACCGGCCTCCGCCAGGAACGTCTCGCTGCGCATTGACTGGCCGCTCACGGTGGCGTCTTCTTTCGCGCTCTCCCACATCTCGTTGAGGGTGTCGCGGCGCCCTGGCGTCCTGGCGTGTTCCGTGGAACAGATGCTCGGCCGGCCCGAGTCAGTGTGTACGAAGGACGCCTGGCAGCCCCGGTCGCCCACGAGCAATTCGACTTCATCCTGCAACACCTGCATCGATGATGGCGACAGGGATGGCAAGGGCTACCAGATGGGGGGGCCATAAAGCAACGGATACTGAGCTCACATATACCCCCGTGTCACAGGCATATGGTCCTCGCCGCAAGCCTCAGTTTATTGTTTGACTTGCTGCACTGCAGCATACCTCAGACGAGGACCAAATGTTGCCTTGAGTTCGCTGTGGTTAGTGGCTATCGAATGTTTCTTGGCCTGTCTGGGTCAGCTCTTCCCCCTCCCACTGTGCTGGTTGGGCGTGCCTTGCAGAGACCACCCCCAATTTCCAAGCACCAAAAAGATAAAAGCAACAGCTCCGTGGCAGACCGACCGGGGCTCGAACCCGCGTTCTGTGGCGTGTGTGTGTGGGGCGTACCCCCCCCCCTTGCGCAAGGACGGCCGCGGTCCCAAAAGTCAGGTCAAAACGGCGGTTCAACGTCCACCCCGAGCTTAGACAAGGCCGTGCATGCGCGCAACACACGTGAGAGCAAAGCACGCACGGGCCTCACAAAGCATGATACAATGCACAAGCAACTCTCCAATTATTCTGCTTGTCCTTATTCACTGTCGGGGGCATCGGATGCCATGGAATAGAAGCCCTTTCCAACCCTCCGCCTCATCTTGAACAATTGGACATGCTTGCCCTTCGCAGCTGGCTTTGGAGCAGGTTTCGCGGCAGGTAATAGTGCCAGACACATGTTCCACAGTGCTCCGAACGTACGTGACAACCATGCCAGGAATATCATTGTTCGCCATGGCTGAAAATCACATCAGAACAAACAGCATGGGGTTCCAATTTTGAACATAATGCACCATCACAAACATGACTGAGCCCTTGTTTCCCTGTACAAACGCTCCACAAACACCCAATCCTCCATTCTGGACCACAAAAACAGCGGCCCCAAAATTTCCTCAAAACGGCGGTTCAACGCCCACCCCATGCTTAGACAAGGCCGTGCATGCGCAAGGGGGGGGGGGAGGGGTACTTCCGGTATGCTACATCGCCGTCACCTGTGTAACCATTTTCCGAACCACCCGCTCGCAAAACCATTTCGCCATACTGGGGCTCGAACCACTTACCAGTTTGTTTCATGTGCCGAAGGCAGAGCCTTCAGGGGGGGGGGGGGGTGTTGGTGGAGCCCCTGTTTCAAGATCCCACTCCCCCGGGGGTGGGGCTCCGCTGTCAGGCCATTTCCAGGCCCTCTGGTCGCGTGGGACCAGTCCGGGACTGAAAAAGATGAAGAAAAAAAAAGAAAGTGTCACTTTCGGAATCAGCGCGTCGAGGGGAAAAACATCATTTGCTTCCCTTTTGATAAAACTTCCCCTTCGAAATTTTAGCCCAGAAATGGCGAAAATCTATCCCCCCCCCCCTTGTAATCACACTCCTAATGTCAGGCCGGTCCCCCCCCATGGGGGGGAGGGATTGCACCCCACAACTGTAGCTCTAAAACTGCAGCAGTTCCAATACAATCTAAGGAAAATTTTTCTTCGGCACCTAGTATTTCCCATGCTTTTTTGGTAAAGTGACGGTGCCCCCTATGGGGCGGGGGGGGGGGGGGGGGGGTTGCAAGCGCCGTAAAGCAACGGATACAAAGCTCGCATATACCCCTATGTCACAGGCATATGGTCGTCGCCACAACTCTCTCTATGCATTGTTTTGCCTTGAGACCAGAGATAAAACAAAAAAGAGCAGAGATAAGAAAAATGGAGTAGAGGTAAGAAAAACGGAGCAAGGCCCAGGCCTGCTCTGCATGCTGAAGGAGGCACCAGCTCCACTAAGGATGCACAAGGGGCAGGAACTGCCCCAAATTGTGCAAAACAAATCCGTGGGGCAAACTCCGGCACCAAATCGGAAAACGAAATTGTCCCCATGAAGCGGCCCCCTTACGAAAATTCGCCCCCCCCCCCCCAGTACTGTCACACAGCGGGGCCGGGCCGGACCTTCCGGGCGCCAATGGACGGGCAGGCCTCCTGCCACTCGGTGCGCGTCAGCTGCAGCAGGATGCGGCCGTCGATCAGGTGCAGCGTCTCCATCTTTGTCAGCATGTTCCCGAAGAACTGCCCCGGGAAGCGCGCGGCGAGGCGGGCCTCCAGCCACACCCGCACGTCGTGGCGGTTCCACTCGGCAATGCCGGATGGCCCCTCCGGACCGGACATTGCGGGAAGGACACCAACACCTACACAACATCGAGCAGAGGCACGCGCAGCCCCCGGCTGTGGTCCATGACATTGTCCCGTGTGGCTATTGCCATCCTTGTGAGCGCATGGCACGCTGGCACTTGCTGTCGGGAACGTTTGCTTTGGGGGCGGGGGCGGTTGCGTGCTTGAAGGGGGTGTTCTTGGGTGGGTGGGGGGGGGCACAGATGTATGAGAAGAGAGGGGGGGCGGGGTCTAGAACGCAAAAGTATGTGTACCAAAAATGGCCCATATCACGCACTGTCAGGGTTGGGGTGGGTTGGTTGCGGGGCGGTCAAAGGTTGTCCGCGCTGGTCGGGCAGCGGCCGTGGCTTTGTGTTTGGATGGAAGCCCCCAATGGGTACTGGACATGCAGAGTGAAGTACACACAACCATACAAGGGTTCATGGGTTGCAGCATTGGGAGCACTCAGTGCTGCAAGAGAGGGTGCTGGACGCATCTTCGCCCACCAAAGTGTGCAAGGGGGAGGTGGGGGGGGGGGGGGGTTGGACGGCGCCGACGGCATTGGGAAAAGCGGGGGTGGCAAGTCTTGCTCCACCTCGACAAGTTGCAAAGAATCAAGCAAACGGATTGCTGCTAGGGGACAGTGGGGGCAGGGGGCTAGGGGTTCTCCTTTTCAGAATGACCTCACAAGGTGTGTTTTGCCTGCATTGGTGGCCCTGTACCCTGACCCGCCTTGTCACACACTGTATCCAAAGGTATTCCCTATAGGAAAGGGGTCTTTGGATATGGCTGCGAAATCTCCAAAGGGGGCCGAATGGACCGATGTGTGTATGTCTACCACTGACGCTTGTTGAGTGACATTTAGTTTGCGCTGTCGCGCGGCAAGTAACTCCGGATGTTCGAATGGGGGCGGGACCAATGCGTCGCGGCCTCTGTCCAAGCTTGAGTTGTCAAGAGTCCGCAAGAAGAATCAAGTTTGGGTCTTCGAGGTGTCTCCCCCATGACCTCCATTGTCTTTCCCGTTGGTAATCATGATGATGGAACTGTGCAACGCATATTGTGAGGGTGAGGGAGCCTCTTTGAAACTAGAACTTTGCGAATATGCGGTGTACCCACAGAGAACTTCGGAGTGTCCAGTCTGTTGACTTCCAAGTGATGCCGACCCCTCCATATCCTGAGGGATGTGTTTGTGTACACACCTAGATATTCTTCTCATTCATTTATTCCAGCCTTCAAAGGTGTCAATGGGTGGATGCATCGTGCTCCCCAAGGCACATAGATGCATTGTACTCCCGACGGCACACGGTCGTCAACTCGGGGGGGTTGTCTTTGTCGTTTCTTTGGGCAATATCGTGTGGTTGATTAATTGACTTTTGACTTTTGGGATTACCCTATCTCCTTGCCGCATTTTCCGCCGCTATGACTACTTGAGGCTTTTCCGGGCCGTGGATGCTCAAGTTGTTTGTGGCTCTAAGAATGTCACAACTTCACGTGGGTGCGTGTACATATGTGTGTGTGTCTGTGTGGGTGGGGGTGTGTTTGTATGTGTGTGTGGGTATGGTCCGGTGGGTGTGCGGGTGTGTGGGTGAAGACTGGAAGGAGTAACCGTGTTTCCGGAACTCTTCAGTGATGGAGTTGTAGTGAGCGTCACTTAGAACATGTGGTTCTTGAATGCCAGAAGGTCCAGATTGTTGGCTCGCGTGTGACCTTTCGATTGCCAACACGTATTTTTGTAAGTAAGCCATCGGCATTGAGGGTGAGCGCTCGCACATGCTGATGTATGGGGCATGGATGTACCCTTCGTGAACGGGGGATAAGCGGTCGTTTGAATGGAGGATTCGAATTCGCGCGAATTTATCCAAATTTTGAGGTTTTTTGAGGAAAACGCCACATTTTTGGTTGCTTTTTAGGGAGTTGAGGGGGTAAAATTCATGCCCCTGCTTCATTACCCATCATGCAGTGAAAGTCCTGCCCCAAAAGCATCCACCATGCCGAAATTCACAACCTTGAATTTGGAGCGAATCTTCTGTGAATTTAGGTGAATTTGCACCGGGTTCAACCGAACAACACCGAATATGTGGAAAAGGCGGCTAGTTAAAACCTTAAATTTGGGAACATTTATTGCACCGGTTTGGCGAAGATAGCACGAGAAACGCACACGATGGCACCAAGTTACGCGCAAAACACAACAAAAAGTTGCCAAATTTGCGCCTCCGCGAATCCCCCATTCAAACGACCGCTTCACGAAGGGTACAGAGTTGGCGACTTACTCATTGTGATGTGGGGGGCCCCTGCATCATCTCCGACCTTCGATTTGATTGAGAGGATTGATCATTTTCATCATTTAATGGATCCCACCCAAATAATGGGCGGTCATGTGGCTTATGAGGGTTCTCCATTGGGCGGAGGAGCTTTGCTCTGGGGACTTCGAGCTCGCTTGAGGATCTTCAGTTTCGCTCGCACCTCTGTGTCAAGATCCATGGCATGGGACATTTCGCCGGCTGTGATAAAAGCCTTTCTCGGAGCGCTGCTAGTGATTTGTGGACGTGGTGCCATAGCCTTGTCTTTGCGCGCATATATTCCGCCTCGGAGATAATCAGAGGGGGTGTCAGACCATCCGTATGAAAAACTCTGCCGACCAATTCAGAAGCCCCTTCAGTCGTGATCCGCCAAGTCGCAGTGCGCATTTCTCCAACTGACCATCTGAGTCTGTCCAGGATGCCTGGCCGGGAAGAAACCTTTGACTGTGCCCTGGAGATCTTCAATGCTCCAATACAGAGGAACATCCCCAATGTAGGCCGTAGACACGTCGGATGCCTTCCAGTCACTGGGGATTGTGGGGCACGTTGTGTCATCCGCTGTCAAAAATTGTCCTGTGGACGAATCCTTGAACGAGATTCTGATGGCATGAGAGACTTCACTGTATTTGGTTTTTGAATATTTGCCAACCTTGATCAGTTAGTGATATTCGGAGCTTTGTGGGACCGAGGACAGATTTGCGGATGCACGATTCCGGTGTCATAACATCAGGGATGCCCTTGAATATGGAGACCTTGAATATGGAGAGCACTGACATGAACATGAAGGGGGCCCATTTATCCCTCTACTCCTTTTTGATGAAGCCATCGAAAGCCTTCCAGAAGCGCACATCATCACCACCCCTATACCAACTGATGGGTTGAATTTGGAAGCGGGGTTTGGTTCCATGTTGGTCAGCAAGTAGCACCTGGTCCGGAGTTAGTTGAGGGAAGAACAGATGCGTGTTACGTGGGTCTACACCAGGTTGCAGGAATTGCTCTTTGGAGTTGAGCTGCAATGTTGCCATGATGTTGTTGACATGGTCCACATGCATTTGGACCGCATATTGATTGAGTCGTAACCTAGGCTCTCTGTACGCAACTTTATTCAATTTGTGTCCTACTGGCATGAGCCTAAGCGTTTTGAACACCGCAGCAGAACGTAGCCATGTCGGTTTGCTTCTGGACTGGGTTGAGTAAGCTATCCATGTGACCATCTCCTTATGAGAAGCCAGGTCCGGGGGGGGGGGGGGGGGGGTTGATGCTACTCCCCAGGTGGGAGGTCCATTAACATGCGCGCGGGGAGGCCAACGGCTCGAAATGTCATCAACTTTTGACAGAAACTGTTGTGCAATTTTCCAACCTGTGCACCTGCTTGCAGCATCGTTTGGACCGACCTCTTCCATTGTTGTGCCGGTTGTAGATACGCTTGGCCACCTTTTTTGCATCTGTTGACATCTGTGGTGATTCACCTGATCCCCTCTCAAACTGCCCACGGGGCCTTGGTTTAAAAACGCCTTGGTTTAAAAAAACCAAGGCCTTGTTAAACCAAGGCCATTTTTAAACCAAGGCCCGGGGGGGAGGGGGGTGGTTCTTCTTTCTAGGTGAGGGGACCATTGGGGGGGGGGGGGGCTACACCTGACACAGGAAAGTGCTATGGACCCAATGGCCGTCACGTAAAGGCGCTGTTGCAGGACCAGCCCTGCCACCGCACCGCTGTTGCATATCACTGCACAGACGCTTTGTGAGAGATACCGAGAGGCACATGCCCGTTGAGTACACCCACAAAAGGCAGGCTGAGGTCCTTTCAGCTCATTCCAATGTTCACAGGGTTCACCCGAGTGTTCACAAAATGGAGGACACATGCACAAACATACACACACACACACTCACTCACTCAACTGAGTTGAAGTGGTCAAAGAACCGTTTTGGGAATAACCCTGCAGCATATGAACGTGCACAAGGAAGCATGACATGTAGTGGCACTACATGACGGCACAGCAGTGCTCCATCGCAACCAAAAGGCCAAAATAAGATTATGTCAGTGCTGTGAAGTGCGAGTTCATCCAAGTTTAGGGGGCTGGGACATAGATAGGTCAAAGCGTTAACATGGGTACGAGCATACTGCATGCAAAGTCCTTATCGTTGTTGTGTTGGAGGGCGCTGCACAGGCCCTGTGACACTTCATTGTGCGGTTCAGAAGCCATGCCTGTTGGGCAGTGTTCCCCAAATCCTTTCGACAGGGGCATGGCAGTCGGTCCGGGACACAGGCTTCTTGAGGAACCCCTTCAATGTGCAGGTGAAAGTTTGGTTTGTAGGGAAGGAAAGCATATTACAGAGCTTAGGCCCGTTCACATCAGGGTTCAGGATGCTCCCTGCACCAGGCTTTCTCCGCCTGGGCCCCTGGGAGGTCACGGCTCGGCTGGCAGAACACATGACGCGTGAACCAGAGGTCCCGGGTTCGACCCCCGGGTCCAGCACAAACAACAAGGCACCGTCCTTGTCACTAGGGTGCCCGCGAGCCACATGGAAAGGGATTGAGGGTAACACTCTGCTGGCGCCCGGAGATCGTCCGGGCGACCTCACCCCACCCCAACACACATCACCCTGGGCCCCTAGACGCCGGCCCTACTATCCTCTGCTTCTACGATGCCGGGGTTGGCGGACCCACCAACCAGGCCCCCATGCCCGGCCGGTCCCCCGCCACCGACGACACCAAACAGAGGGTGCGTGGCAGTGAAGGTCCACGCGTTGCTGAAGAGCAGGTGGTCCGTGCCAAGATCGATCTCCGGGAGGGCAAAGAGCGGCTCGCGGGGGGGCCCAGGGCTCGCACGCCGGTGCCGCGCGAGCAAGCGCTCCATTCCCGCGCGGTTGATGACGTACGCCCCGGTGGACCGGGAGGCCGCCGTCCAGGGCGCGAACAGCTCGCGGACCGCGGCCATTTGCTTCAGGCGGACTGGGTTGTTGCACATCAGCTGCAAGAGCTCCCACCCGTTCGGCGCGTGCGCGATCAACAGCCGGAGATCGTTCTGGACGCTGGTCCAGTGTTGATCCGCGAAGTCGATGTTGTCTTCGAGGACCAGGGCCATGCCATGCCCCGCCTCGTAGGCGGCGGCGATGGCCCTCAGGTGGGAGAAACCCGCTGCTGCCTCTGCAAGGTGAGTCTCACAAGCGCCGTCGATGCAGCCCTTACCCAATGCGGGGATAGAATGGCCGGCGTGTTGCAGACGCCTGATATCAGCAGCGGTCGTTGCCCCGATCCTCACGTGTGACGCACCGCTCAATTGGTGCCTCATGTGGACCCGGCTGCCCTCCGCCGAGTCCATGTTGATCCAGTACACCGGAACGCTGCCACTGGGCTCGGCCTCCGCAAGACACAACGGCGCTAGGAGTGCCAGGGTGCACAAAAGCATTCGCCTGAAGCCATCAGGCAGAGACATGCTGCGAGTTTACCCTTCAAGAAGGAAAGCAAGCGGTGGTCGCCGTCATAGTTCATCCACATCGAGACACGTCAGGAGCACATCTGGTTGTTGAGGGAGGAGCCACAGGGCTGTCCTTAAGGGGGAAATGGGTTCGTAACGCCTACAGAAACGAATTTTCACAGGGACACTCTCTATTTCATGGTCATGGTACCTTCGCTACTTCGAAGGTTGGCGGTTGGTGGCGGTTGGCGGTTGGCGGCTGGTGGTGGTTGGCGGCGGTTAGTGGATGGCGGTTGGTGGTTGGTGGGGGTTGGCGGTTGGCGGTTGGCGGTTGGTGGTGGTTGGTCGCGGGTGACGGTTGCCGGTTGCCTGTTGCCGGTTGGTGGTCCCTGACGGCTGTCCTTAAGGGCTGTCCTTAAAAAAAAAAACGACCTGGGTTCCACCCCCCCTTGTCCAAGCAACAGAAATTCACGGAACCAACCTCCGTGTTCATTGCCCTTGACATCCAACTGTGAAGGCACCCACCGTAATTGCACCTGTTCACCCACTTGTTCTCGTAACCACAGGATCTGTTCCCACAAATTCTCGATGCCCCACCTCCCCTGAAGACGTACGCCATCCATGCCGCCGCCAGCGCAACGACCACTACGGCTTTAATTAAACATACTCTGAGTCGAGCACCACTACCAACCGTGCTGCTGCCCGATGCAGCAACGCATGCAGTATCTCCCGTAACTCCCCCGGCTGATGCTCTGTCGAACGGTGTTGGTTGGCCATAGATGCACGATGGTCGTCAGGCTCCAAAACAACTCTGGCATTCCAACAGCGCTTCTTGTATCATGGTGCGGACCCGCAGGCTGTCACGAATCCAATCACAAAGTGCCATGGGGGGCGTTGTCGCACGGTGCGCGCACGGTGCGCGCACGGTTCAATGTTTTTGGGATGGTTGCCGAACTTGTACCCCGTTGAATGGCCCCCATGAAAACACACCCAGGGTCCTGAAATCAAAACCAACATATGCTGTCGGCGCCTCATGGTGCACAGGTTGGGGGGAATCGGGGCTCTCAGCAGTCACAATTGCAAACTCCAACCGCTCCTCGGGTGCATGCTCGTACAAGACCTCTTCACCAGCCAATTCGTACCAAATAGAGACGCGACGCCCACCTCTTGGAGAGGGGCCAACGACAGTGGCCGACACCCTATCCCCGTTGGAGCGGTTGTGTACACAGGCAGTCCGGCAACAAGCCAGGGCAGCTCAGATTCAGGCATTGTGGATCTGGTGGACACAGAATACGCAAAAGGACGCACGGTGCGCGCACGGTTCAGGCAACACCCCCATGTGGTTTCCTCCGTTATCATTCTATTGACCTCCTGCTATTCATGCCATCTACGAACATCCACTATGTTGGCTCGATCATCAATTCTATTGCCTTCGGCAAGGCACCTCGAAGAGGGGAGAGGGACGAACATTCTTGAGCCGCCGAGGCTAGACAAATGCATAAGTAGGTTGTGCCCTAGCCCCCTTGGGAGCCCCCCCCCCCCCCCCACACACACCCAAACAGGGTGAAAAACACACAAAGAGGGGCTAAAACATGCTTTACATAGGATATTTGATCATTTTGCGTGGTCATAGTATCAAAAAAAAATCAGTTTCGGAATTTTTTTCCATCTTTTTTCCATCTTTGAGCTGCCGAGGCTGGAAAACTGCATAAGCAGGTTGTGCCCTCGCCCCCTTGGAGCCACCCCCCCCACACACACCCAAATAGGGTGAAAAACACATAAAGAGGGGCTAAAACATGCTTTACATAGGATATTTGATCATTTTGGATGGTCAAAGTATCAAAAAAATCAGTTTCGGAAAGTTCCATTTTTGAGCTGTGCCCTAGACCCCTTGGGAACCCCCCCCCCCCAACACCCAAGTAGGGTTACGGCGCGCTGAGGAGTGGCATTCCACACCTGTTGGGGAAAAGATAGAAAAAGGAGGGGGAGCCACACGAGGGTCAACCTGCCATAGGTTGGTGAAAAGATAGTAACTGGCGCGCAGCCGACACCAGCGACAAGCGTAAGGCTCAAGTGTGAAGTGTCGGGTCTGCGGAGGGTTAGGTCATTTGTCTCCAAGGGTCTGGCTACACTGTCGCCACGACTCTGACTCGGAGGGTTTTGGGGGAGTGCGGGGCATGCGGGTCCTTTTTGGGTTGGGGTTTTCAGGGGCACAGGGCTGTGAGCGCTTTTTGAGGTGATGCACGGTGGCTGCAGCGGCCCAGAAGAGGTCCTCTACAATAGACCAGGTTTCCCTTAGCAGCTGAGCGGCAACTTGTGTAAGTGCCTGCATCGATTGATGCCTCAAAGCACGCAGGGATTGAACCCAAAATTTTTCTTTCCTCGTGCGACACGTTTCATCCAGTGTGTCATAGGAGTCAGGAAGGAGAGTTCCCTGGCGCCTCCAAGCGATAATGCGGCGTTCAGAAATTGCAATGGAAGTGCGTAAGTTGCTGTAACTGTGCTACATGCGGTTGTACCCCACCCCCCTTGTATAAGCTACGCCAAAGTACCAAATTAATATGGTCCCTACGCCTACTGTAGCTTGGACACGTACGTAGCTTGCGCACGACATATACAACTACCAACACACACGTAAATGAGTGCATAGTATGAGTGCACCTCAACCTCCACCCATGTTCCCAAAGGCATGCAAACACAAGAAAGTGTTTGAAACATGGAAATTCAGGTTCACACCCATGTTCTCACAAGCAATGAAGCATGAGAAGCCTACAAATGTTCAGCTTGGAAACCCTTCTTGCAATGATACACCATGCAGAACAATTGCACGTGTTCGCCACTTGAAGATGCCGTTGAAGATGCCTTTGCCCGAGGTTTAGGGGCTGGTTTGGGCTCAGGCAACTTCAAATTCTTGGGAATGAAATTGCCTTGCATGTGGTCTCTTGTAAAGTACAACTTCCCATCAAAGACATGGGCCATTCCCCACACACCTCGCCCCCCCCCCCCCATGTCCATCCCCCCAGGGACGACGGTTCCCCCCCACCCCGGGGGGAACCGTTGCCAAGTGACGCCCCCCCCCCCCCCGGGGGGGATAGACACCATCGCCAACGAACAAATTACCGCCGCATACTACGCAGAATTTATGACCGATCTGTTGCTTGCTGTATGTCGCCCAAGGCTCTTAAATACACACTGACATACAGAGATCGAATGGTGCCATGCAAATGATGCAAACAAGCAAAATTCTCAATACAATGCATCAGTCCATCAGTTTGCTGCATGCCCCTACTGCTGAACAGGGACAGTGTAAAACTTCTTATTCCGGTCCCACATAGTCTTGAACATCTGCACATGCTGCCCATCAACCACAGGGATGGATGAACTGGCTGCAACAGGCTGTCAAACGTTTCAGGGAAGCGCGGTCATGCACAACTTCTGTGGCACCGTGTTTGTACGTTATGGTTCTCTACTGATCACCATGAGGAGAAGGGCCTTGCACAACAGCCAGCACAGGCTCCTTTGTGGCATGAACATAGCGCACAATAGTGCCTTCGGGGAACATTTTGAGAGGTCTGAGGAGTGCAATGGGTTAGCACAAAGGAGGTACGCATAAGCTCTAACAACGAGCTCTCACAATTATGCAATCCTGTGCAATATGACACTGTTGCATTTTTTTTTGGAACCAGCCGGTGACGGGGTGGACACGGGGGGGGGGGTTGGACACGGGGGGGGGAAGGTACAACTTCCCATCAAAGACATGGGCCATTCCCACACACCTCAGGCAGCCTTAGCCCAAACAACTTCAGTGGGAGCATCATCGGAGTCACTACAATCATCACCCGAAGAAGAGGACTCTTCAATGCAATCATCCTCATTGGTATCCGTCCCAGAATCAGAATCAGAATCAGAACTTGAATCGGTAAAAGTGCTGCAGGAGAGAGGCTTCTCTGTGCTGAGCATACCGGAGGAAGCGACTCCCGAGCTCCATGTCCCATCGCCGGTGTAGCATGAGGGTTTGGGCAAACAGTTTGTAATCCGTGAGCACAGTAGACTGGAACTCTACTGCAGGGTGGGGGAGCGGCCAGCGTAGGGTGAAACATACCTGGGAAGGGGCATAGTGCGAGGATGCAAAAGCCTTTAGATCTGCTGTGTAGGGTGTACCAGGATGCTGTGTGAGGTAGTGGACGGCTCTGGACCGATTCTTGGAGGTAGGGGGTTGGGTCAGCAGCTTGTTTATCCGGCGTGTAACCAGCGGGGTGGGCGCCGGTTTTGGGGAGGGTGTGTCTGGGTCAGAGTCACTTCGCTTTGGAGAACAGTGGACCTGTTCCCACAGGTTTTTTGCTGTCGGGTTGGGTTGGGTTTTCCTGGGGCGTAGTGAACCAAACCAGGCTGAAACGGACACAGCAGGGACAGAGGAATCATTGCATCCAGGCGGCATGGGCAAGTAGGGCTTCTGCATGATACAGGAGTCAATGTGCTGTTCCACAGCAACGAATGCACATACAAAGGCAACCGGACCCTGATTACAGGGCTGTGACCAATGAGACACCATTATCCGATCGCTGCGTGTCATGTATTGCTGGGTTCAAGGTGCAGTGTGCCATGCAACATACATGATGGCCTCCTTTTCCCATCACGATTGAGAAAGTTGTGAAGGAAAATACCGCACATGAACAAATCTTCGCCAGGCTTTCAGGGCGGTTCTTGAGCCTTTTACCACCCTTACACGTGGTCCACTTGTCAATCTTTGCATTGCATGCATAGTGTGTGAACCTGCCTGACATTGGTACGGCCGAATCACCAGGGAGCCACTTGGCAGGACATTGAGGTGGATTGGTCTGAGATGGTGGGGCTGGAGCATGGTGCTCCGCACAGCACCAACCGCACTTGCACCGCACATGTTTCAGTGGGTTGAACAGTTCCCTCTGCCTGCTTATGGTACAACAAGTAAAAGAAATTCAAACAAACAGTCCCATCATCCATTTGAAGTGCTATCGAAAACACAACACACCCACACGGACGAGGAATCATTCACTTGCTTGTGGGCTGCTGCACTATGGCCCCACACAATTGTGAGCCAGCATGACAATTTGGAGTAGTCACTTGGGGTAGTCACTTGAGGTAGCCGCTTGGGGAGACCACTTGAGGAGCCACATGGGGCAGCCGCTTGGGGTAGCCACTTGGGGTAGCCACTTGGGGCAGCCACTTGGGGTAGCCACTTGGGGTAGTCACTTGGGGTAGTCACTTGAGGTAGTCACTTGGGGAGACCACTTGAGGAGCCACATGGGGCAGCCACTTGGGGTAGCCACTTGGGGTAGCCACTTGGGGTACCCACTTGGGGTAGCCACTTGGGGTAGTCAGAACATCAACAATGCGAAGGTGCATGAAGTTCCCTATTCCTTCGGGCAATTTTCCTACTTCGCCTAATTTGCGTTCATCGTACCCTTCTCAACGTTTGTTCCGCCTCATGGTACGAGGTATGACATGCCTTCATCTGGTTCGTGTGGTTCCCTTCGCCTGGGAAAGCTTCACATTGGGCAGCTGTTGCATCAACGGGGCAAGTGCCCCAAAACGCCCGACACCAACTTTGTTGTCAGCAAAGCTCTCTCTGAAAAATTCTAAATCCCACGGCCATCTGGGCAATACAACAGAGGGGTCTGTATTTGATGTCCCAAGATTTGCTGGTCAACCATTGGAGTGATGTTGGTGATGGGCCACCTGCTGGCCTCCACCACCTCATCTCATGCGGCATCGAAATCGGAAGCATTCACAACAAGCGGATCGTGTGCAAATGGAAAACCTTCGATTAAGAACACCTAAAATGAATGCCAATCAAGTCACAACTTGTTGAAGTACAAGCCCCCCCCTTTGTATAAGCTATGCCAAAGTCCCAAATTAATACGGTCCCTACGCCTACTGTAGCTTGGACACGGGCGTAGCTTGCGCGCTACACGGACAACTACCGACACCGGGCGCCCAGGTTCAAAAAAAGAGGATTGGGTGGTGAGCTGGTGCCAGAAAGGGGAAAATAGTGCACAAAGATACCCAAAATCACAGCTATGTGGGTTCAAGTGGGCAAACACTCACAACAAATGTGTCCATGACTCTATGTGACTCGCAAACTCGTCACCAAACCCATGTCTCATGTGGCTGCACTACGTTTGGTATTGAAATAAAATTAGGTCCCACAACTGCAAACTTGCAAGATGCACGGAATGGAACACCAACACTGTGTCCACAACGGTGTATGGGCGCATGGCCACCCTGATTGCCTGATCTCTTCCCTGGGATGGCGAGGAACCCCCCATAATCAACAGACCGTACTATACCCCCACTGGAAGGCAAGGGTCACACACAAATGGGCGCGCGGCTTCCAGGAGAACACAACATCCCCTCACCCACGCACTGTATTGCCGTGTAGAGCGACTGAGCTGACACGCGCAGCACAGAGCAGCGCTGTGCAGAGTGACTGAGGGGCCGTGAAGCACATTCGAAGCAAATATGCACACCGAGACCTCTCGAAACGTACATCACAAGCATCGCAAGTGAGTGGCTGGGGGCGGCGGGGCCGGGGTGGGTTTGGCTGCCCCACCCACTCCCACAGCCCCATATGCTCTGTGATCGGGGGGTGGTAGAGCTCGGTATACTGCAAACCTTCGAATATTGACAGAAGACGATCACCCACAGCCAGAACAAGTGTCTCAATCTACTCAGCCCAGGAACCCATCCACTCAACAGCAGCCTCCGCATCTTTCCCGGAGTCAGAGGGAAGTACCACCTGCCCACCCCGTGATGGCAGACGGTGTCGCCACCTGGAAGAGTAGGAACACACACAGCCTTCAGCAAACGTGCCCCGGTTACTCCGGCGCGCGCCCCGGTCAGTCCGGGGCCTGATAGCAAAAATAGGGCCATCACCCATTGACATAGCCCAGGGGCACCACGCCATCCCAACTTCTCGTCCGTACGGAAGAGGAGCGGGATGCCCGAAGATGCTGACGATCAGGCACCTCCTGCCGCTCGCACTCTGGCCGTCGCGCGGTGGACAATCTACTCGACGATGTGCAATGCCCCGCGGGGTCTTCCACATTGAGTGGGTTGTGGAGGGTAGAAGCGGACGCCCCAGCGCGGGATATGGCAGGCGACTGGGTGTCCTGCTGCTCGAGCTCAGGGTCCTCCACATCGCCGGGCACGTTGTGGGGGGGAAGAGGGGCGTCCCGCTCTCGACAGAGCAGTCGCACGTACCCCACCTTCATGTCCTCGACCACGTCCGCCATGGGCACCTCCTTCCCGAACACACAGTGGCAGCCAGACCGCCGGTACAGGGCCTCGTCCTCCTTCGAGTTGGTTGCGGAGCGCATGCAAATCAGCCCTTTGAAGCCGCGGTCCTTGAGCTGCCCCACGAGGTCGGTCCCGAGGAGGTCTGGGCCACCGCTGTACTTGAGATGCTGGTCCAGAACGACGATATCCCCTCGGGACGTGGCGGTCTCCATGAACTCCGCCGCCGCTGCGCGATGGCCCCCGTACACATGAACTCCTGTTGTTTGCGCGCTCTCGACCAAATGGTGCTGCACCAGCTTCCGGGCGGTGGCAGAGTCATCGATGCAGCAAATCGTGAGGTCGCTCGGAAACGCGGCCAGATCCGCACGGCGCTGACGGTCTTGCACTACCGCGGGCATCTTCCCTCGGGTCACCCACAGCTCCAGGACGCAGGCCACGTGGTCCCCGGTCTGCCGCAGGGAGAGCTGCGCGCCGATGGCTTCGGCGGCCAGGAACGACTGCCTGAGGCCGGCCTTGTCGGGCATGGCCGAGGCCCACGGCCCGTGCGGGTCCTCCGCGAGGACGGACCGAATGTACTCGTCGGTGAGGACGGGCAGCGCGGGATTGGCGCGGTTGGTCACGCGGAAGGTGAGCTTGCCTTCGGGCTGGTTGGCCTGCGGGCCGCCGAGGACCGTCAGAAGGATCCCCGGGGCCTTGGGGTAGCCGTGCAGGAACGCGTTGTCGATGGCGTGGTCCAGAATGAGGCCGCAGATCGTCTCGTCCAAGTTGACGACGAGGCCGTCGGTCAGGCACTGCACTTCGATCCTGCACCCTCTCGCCAGCTCGGCGACGAACGCGGTCACATTGCAGGGGAGGAGCGAGGCGGCGTAGTCCCCCGCGGCCACGCGGGCGTACGCCTCCCGGTATCGGCTGCGCCGCATGCCGGTGTTGAGCAGGGCGTTGGCGTGGGTGAGAGCATCGCGTTGGTCGGCGGTGCAGCAGTCGTTGTTCGTCAGGAACAGCTCTATTTCACCGCACACGTCTGCCATGGCGGTCTTGAGTGTGTGGCTCAGAGCCTTATCCGCCTTTTGTGAGGCGACCACTGCTTTGTGCAGAGATGCCTCAAAGTGGCGCAACAGCAGAAAGAAGCTCCGCCGCCTCAACGTAACTTTGCCAGTACCCACCAGCATCAACAATACCACCAATGCAGCAACGCCCAATCGGATAAGGACGAATTGTACTGGAATGATTGGACTGAATAGCGGCACAATGCAAATGCCGATAGGCAAGAGTAGATAGCCCAACACGGCAGAGGGGCAAAAGCCCACGATGAATAGCATCAGGCACTGTGAGAAACAGACCATCAGCTGGACATCCAGAACATGGGTTCCGGTGGATTCTTGGACATATGCATCCAATTGATGCATTGCAGCTGTATCGCCAGAGAGCTTGTCCAGGACCAACCACAGCCTGTGTCGCTCAAGATCAGCCTCTGCAACAGAGGCGTGGCTATGCACGGTCCACCCCTGACACGCGGCCAGCAGCACCGCAGCAAGGCTACAAATTGTCCTTGGGTGACGCTTCAAGCCGGGCACAAAGAGCAAGACGAGGGTCAGCAGGGCCACCCCAACACTGGGGACGTGTGCAAGGTGACTGTTGTGACCTCGAGAAAGCCCAAGCACCGCAATAATAATGTGAAAGATACACCAGAGCGCGCCACCGGAACGCCATACTTGGTGATTCGCTTGGCAATACTGCGCCTCATGCTCATCCGACTGGAAGCCAAAGCAATGCCAAAGGGGCTTGTATGCCTCCGAGAAGGCGACTCCGGGAGGTGTGAGTGGGGTTGGCCCAGGTTCATGCGGCATTGCTTAGGCAAAAGAGAAGATCTGGAGGCAAACAATTGGAGCAGGGTGCCGGCATCAATCAGACAAACGTCACCTGCCGCAACGAAAGTGTCAATTGCCATCAAATGCCATTAAGTAGCCTTCAACTGCCATTTCCACACAGCTCCAACAAGGAGGTGAAAAATAGCCCCCCCCCCCCGCCCCCCCTCCCCCGTCCTCCCTATGGCAACACAAGAAGATGGGGATTTCGTGTTGTGTTGTTGCAGGAAACTATGAAAGGGAACAAGAAGGAGTGAGTCACCATAAGTGACCTGCTTCAGCCAGTGTGTTATGCACATACACACGCTGTGCAACGCGTAGCGTTGCTTTGTTTCATGTGTTGTGTCCTTGTCTCTCGGGTTTCCTCCTCCAGCCTGCTTTACAAGAATTGAGAGTGAGAATCCCGGGTATGTGTGCTCGATGCTTCACGATTCGCTGGGTAGCTTCGCCGTGCACGCACAGTTCCTGTATTCATCCGCCACATGCATGCCATAATGATGCCTCCATGCATACCCTCTGTTGTTTCCTTTCTGCAGGTGAAGAGAAATATGGCATGCTACCGTCGTGTATGCACTTGTGTAGGCCGTGTTGGTTGGAATCTTCGTTCATTCTCTTTCTCACTGCGCAGGTGGACACCAATACAGGTAATCCCCCTCCTTGCATGTGATTCCATACATTGCATTCGTTGTAATGACGTTTTAGACTTCGCTGTAGCGCATCATACACACGTTGCATTGTGTTATTGTGTTCGTGTGTCTCCCTCACCTTCCCTTTCAAGGCAAAGATAGCCCGCTTTCACAAACTTGGAGGTATGAAAACCAATTCCAAATCCAAGAAGATTGATGGCAAATACAAGGAATGCAGATGACACATGGCACTATATTATGATGGAAGCAAGTTGTATCATATTCCCTCAAGTGAGCAAGAAGAGGGAAGTGAGGGAGGCAAGGGAGCGGAGCACCAGGACCATGGGCCGAACCTGCAGTAAGAGATATGCTGCAGGGTTTTGGTGTGGAGCGACTGAGCCTCCCACTTACTGTGGATCATGGTATGTTTGTTTGAGGTGGTCAAGCATTGTAGATATGGCTGTGAGTTCAGAAATCAATTTATGAAATCAAGTTTACCACCTTCCAACAACAAATTAAAGCAAGGATTCACCAGAGATTCACCTTGGCTGCACTGTAGATGTTCAGAGACACCTTCAGGACGTTCAAATGAATGGTCAATTGGCAGGACTTCCAGAAATGGATGTGATCAAAATTTCTGGTTGCAAACTGATATCAAATGTGGAATCACCCCATTGAAAATGCGTAGGAAAGTATGTTTTTACTCTTGAAAGAAATCTTCTGCAAGGGCCTGTCCAGAAATTCCACAGTTTTGACTCGGTAAGATCTGCCCAATTCCTAAAACCACCCCCTGCGGGGGGAGGGGGTTAGAGTCATTTCGGTGAACAAGGGCAGTTGGAAACACATAAGTATTTGAATGCATGGTCCGACATGCCGAACAAGGAATTTAAACCGTTGTGGCTGGGGGGCGGTGGGGGGGGGGGTTGGCACAAGGCCTCGGTATCTGATTGGCGGGATTGGCGGCCGGGGGGCGGTGGGGGGGGGGGGAGGCTTTCGCTGACTGATGCTGTGAGGCTTGCCAGCCCTTATTCTTACGCTATGGATGCTTGAAGGGGGGGGGGGGCATCAACTTTTATCACACCAACGGAGCCCCAATGGGCTCCACTGATAATTTCATCAATGTTCAAAGAAGCAATACATTTTATCCCTTCAAATAGGCTCCAAATCAACCACCACGGCTTCAATGCGCATTTGAAATTGGAATCCATCAACTAAATTGTCGGTTGGCTTGCACTGTATTGAATTCAATGAAGATGCTTTGTTGATCAAATGAGAGCATCCATAAAATTGAAATCATTCCAAAAACCAAGATGCTTTGTTGATCAACTGACAACCTCTAAAATTCCACAATGTTGGTTCAAAATCCACAATGTTGGTTCAAAATCCAAACCCACAAAGCAAGCAAAACAAATAATGATCCTGATACAAGGATGCCACAAGTTAACATGCACTTGCATATTAACACAACCATTCACCTAGCTCCAAATAGCAACATCATGAATGCAACAAAAACCGTAAGCAACTTCACTTCAACTTAGATGCTGGTAAATCGGCGTCCAGCAAAGGGCGTGGTGGGATAAATTGAGAGGCATCAATTGGGAGCAAGGGGGGACATCTTCTTTGCAAAACGAATTCGTGGTCCCTATGAACCACAAGTCTGTACAAGGGCAAAAATATCAAGCGCGCCGATTTTCTTACAGACGCGACGGTGAAAAATTCTCGTGAGTGCATGGATCGAAAGTAGAGGTTCTAACCCATGGATTCATGCCTCAACCTCATTACTAACCTCATCCGTTCAAGAGCATTTCTCAAAACAAAAAAGCGACACCAATCACCGAAGAAACACACACCCACGTGAAGATCATGAGAGATTTTACGGAGATAAGGAATTCTTTGTAATAGATAGAATGTTGATGAACTTCAATCACCAAAATAAAACTATTCAAATTCTTGGTCCACATGAACCATCAGAAAAATTTACCAACAGCATCCGCCAATCTTCCCCCAATCCCACAGGGGGGGGGGTGTGAAGCAACGGATACTCAGCTACCATATGACCCCCGTGACACAGGTCATAGGTCATCGCCAACAACACAGGGGGGGGGGGGCGGACTTATCGGGTTTAGACGCCAACTACCCCCCCCCCCCACTAACCGTTGGCTGAGGGTTCTGGGAGGGGTGATGGGAGGGGGGTATGGGAGGGGCTTTTGCCCGGGGGGGCACCTCCGAACAATTGGGTATGCTGATGTATCCGACGGTTCACACCGCCGCTTGCCATAACAGAGGGTAGGGTATCATCGGCTTGGGTATTCCTAGCCACACTGGGAACCGAAGGGGGGTGGGCTCCTGAAGCGGGCATGGGATTAGAGATACACAAGGGAAGAGCCTAAGACCAAGAGTGGCTCCTTGGAACACTTTCTAGAGAAGGGCCTAAGACCAAGAGTGGCGACTTGGAACACTTTCTACGCAAGGGGATGGAGGGGTGAGGCTACCGGCAAAGAAGGGCACTGGAAAAAGTCCATACTTAAATAACTCACCCTTGCTGGATGAGCTATCACAATTATATGGGGTGGTTGCCTGCCTCTTCTTTGGCTACCAACTAAACACTTGCTTCCCTACGCTCTGCAATGGGCGAGAGCGCTCTACCCCAACAGATGTCTCGGACGATGATGACGACAATGAGGAGGATGAGGAGGAAGAGGAAGAGGAGGAAGAGGAGCTAGAACACTTGTTTTTGGGGTCGGGGTTGGTGCGGAGGTGGCACAGGTGGGGGGCCTCCGTGTTATGATGAGATTGCTTGTTGTTGTTCTTCTTGGTGAACCAGTTCACCACCATTTCTTTTTCGTCCGCTGTGACACACAAGGCAATCGAAGGTGCAGAACTAGGAAGCTTCACCTCATTGAATCACTGTAAGTTTCAGACCCCCGGCGAGTGAGTGTAATTTTCGGACCACCCAGTGAGTCATTGTAATTTCCAGACCCCTAGTGGGTCACTCTAATTTCCGGACCCCCAGTGAGTCACTGTAATTTGTGGAGCAACAGTGAGTCAAAAATGTACGCGGGCTACTCCCCCCACTCCCGCGTGCGGGCCAAAAACCATGTTCTTAACTTGGCTCAACACCCCTTGGGTTCCACCGGTCCACAAATAGTGTCCCTCCCCCTTGGTGTTCACTTCCATGACCAGGTTTCATGCCCCTCCCTCCAACATCACCTGCTCTTTGACCTCCCATCCAAAAAAAATGGTGCCGTGTTTGTGTTTTTCTGATCCATCGGACCTCCCCTGCATAGTGGAGGATCGTTCGCACATCCCATGACAATCAGACCAAAATAGAGACAATCTCTTGCTCACTGAGCATGATCAGACGCCCGCTGACTGTCACGAATCCAATCACAAAGTGCCATGGGGGGCGTTGTCGCACAGTGCGTGCACGGTTCAATGTTTTTGGGATGGTTGCCCAACTTGTATCCCGTTGAATGGCCCCCATAAAAACACACCCAGGGTCCTGAAATCAAAACCAACATATGCTGTCGGCGCCTCATGGTGCACAGGTTGGGGTAATCGGGGCTCTCAGCAGTCACAATTGCAAACTCCAACCGCTCCTCGGGTGCATGCTCGTACAAGACCTCTTCACCACCCAATTTGTACCGAATAGAGACGCGACGCCCACCTCTTGGAGAAGGGCCAACGACAGCGGCCGACACCCTATCCCCGTTGGAGCGGTGGTAGTACACAGGCAGTCCGGCGACAAGCCAGGGCAGCTCAGATTGAGGCATTGAGGATCTGGTGGACACAGAATACGCAAAAGGACGCACGGTGCGCGCACGGTTCAGGCAACACCCCCTAGATGTGGTGGAAATGGGTAAAAAATGTGTGGAAAAAGGTAGAAATGGGTGAAACAGGGTGAACATCCAAAAATGCCATATCCCCAATGCATCAAAACCTACTATCAAACAACAATGATGCCCAAAGTACCACAAAATATGGGTTTCTACTACGGCCAGACGCCCAAATAGTTGCATTGCGCGCGCACTGCACGCGCACTGCACTTAAGGCGCCCCCAATGAACACCGTGTCCGCCGAACACTTGGAGTTTGGACCGTATTCTGTTGGTAATTCAGTGTTCGCTAGACAACGGGTGGGTGGGGTTCAGTCTTGCCAGCAACACAAAAGCTTAGCACTGCATATGCACTACAGAAATGGGCACCACTTTCTGATCGCATCTCCTGCAGACCCGACAAGCACCTCTTACGTACGTACCCCCCCCCCCCGCTTGTCGTTCCCCACCCCAGGGAAGACGGTCCCCCACCAACCCCTGGGGGACGGTTGCCAAGTGACGGTCCCCCAGCCCCCCCCTGGGAGACCGCACCACCACCGTACACACACATTTGCAGGCACAGAAATTGCAGCATAAAACGATCTTGCCATCACGGTCATAAGTGATGCGGCGATATGCATCACCGTGCTCCGAATGTCCAACGACCTGCGCCAAAACAGGTTCCCCCATGGAGCGGATGAACATCACATTTGTCCCAGGGGGAAACATGGTTGTGCTGTCAAGTTCCATTTCAGCGGAAGTGAGCAAAATGTCCTGCCATGATTGCAAGGGATATGCAGCACCTCTTGCACTCCAGCACCTGTTGCAATGCAGCACCTCTGAAAAACCTAGGACGCACCTTTTGCATATCTATCCAGCACCCCTTGCATATGTATGATGTGTATAACACATGGGAAAGGCTACACATGTACATAGGAAAACACCGCTAACTGTGTTTAGAAAGGTATCACGATGGCCATAAAGTACAGGAAGGGTAGGGGTTCCGGCAAAACTGTGCACCAACCAGCTGACAGTCCAGGTCAAGGTCATTTGGTAACAGAGAGCACACTGGCATTGAGCTGGTCAGGTTGATGGCCCAGAGGCAATGCACTTCGTGTCCATGGCTGACTTCTCTGAATTGTGTCACATCTTTGCGAATGATCGGACTGCTTCAGCAACCCTCATCGCTTGCAATACTGACTGTGCGGGTCCGGACTTGAGCACGTGCAGTCCAGCGCCTGGCCCATGTCATTTCCCTACATGTGCATATCTCGGCTGCCGTGTGCCGGCCAAATACCACCACCTCATGCACACCAACACCAACACACAAAACCCCCCTGGGCGAAGGGGCACAGGGATGGAGCGAAGGGAAGGGCAAGGCGCGCTCGCCAAGTATGGTGCAGAGCGCAGGACACGAGGTAAATCCCCCACCCTGAATCAAATCACGCAGAAAAAAAATAAGATCATGCATGCCGGATTTTATTGAACACGGTACAAATGAAATTACACGCCAGTTTTTGCAGGTCAAATGCTACAAACTGCAATCAATCCTGAAAGGCGAAGGCAAAAGAACCACAGAGACACACTGCATTGTGTGTTCACTAATTCTTTACCTCTGCCAAAGAAACTTGCGATGGACATTTGCTTGGGAATGGGATTTGGGATGGCTTTGGTTTTGGGTTTGGGTGCTATTGTTTCAGCTGCCCAACAGCCATCAACCTAGCTCATCATTGTCACATGCATCAGCAAGGAAAGAATGAAAAGGGAAATCCATTGTGTGTGAGGCAGGCAGAAATAACATCATGCAAGGGCCAAATAATTTCACGCAAAAAATAAAATGACACGTGTGTTTTTAAATGGGACCGGGGTGTAAGCAGACAGGAGAGAATTATTGTGGTTGTTCACAGGCCTTACCAGGGAAGTGACCCTGGAGGTGGACATTCCCGGGCCCAAATGCCACCATTGGAGACGGTCAATCCACTGCTGGCAAGGGATGTCTGTCTGGACATATCTGGCCAGTGGTAGGGGCGAAAGCCCCCCTCTATGATGGCCGATCACGGATTTGTGAGACAGGAAAAGCCCTGGGGTTCCACTGGCAGAACCAGAGACTACGCTGGTTCCAGCGGAGACAGTGGCGAAAGGCCAATTGGCGCCGCAAACAACACACAACAAAATACCGAGGCTTCATGCCATATCCCTCACTCCCCCGCCACCACCGGCGACGCTGAGTTGTTCAATGAAACTGTGGCCCAAATAGGGTACTCCCTCCACAAACCAAAGCCTAAATCATCGGTAAACGACATGCTCTGAACTGTGACATTCCTAAGTTGTACACATCAACAGTGCCCTCTACGCGACTTGGCTCAGGGGCAGAGTGCAGGACTACATGGTTGAGGGTGCTGAGGAGCAGGCCCAGCAACCCTCTCTTGGGGGTGGGGGGTCAAAGGGAGACAGCAGTTCTTTTGTGCAAAAAGATGTCTCCGTCCCTAAACAATGCACATCCTTGAGACAGCCAGGGTTACGCCCTTGGAGCCGACTTTGGCAGGGGTACGGCCCTTCCCCCCGTACTTGCAATGGACACTGGGCTGATGGATTGTGGTGCGAGCATGGAATCCTGGTCCTTCTGGCCTCACACGCCCCCTGAGGGGAGGACGGTGCATGCATGGCACGAGCCTGGGGCTTTGGAGGACGACATTGTGCTGCCACAAACCTGCACACGAATGCGGGGATGTCAGTGTGTTTACACTGCATGAGCCTGAGACTGCAGGGACTACATTGTGCTGCACTTGACGCGCCTGGGATTGCAGGAACAACATGATGCTGCACTACGCCTTGAAAAGGAGGACTACAAAGGAGACTGATAAGGGAGATGGTGCAGTTTGCCTGCGACCTCGGGTACAAGGTCGATTTTTTTTTATGAAGCGGCAACAGTTCTGCAGCGGTATGAGTGAGTCTCGATATCTAAGTACACTCACATACTGTATGTAACATAGCATTTTCTCTTGTCAACGACAGGGATCGTCACCGACTCTGAAGGGGCTACTTACATTCTTGACCTGAGCTTTCCCCCGTGGTGCGACTTTCAGTTGCCACACACTTGTGTGTGGGACACCACCTCACCCTTGGAGATCTTTCTTGGGGGAACCCCAACGGAAGTGTACGGGGAAGGCGGCACGCATCCTGTGACCCAACAGACTGGGCACCTATGTTTTGTTTTGGTGTGGTTCACCTCCCTCAGGAAATCATTTGTTGTTTCTATTGAAGTGTTTTCCAAGACACGAAACACTGCTGGTGGTGCATTAGTAATCCTCCTTGATGCTCCTTGGTTGGAGACATGGGCACCGCCTATGTCTTTGAGTGGCTCCCATTGTAGGTGGGACTCCATAAGACACGCTACGATGTATTTACACATTTACACAGGGATCTAATTTGACTTTCATGGCCCTTCCTCCGGGAGCGCGATACGGGACGGAATCATGCAACAACGGGGCAAGACAGGCGATTCAGAGCAGCCCATGAAAATGGAATGTGGGTTGTGCTGCATGACAGCTGCTTGTTGTGGAGGGGAGACAGAGATGAGGAATGTTAGAGGGTGCACGGCACGGGTGAACGGACCGATGCATTGTCGAAACTTTCGAAGTGTGAACGAACAAGAGGTGTTCGGACTGGGCATTTTGAAAGCAAAGGGACCAACCAACTTGAGACTTATGGGCGGGCGGGCGGGCAGTCTGAAACAGACATGCCACTGGCGTCCAGCAGCAAGACAGAGTCTCGTTAGGAATCATCCCCATACCACAGGCCGCTCAGCGATACCCATCCAGAACTCAGTAGGAATGTGCTGCATGCAGTGCACGGCTCGGTAGGACCCAGCTCCGCCCAATTCTGTCTGGAGGTGGCGGACGCTAGTGGCGCTAATAGCTGGTGACGGTCCAAGGCCCCTCTGGTACGAAGGTCTCCGCTGGAGTCCCGACCTCGGAGCCCTCTGGGGTGGGGTGGATATCAGGGTAAGAGAACTCAGTGTCCGGATCCACGTCAGCATCGAGGGCCTCATCTAAAGCCACATCTGGCTCATCCTTGGATTGGAATGGTTCGCTGCTGCCCACCGCCTTCTTCTTATACCCCATGTACCCCAGCTCCAAGCAAATGCCGAGGCAAGGGATCAGAAGCAGCAGCAGCAGCCACCACAGACTGTCATCACTATCATCGCCTCCGGAGCTGCTGGAGCTCGACTCCTGTTTGTAATACACAATGCACTCTGAAGCGGAACTGGACGCGTACACAGAACAAGTCAGACCACTCGGACAGCCCAGAATAGTGACGTTGTAGTTTGAGGAGCAGGTGGTGTTCGGAGAAGACCGGACCAGGGCCTTGTCCGTGAATGTGGAGGTCGAGCCTGAGACCACTTGCAACTCGGCGCCGCTCTCAAACAGCACGTACTGGGCCGTGCCAAGGCCGAAGTAACTGTATGTGACCGGGTCAAATGTATCAAAGATCAGGTGCCCGCCGCTCATGACCGTCACATTGCCGGTGGTGATGGCGGAGTAGCTCGTCCCTGAAAGGGTCTGTGATGTGTTGCAGTCCTGGGTCACCCTCAATGCAGTGCCACTGTTCAGCACGACCGCGCCGAGTTGGGAGCCGCAGGCTGTTGTGTATGAGAGGTTAGAGTAGTCAATGGCCCGGGTCAGAGGGTATGAAGGCTCCAGCATCTCCAGTGCAGAAGAGAACGTGCCATAATTCGTCAGAATGCCTTTTGTCACCTGCAAAGTGCCCTGGCCGCTGGATCCGACGGTTGCCCCGCTGTTGACCGTCGTTGCGCCCTCACTTTGGGCCGTGTTCAAGACCATGTAGGCGTTGCTGCCGGCCAAATCCATAGCGGCAGGGGAATTCAGAGTGAGAGCTTTCAGGAAAGAGAGTTGGGTATTGTCCGATACCACCGTATCACCGGCACTGGTCATGGCTAGGTCCATAATGGTGTCGCCGGCAATGGTCAGGGTCGACCCTGACTGGAAAATCAATGACCCGAGCCCACTGAATGTGATGCTGCTGGCCGTCATGCTGGATCCAGTCGCAAATGTCCACACAGAACTTGAATCCAGACTCACGCCGGTAACACCGCTGGCAAAGGTGGTCGCCGCAAGCCACGTGACCACCGAACTGGCAGCGGTGACTTGACCATTGGTCCCACTGAATGTGTAGTCGTAGGCGATGCTCCCGGAAAAATTGTTCAGTACATCTGAAGGGGAAGGCGAAGGGGAAGGCGAAGGGGAGGGCGAAGGCGAAGCATTCGTGGCATTGTTGAGAATCATGAACTTCTCGTCATCAAAGATTTCGTTGCCCTCGCCATCTGTCCATAAGCTTGCAAACACTTCCTCCAACGAAGGCACGTCTGCACGGGAATCGTCGTCGGAGACGAAGAACAAAAGAAAGACCAGTGTCGCAATGACCACGACGGTGAGCGGTCTCGCTTCCTGCCATAGTTGCCGTATGCTCAGCGCCATCGAAACGCCGAAAACAGCACAACACTAAGAAAAGAGATTGCCAGGAGAAGAAGGGCCAAGCAACAGAGCAATGAATCGGATTTGCTGGTGCCACAGACCCCTCCCCGGACCCCCCCCGACCTCAGACAGGGCTCTTGACGGACCCCGAATCCGGGCCAAGACGTCCCCGCATGTAAGCCAGACCCCAAAATTCAGAAAAGCGAAAATGGGTGTTCTGGAATCAACGCGATAAAAGGGGTCAAGAAAAGTCATGACGTGCGAACATCAGTTTCAACCAGACATGCCACTGGTGTCCAGCAGGGAAATTCAGATTTTGTTACGAATTTCCCCTGTGCCAAGTGCCACTCAGTAAGACCTGCCCCCATCACATCATGAGCTCATTAGGAACCAGCTGTGTCCGTTAAGTTGCTCTGTAAGACCCAGCGCCACATGGTTGTGTCTAACGTGATGGACACCAGGGCCAAGTCTATTTTCAACTGTTCTTGACCTCCCAGAAAATTTTCCGGGGCCATCTGCGCTGGATTCTACAGTGCCGCTAAATTTAGGTCACCCAAACTACCCTAGCTGAAGACAAATGCAAGCTACCTTCCCTTCACATAAGACATCATGCAAAATGCGGAAAGCCATGAATGGCGATGGTCACCACCTCGGGTATCCAACCTCAACAACACGTATCCTTCTTTCTGTTCAATTGTCCACTAAGTACAAAATCAGAATGAGCAACTTGTGTGCACAACATGACATAGTTGCTGAATTAAAGCACCGTGACGTTGTCACATGTATGCATGTCAATGCAATCCGTAACGTGACGAAGATTGGCTCATGGTTTTGGTTTCCTCAATCGCACTGGAAGGTTGAATCGAAGACAAAGGGCGATTAGGTTCCCCGTGGGTACTGAAACCACTGAAGCAGAGCTCATGGGCCCCCGAGGCGGCAAGGGTTATGTAGCCATGCTGAGTGACAAAGCCGGAACATCTACGTTGATCGCTTCTGGGGGCAAGTGCTAAGGAAGTATCTTTAAGGCTGTCCCGTGTGGGCGGAATGGCTACATCACCCCTGCCTTCTCGGGGTCCCCATGGCAGGGATAAATCAAAATGGCTACATCACCTCTGCCTTCTCGGGGGTCCCCACACAGGGACAAAATCAAAATGGCTACATCACCCCTGCCTTCTCGGGGTCCCCATGGCGGGGAGAAATTAAAATGGCTACATCGCCCCTGCCTTCTCGGGGTCACCATGGTGGGGAGAAATCAAAATGGCTACATCACCCCTGCCTTCATGGCGGGGAGAACTCAACCTAGAAAAGAGTGGATGTGGTGGAGATGCGCAAAAAGGTGTGAAAAAGGGTGGAAATGGGTGGAAATGGGTGAAAATCCAAAAATGCCATATCCCCAATGTGGAAGAAGCATCAAAAACTACGCTAGGGGCAACAATGATGCCCCTAGTATCTCAAAGCATGGGTCTCTAGTACGGCCAGACGCCCAAATAGTTGCACTACGCACACACTATGCTGAGTGCGCCCAATCGAGCTCCTGGCCCACACCCTTGCCCCAGTTTTGGGGGGCTCTATTGACCTGCTGTGAGATGCACAGGCAAGTACGCTACTCTGGACCTTGGGGGCACATGTGCGCACCGTACAGTTGATCAGAAAAAGCAGATCTTGAGTGACGTTGCCACAGGCGCCAGCCACCACACTTGAATTTGTCCCCAGGGGCAAGCATCAACTCAATCGGTCGGACACCATCATTGGACTCTTCTGTTCCGCTCAAGCCACTCCTATCATTTACAACAATGTCCGCATTGAAGATCTGCATCATCACCTCACGCAGGACTATGTTGCCAACCTGGCCTCCCAGCTCGAGGAAAGGGTGGGGCTCACATCCGCATCCGACGAGCTAGAGAAAGCCTTGATTTTACCCTCCTTCCGTCGTTGCTCCAAGTCGTAATTCAATGGACTCGTTCCAGCTTGCTCTTGAGAGCTAGTGGTAATAGAAAGTGGCGCACAAAGACACAACAAACTCGGCGAACGCTCTTTCACATCTCAATCTCAAACCCAGTGCCCCAAGAGAGCTTAAAGGGGACGATTTTAGCCATCTTTGGAGCGGCAACGGGAGAGCCATAAGTCGTGTTCATTAAGGCTATTCACTTGTTGGACAAAGAAGCCAACTCCGCCCTTCAACAAGCCATTCTCAAACAAATAGATCGGAACAAGGAAGCCGGGGAGAGAAATGATGTGCTCGTAGCCGCAGACCAAAGCGAATTGAGCTGGGCCATCTGCCGCCGACTTAGAAAAGGGGTTGGGCTAACATTACCAAATCGCACCGGACGTGAAAGATTGTGGGGCAAGTTCAACGTGCCGGAAACTGATGTGTTTGAATAGGTGGAACTCACTGATGCGCTGACACCGAAAGAAATTTGGCAAGCTATGAATGAGGCCACTATCATGATGCTCCACGAACAAGTGAAATATGAGTAAAATGCAAGCAACTGAAAAGCAAGGTGAGCAAGGTGAGCAAGGTGAGCAAGGTGAGCAAGGTGACAAAAGCACGGCAGATTTGCTTGCGCTGTATTGTACTTGCGCTGTATAGAAGCATTGTAGGATCCAAATAGTCGAGGCGGAGGCCCTCAAGATTGCGATTCAAAGCCAAAAGCGTCACACAGGAATCGAAGAAAAACCTCATGACGTGCCATCCCACGAATTAAATTCCATGTATTCGTAGTCGGTTTTCTCCCACTAACCTGTGCATCAAATGCACAGGTTAGGTGCCGAAGGCAACGAGTTGCAAGCTTCAGCAGCGTCAAAACAGAGAAATCCGTGACCAACTTGCGACCCAGTACCCATTGCCACAAAGAGTGGGAGCTGGGCTCCGGTAATACCATGTCTGCTACACAGCGGCTGGATCAAGGAGGCCCCAGGGCAGGGCAGTGCGGCACCAGCATGGCTTGCAGCCTTTCGAATTGAAGGGTCCGCCTTGTCCGGAGAAGCGCTGCCATGTGGTGATGCCCGCAACGGATGTGACATGTGGTGTTGATGCTTGGCCACGGGGCTTCTTGATCCAATGCTCCCACAGACTACGACCCCAAAGCTTGCAGTGCCTCGTCAATCTGCCTCAACGCCCTGAGCGCAGTGTCAGCGATGAGCGCAGTGCCTTCGGAGGCACCGTCGTCGTCCGCGCAGTCCGGATTGATGCGAATGAGCATGGCCCGCCCCCCCCTTTGCACCGTGTCCTCCAACACATCCCGGCACTCCTGCCGCACACTGGGCACCCGCGTGCCACAGCCCAGCTCCAGAATGACCACCCGGGCCCCGTTCGACGCGGCATCCGCCTCCATGGCCGCCTCCCACGCTTGGTACGCGTCCCCAGCCTCCTTCAGCCGTTGGCAGAGCGATGCGTCGACATCGTCAAAGAACAACACCGCCGGCCGCAGGGGCCCTCCGCACCCCAAGCAGCGCGGCGGTCTCGCCTGCCACAACGCCAGGCTCCGCCCCTGCCCCTCCCCTTCCCCATCCCCCACCCCGTACTCCTGCCCCTGCCCCTGCCCCTGCCCCTGCCCCTGCCCCTGCCCCTGCCCCTGCCCCTGCCCTTCCAGCTGCCCTTGCCCCTGCCCCTGCCCTTCCATCTGCCCCTGCCCCTGCCCCTGCCCTTCCATCTGCCCTTGCCCCTGCCCCTGCCACTGGCCTAGCGAGCCATCATCCAGCTTCGCCCGCATCGACTCCCGCTCGATCGCGAATGTAAACGTGCCCGGCGCTTTGACAACCGCATCCCGGCAATGCGCACCCGCGTCCCCACCGGCCGCGCCCCTCTGCGCACGCCAGGCGTCGCGCCGCGCCGCACACTCGGCGCGATGCCGGTCCCAGAAGACGCCCCCACGGCCCACACGCACGCCCGCCGCGTCCACCATGCAGCCCATGTTGCTCGAGCACAGCCAGTCCTCCAGGCACCCGTGGATCTCGTGCAGCCGCTGCCGCAGCCGCGGCCACCGCCGGAAATGGCCGTCCACATTCGACGTGTACACGTACGTGCGCCCGTCCGGCTTCGTCGCCGACCACCGCTCCAGAATCGCGTAGCCGGCGTGGCACGGCGTCCGCCGGTAGTGGGCCAGACAGTCGCCCCAGAACCCGTAGAACAGGGCCGGGTCGTCGACCAGCAGACGAGGGCAGCACAGGTCTGCGTACGTCAGGCCCTGTTGGCTATACGCCGGGTGCGCCGCAACATCAGCGTACACCGGGAGTCCGGAGTCGGCGCTGAAGCCGGCCCCGGTGGCCACCAGAAGGTAGTCGGCATCCTTCACAGCGGCTGCTGCGAGGGCGGCCTGTTCACGGGTCACCATGGCTGATAATGACAAAGGGAGGGATGCTCGGGTCACACTGACCCTGTGAAACGGTAACTGTGGCATGCAACTGCATCTGTGCGCAACCCTCATCTCCAACCACAACCCAACGGCCTGGAATCAGAACCATGCGTCACTTGGGCCAAGTTTTTGCACTGCGTGGGCGCTGTGTGCACGCAGTGCAAAAAATTCCCTTGTCCAATTGTGTGAATCGGCCGAAGCTTCAATGGACTTGCAGATGTTTTGCACTTATGCTGCACTTGGAGGAAGAAACCATGCGTAGGGGATACATGGACAAGCGTTAGCATTCGTGCATACCACTGCCGCACTGTGTGCACTCCATGGTTGCCAGCGGGCACCCAACCACCGCTCTCTTGTTGGTAGAAAGGTACCTATATATCTCTCTGGGACGGTACCGATCATGCCAACACGGAGCGTTTTCAGGGGTCGGATCCATTGTTGCCTCATTTGTGTCCACTGAGTGTCCCAAAGGTAGGGGTATGTGGGGTATATTCGGAAAGCCCTTGAAAAGGGCTATTTGGAACACCCCAGGTCTGCATGCTGTGCTGACAACATGTGTGAGATTTTTGTCCGTTTCTGACGATGTGTGTGCTGCCTGTTGCCCCCTTTTGTTGACAGGCACGCACCATGTCTGCCTACAAATTCACGCAACGTGCTGTTGCCTCCCCCGATGAATGGACCATCAGCAGAAGCCTGTTTTGATCAGAGATGAGAAAATAAAGTGGTTGGACTTTGGCAAGACACCTAACCCTGAAAACCTGGAGGCCCACCCCGGTTTTGTCTGGGTGAAATCAGGGTACAGTGAGGCCATTCCATGGCGCAAGGTCCAGCTCACCAAACAGCGAAATGTGGACCTCACAACTGACGGCCTGTGGGCCATGCCCCTGAACACAGGGTGGGTACCAGTGAAGCCACGTAGGCTGCAGGATTGGGAAAAACTGAAGAAATATGTTCCCAGTCACAAGCACGGGGATGTGTGCCCCAATGGAGTCCCGGCCCTTGCAGACAACGAATCGGATTCGGAATAATGAGTGATCCCTGGACCATTGCCTGTGCCCTGTGTGTCCTCCCTTGTACAGCTCTGTGCGCAAAACTGTGACCACCTACCCCCCCCAACCCATACATTTCTGAAACGGCGTTTTCCCACAGATTTCGAAAAGCATACACATACCCCCCCCAAGGTGACGACATTTTGGTGCAGTACGCCAAAAGTTGAGAAAAGTCTGAAAAAATGTGAAAACGCTCCGTGTTGGCATAGAACGGATGTCCCAGAGAGATATATATATATATATATATATATATATATATATATATATATATATATATATATATACCAAGGCTCCATTCGAATCATGCTCAAACTGCGAGGTTCAACATTCCTACACTCCTACATCGCTGCAATAACCATGAGTTCGTTGTTCATGTGTGGGCCTTGCAGTAGCCCCTAGCACACTGATTCACAGCTTCCTAACCGTAGGATCAATACTCCATCCCTCCTGCATATGGACATATGGGCTTCATATGGCTGGTTATGCCGGAGTTAGTGGGTCAGTGAGGCCGACCCCCCAGAACTGGTGGAACCAGCGGAAGAGCAGAAACACTGCAACGAACAAACCTACAAACGCCTCAGAGGAGCCCCAAGCCGTGCAGGTGCTGAGGTCATCCCCGTGCCAAAACGAGTGCCAACGCGGGTGTTCGCGGAAACGCCGCAACGAACAAACCAGTCAGCCCCGTGCAGAGTGACCCTGGCCGAAAAAATAGAGAAGAACGCAAGGTGGTTGACGAGAGGGAGATATCCATGATATATATATATATATATATCTCTCTCTCTCTCTCGGGGACATTCATAACCTTCCAACTTTTTGGGTTTTGGCACTTTTCGGCAATTTCTACAACTTTTGCTTCGATGTGCAAACATGTCGTCACCTAGGGGGGGGGTATGTGTATACTTTTTGAAATCTGTGAGAAAACGCCGTTTCGGAAATGTATGGGTTGGGGGGGGATAGGTGACCATATTTTTGAGTACCGAGGCCGAACTTTTCGGTGTTTCAGGGTTTTCAGGCCTCAGGCTGCTCCGCTCACGCGTGCGGGACACCAACTCACAGGTTTTTCCATGGGTGCTCCGACATATTGTGGAGTTGGAGCAAAGTGAAAGGAGGTAAATGGATGCATTTTGATGTGCTGAATCCAACTATTGTGGTCCCATGTCCCAACTTGACAGCCTGTTTGAGAATTTCTGCCATCTTTGATTTCTTGCACTCTGGTGAGCTTGATGCTGCAAGTTGCACCACGCATCACCCGGGCGTCCAAGGTAGTCATTGGTCAAAGTGATCAACATTGGGGTCTTAGGGGGACCTATGTTGCACATGTCTTCTACACATCAAATGCAACAAATCCACCCGAATGATTTGACCCTTATATGCCCATATGTTGGAGTAATGGGGGTAGGAGTGCGGTGCAGTCTGTCTGAAACCGGATCAGAACAGGCAAAAAAACCCAACCTGTCAACGGTGACTCTCTGATATATATATATATATATATATGGGCGTTTTTACGGGGGGGGGGGGTCATTTCTGGGGTTTTGACGCAAAGTGGGAGGTTTTTCGGCCGTTTTCAGAATTTCTCATGGATGTCGGTGGGCCTACTAGTGAAAACATGGGACCCCCCTATTTTGGACATGGAGAATCCAAAAATCAAGGTTTCAGGCTGATTTGAAACGGTGGCGGGCCTGTGCGAAGGCCGGAAGTCAAGGTCTTTCAGCAAAAATTCCTGGTTTTCTGGGAGCAGGTCAAACAAATGCAGACGGAACACAACAAAACTCAAGGGCACCACTTTACTTGCGTTTCACCTCAATTGGTTGCCAAGAACCCACATACCCGTTGTTCTTACAAGCATCAAAGCGTTTTGCTTTGCAAAGGTCACAAAAACAGGGCAATGTGCGGGCCATGACATGGTTTGGCTTACCAATCGATTTCCAATGGAAACTTTTGGTGATGCCCTTGATGGTCTCCGCTGCGTGTGTCGTGGGCTTCTTGCCCTCCAATACTTGAAAACGATATTCCTTATATTTGGCATATTTTCCCCTTATGGGGACTCCCTTGGTGTGATCCCACAGAAATTGCACACATTCGTGCGGCGTGGGCATCCTCTCCAAGGTGCCAAACCATTCATATAACATAGTTTTTATTCCCGCGCCCAAACCATCACAATCCGACTTCCCGTGGTCCGGTTCGGTGAACATCCATTCAGCACCAAGACCAAATTTCTTTTCATGGTTGGACAGTGTGTCTCTGCCTGATGTCATTAAAATCAAAAATGTCTTCGTCGATGTTGTTGTGCATGTCCGCCAAAAGGGTCTGTTGACGTTCGTACGGGATCGCCTCCATAAGTGTTCTCCGGCTGATCCCCTTGTAGAAATGATATTGACGCCCCGGCAACTTGTCGGAGGGGCTGATTTTGCGTTTTTTTGGGCTAGGGGAACCCAAAATGAGTCTTTTGGCTTTGGGGGGCATTGTGGTGGACAAAAAACAACAAACAAAGTGCACCTGTGCAACAAACAGTGGACGGGAGAGCAAAATAGCACACGGTGCAGGACACAGGCAGCAGGTACAGACAGTGCAGACCCCAAAAACCCCAAAACGCCCAAAAGTTCGGCCCCGGATCTCAAAAATGTGGCCTCCTACCCCCCCCCCAACCCATACCTTTCCGAAACGGCCATTTCTTGGAGATTTCGAAAAGGTATAACGTACCCCCCCCCCCCCCCACGGAGCGACATTTTTGAGAAAAACGGCGAAAACTGAAAAATCTCCCACTTTGCGTCGGAATGAACCCCCCCCCCCCGTAAAAACGCCCATATATATATATATATATATATATATATATATATATATGGCATAACTACTGCAGTGTACCTACCAGGGTATAGGGGGTACAAGGGCTACACGGGAGGGAGATAGGGACCTCCCCCCCCTATTTTGGGGTCGGGAAACACAAAAAAACATGTTTTAGAAGTGAATTGGATGGTTATTAGTGGGTATTTGGTCCTATAAAGGGCTCACAATGGCTAAGAATAGGGTATGACATCACTGCAGGTAGGATCCTAACCAGAGTACTAAAAATAACCACTAAATCCTAGAAATACCCCACACCGACCCTATATACATCCAATAACATAGTAATTTAACGTTTTTAACATACTCTTGTCCATTTTCATGTCCCTCAAACTATTATTGGGGGTATTTGGTGCTAGTGTTAGGGGTTTGGACCACAATTGTACCTATGTTTAGTACTTTGGTTAGGATCCTACCTGCAGTGATGTCATACCCTATTTTTGGCCATTGTGAGCCCTTTATAGGACCAAATACCCACTAATAACCATCCAAATCACTTCTAAAACATGTTTTTTTGTGTTTCCCGACCCCAAAATAGGAGGGGGGGGGTCCCTATCTCCCTCCCGTGTAGCCCTTGTACCCCCTATACCCTGGTAGGTACACTGCAGTAGTTATGCCATATATATATATATATATATATATATATATATTGTTGTTGTTGTTGTTGAAGGCACCCAGCACGTGCCGGCGGGAGAAATTGCCAGACACGCTCTCCCTGGGCAGGGCGCAAGGGAGCAGTCGGCCGGTGTCACGCTGGCCGGGCGTGTGCCGACGACGACCGAGGGGGGGGGGGGGGGGCGTGGTGTGGGGGGGGGGGGCGCGTGTGGAGGAGGGTGGGGCCACCTGAGGAAGTCACCCTGGAGCCCTCCCCCGTCTCGCGGGGGGAGAGTTACTCGTCCTGTGCGAAGCGGCTGTGGTGGGGGCGGAGGGTGGGGCGGTGACCTTGGGGTGGGGAAGGCACGCCCGGGTCCACGGACAGTCCGCGCCTTGCCCGAACATCCCGCCGAGGTGGCCGTTCCTCGTGTGAGGCCGTGGCGTGGCCGGGGGCGCTGGCCCGTGCTTCTAGCCTTCTACGGGGGCGAGGGGAGGCCTGGGAGTTGCAGTCTGCTGGCGCCTAGTCACCTCTGCTGGAGTTGTGTTGTGGCCGCCTCGTCCCTGGTAGTGCGGGCGCGCGCGCGCGTCGGTCATGGGGGAGGGAGGGCACAAGGGCGGGAGCACAAGAGCACGAACATGGGTTCACTGTTGCTGGCGTGCTGTGTTCGGTTCAGGTGCTGTTCCCTGGTGCCTGTCCCTGTGCCCTGCGTACGGGAGGCCGCGCGGCACAGCCGGCGGGGGGTCGCAGCCCGGGCCGGGCGCATGGGTAGCGGCGGGCGGCCAGGTCGGACGCGGCGCCATGCGGGTGCGGGGCCCGTGGCGGTCGCGGGGGGTTGCGGGCGGTCCAGCCGGCGGTCGGCAGTGGCCCTGAGCGCCCCACACAGTAGGGTCGGTGGGCGTGCCGGGGGAGGGCGCGTCCTGCAGGCCATGCTGCGGAGGGCGCGCGCGCAAGGGCGTCGGCGTGCCAGGTGCGGGCCCCTCTGCGGGCCGAGGGACCTGCGGTGAGCAGGTTGCGTTGCCTGGGGGCTGAGGCCGGGGCCGGGCGCATGGGTAGCGGCGGGCGGCCGAGCGGGTGCGGGGGCCTTGGCGGTCGCTGGGAGGTGTGGGCGGCCCAGCCGGCGGTCGGCAGAGGCTCCAAGGGCCCCACACTGTGGGGTCCGAGGGCGTGCCGGGGGCGAGCGCGCCGTGCAGGCCAAGCTGCGGGGGGCGCACGCGCAAGGGTGTCGGCGTGCCTGTCGGGGGCCCCCTGAGTGCCGTGGGACCCGCGGCTGGCAGGGAGCGCTGCCCGGGGGCCGAGGCCGGGGCCGGGCGCGTGGGTAGCGGCGTCCACGGGGACGAGTGCCCGAGGCGAGTGCGGGGTGGTGCGTGCGGGCCGGCTGGTGGCCGGTGGCCTCACTGGGAGTCCCACACGGAGGGGTCGACGGGCGTGCCGGGGGCGTACGCAGCGTGCAGGTCGGGCAGCAGCGGGCGCACGTGCAGGGCGTCGGCGTGCCCGATGAGGACCTCACTTAGGACCGAGGGGTTGGCGGCAAGCAGTATGCGATGCCCGGGGGGGGTGGCGGCGAGGAGCGGGAGGATGTCCGCGGCCCGCGACGTGGGGGTGAACACGACGTGGGCCGGGTGCGGCCCCGGGAGCGGCGCCGGGGGGAGCGGGACCACAGGACGGCGGTCTACTGTGAGGCGCCAAGTGGCGCAATGGCGGAGGAGCGAGACTAGGGCGATGCTGTGGCGCAGTGTGTGGGGCTGGGTGCTGGGCGGCGTGGGGACGTGTGGCGGGAGGGGGGGGGCGGGGCGGTGACGTGGGAGGGGGCACGGCGGAGGAGTGACGCCAGCGACGTGTGCGTCGTGCTGAGGGTGGAGAGGAGCTCGCGGAGGAGTTCCTCCCGGCTGGCGCTGTCCAGCAGAGGGGGGGCGCCGTGGGGGGAGGAGGAGTGCCACATGCCAAGCAGGCTGAACCCCAACTGCGTCGGGGGGCCGGGTCGCGGGGCGGCTGGGAGGTGCTCGGAGAGGTACACTGCGGTGGTGGCCGTGCGGAGCTCTAAAGGGGTGACGAGGCGGGGGGAGTGGCCGGCAGTGGCTGCCAGGATGGGCGGGTGCGTGAACAGGTGCCACGCGAGGAGTAACTGCAGGGCGTAGTGGGGGGGGCAGTGGTGCTGGAGGTGGGCGGCGGAGTCCGGGTACGGGCGGTGACAGAAGGGGCACGTCACGCCTCCGTAGCCGGGGGGGTGGTCCTGGGAGTGCAGTAGCCGGAGGTGCATGATGCGGTGGAGGGCCAGCGCCGGGATCTCGGCGCGTTCATACGCGAGGCGGAGTAGGTGGGAGGACCAGCCTGGGGGCAGGGGCCGGAGGTGCAGCGCGTGGGTGCGGGCGGTGGTGGCCGCATACGCTGCCTCTGCGGCGCGCGTGGGGTTAAGGAAGATTGCGCCCTCATGGAGCGCCACGATGCGGCCGTGGAACAGTGCGGACCAGGGGAGGGTCCACGGGGAGGCGGCGCGGAGCCCGCGGCGGGCTAGGCTGTCGGCTTCGGCGTTGAGGGTGGCGAGGTGGCTGGCGGAGCCGGAGTCGTGTTGTGCGGGGAGCGAGGCCTCGTGCATGCGGAAGGAGGCGGAGAGGAGGGCAGCCCGGTATGGGATGGAGAGGGCGGAGGAGGGGGGCGGGCCGCGGGTGAGGTCGCAGAGCTGGGAGGCGGTGGAGTCTGAGGCGAAGAGGGCTGCGCCGGACCAGCCGTGGAGGGCGAACATGGCGGCTATTTTGGCGATCCACTCTGCGTCGGTGGAGTGGCCGGCGAGGGCGTGGAGGCCGAGCCAGCCGCGGTAGAGAGTGCCGTGGCGGGGGTGCCAGAGGAGGAAGCCGGCGCCGAGGCGGGTGCCCTCTTGGCTGCCGTCGCATGCGACCACGACATAGGGGAGGGAGCGGAGGGGGGCCAGCGAGCCGGTGTGGTGCTGCGGGGCGGGGCGCACGTGGGGGGAGGGGAGGAGGTGGACGGTGATGTCGAGGGGAGCGAGTGCCTGTGCCAGGGCGGGACCTTCGGTGAGCCAGGGGGTGGGGCGGCGTGGGGAGACGAGGGACGCCGTGGCGGCTACTGCGAGGGTGTTGGGTCCCCAAGAGGCGCGGAGGTAAGTGCGGAGGAGGTTGAGGGGGGCCCTGTACGCCAGGAGGGGGGCGCCGGGACCGCCCTGCTGGAGGGGGAGGTGGAGGAAGGCCGAGTGAGCCCAGGGGGGCAGACGGAAGGCGTGGCGGTATGCATTGTTGATGGCGACCTGATGGGGGCGGAGGGAGGGGGGGGGGATGAGGACGCCCGAGGTGACGTAGTCGAGGGGGGAGAGGCCGAAGGCGTGCAGGGAGCGGAGCTGGAGTATGGGGCAGGCCGCGCGTTTTGGCATGTGCACGCCCTGCCCTGCCCTGCACCGCCCTGCACCCTCCTGCACTGCACTCCAGGACTCCTTAACCACAGTCAACCACAGTATTTGCAGGCCCCTTGGGGGCACGATGATGGCCCACGGCCGCGCTTATAGCGCCACATAGTGCATTGTCCACCCCTCCCGGGCGAGTAGTCCCCAGAAGGTACACTCAGCAAAATAACATCAGCTGTACAGTACAGGGGGGGGGGGGTCTGCCTCAGTCTCAGCCTCAGCCACTGCACCCCCCCCCCCTCCCAAAACCTCAGTTTTTATGGAAAACCTCGGTTTTGGCATGTGCACGCCCTGCCCTGCCCTGCACCGCCCTGCACCCTCCTGCACTGCACTCCAGGACTCCTTAACCACAGTCAACCACAGTATTTGCAGGCCCCTTGGGTAAAAATTTTTGTCTGTCACCCACCCATCCAGGCAGGGAGGGGGACTGTGCACGGGCAGACCGCCTTGTCGCGGTCTGCAATTGCTCCCCATGCTGCCCACTGTGGCGAATGGACCCACAGGCGCTCCTTGGCAGCCGCCTCGATCACCGCTGCCCTGCCCCCCCTCCCGTCCCACGCTCTACTGATGGAGTCCGCTGGGTTTAGCTCGGACTGCACCCAGCAGAGGGTCAACTGCAGCCCAGTCCAGCGGAGACGGTGCGCAATCCTTCGTAGGATGCGCTGCTGCTGGACCCTGCCTGCCCCCGCCCTCCCCCAAAGCAGCTGGGCCAGCGCCCCCATGTTGACCCCCACGAGCACGAGGCGCCGCGCTCGCCGCGCGTGCGCATCGTCCAGCGCCACCAGCGTCCCCCAAAGCTCAGCCGCCTGTTGGGTTGTCACCCACGCTGGGCATAGCGCCAGATCTGCCCCCCCCGGTCCCCAAGAGCCGACGCAGTAGGAGGGGTTAGCTCCTGTGGTCAGGGCATACCTGGCGGCGTCCACAAAGACGCGCACTCCCGGACCTGCGCTCGTGGTGTCTGGCTCCCAGCCCCTGTAGCACTGGGCAATGGCCTCGCAGAGCCCGCGCACCACTGCCGGCGGTGTGCGCCAGGCCCAGCGCGGGCCCCAGCGCAGCCAGGACCGGGCACCTGCCAGAAAGCACCCCCCCAGGTTCCCTGGCCGCCCCAACCACCCGAGCTTCCCTAGTAGCCGCCTCAGGGCGACATAGGTGTATGGTTTAAGTGCCAGCCTCACCCATGCCGCCACCACTGCTGCCACCGCCGAAGCCGCCGGTGCCACCCTGCGCCCACTCAGGTCCACATCCTTGCCCATCCACCGCAGGGAGCGCTGTGGTGTGAACACGGACTTCTCACTAATGATGAAGCCCGCACGTCGGAGGAGGTGGGCCGCGTTGTCGGTGACCGCGGCCACTTCCCCCGGGTCATGCCCGACAAAAAGGATATCATCTAGGTACTGTACCACCACCACCCCCCCCTTCCCCAGATCCCCCAGCAGGTCCGAAATGAGGGCCTGGACCAGCCCAGGCGCCTGGTGCCAGCCAAAAGGCACGCGCAGGAAAGCGTACGTGCGCCCTTGGGCTGCCACCCGGATGGTGCTCGCCAGGGGGGGGGGGGAGCTCCACACTCCAGTAGCAGTTTGCTATGTACAGTTTGGTGCCCCACAGGCCCCCCCCCCGGCCCCGCCCCCCCTTTTTCCCAGATCCCTGAGGAGGACCGCCAAGCCCTCTAGCGATGGGAGCTTAAAAGGGCGGGCCTTGTATTTGCACCCCTTGTTGAACATCTTCATGTTCACAATGAGGGCGCATTTGCGCTCCGATTTCCACTTGACGAACACCTCCGCATTTGCATCCCCCCCCACCACGCTGACCAGGCCCTGGGACGCTAGGGTGGACAGGAGGGCCGCCACTCGTGGGCAGCGGGAGGGGGGGAGGGGATGGACACGCCCCCCCGCCCTGCCAAACTCGGGGTCTGCCCAGTCCTCCCAGACGTGCGTCGGCACTGACACACGGCCCGCGTCGCCCAACCCGCGCGCCGCGAGCTCCACAGTGACGAGCGACTGGTCGTTTAGACGGGTCGAGGAGCCCCCATCGAGCGGGATCTCACCCCCCGCCAGGAGGTGCAGCGCCTCCTCAGCCAGCGCCAGGTCTGCGGCCGCCGCCTGCTCCTTCCACACTGGGCGATCCACAGCCCACTTGATAGACTCCGCCCACCACGCCTGCAACGGGGACAGGACACTGTCAGCGGGGGCCTTCAGGCTGCGCCCCATGTGGCGCGCTGCTGCCTCCAGGTGGTCGTTCCAGTCGAGGCCGCACCTGGCGCACCGGGCAACCGCCAGCTGCATCTCCAGCCGCCCCGCTGCGCCGTCTCGCCGGCGCCCCTCCGGGTGCTTGGGTGCCTCGGGTGCTGGCCCGGGCCGGCGTGACCCGGGGCACCGTCGTGGAACGGGGGGCCGCTGCGGGTTGGCGTTCGGCTGCTCCACCAGCGGCGTGCTTGGGCTGGGGCTTCGGGGCGGGTGCAGCCCTCGTCGCCCGCGCTGCTGGTGCCGATCGGCCGCGGGCCACGGTTCGGTGCACAAAGGCCCTGCGCTGGCTTTCGCGGGGGTGCCGAGCGGCCCTGCGTGCCACCGTGTCGGGCGACTCGTCACTAGAGGAGACCAGTACGATGGTGTCCCGCATGTCGGAATCGCCACGCACGTCGGCCCCTTGGCTGCCACGGTTCCCAGCGCGGACATCGGGTGGGGCCGGGGCGGCGTCCGTCCCGTCGGGGCCACGGGGTCCAAGCGTGCCGAGCGCCCAGAGCTGGTACGCGTGTACCGGCCGGATTTCGACGCCAAATCCCGCCGTGGGCCAGGGTACGTTGTCGGGCAGGAAGAACTCCCACCCAGGGGGCGCGCTGGCGTACCTGTTGGCCTCCGCCTCGTTGTCCCATCGCCCAGCCACCGCGATGCTGGCGATGGCGGCTCCGAACGCCCGCATGGCCGCAGCCCCTCCACGTCTCCAGGCGTGCCATCCCATGGATTCCCATCCCGTGGCAGCCAGCAAGCCATGGATCGCCGCCTGAAGGTCGAAGGAGGCAGCCATGAGCGGCACCGATGCGGGCCTGCTGGAGACCCACGGGTGGGCTGCCATCGCTGCGCGCCATGCATCTGGCCATGCCCCCAGTCGTACTGTGACCCAGTCGTCGTCCTTTTTGTCATCGAAGAACCCCAACGTGCACCGTGTCCGGATGTCCACCGGTCGTACGCTGGCTGCTTCACCCACCCTGAGGAGAGTGGCAAAGGAGATGACGGCAAGGCCCAGGCAGAACCAGTCGAGGGTGGTCCTGATGTTCCGGGCCATGAGCCGGAGGGTGACCAGCTCGGCCCACACTTGGGTTGGTCGTGGCGCGGCAGTGGTGGTCGCGGCGCCTCGTGCCATGAGCCAGTGTACGGGCCGCACTGTGGGTGGTATGCAGCCCAGCTTCTCTGCCAGGCGGAGGGCGGATATGACGCCTCGCAGCGTTCCAGGCTGCTGGCCCATGGCGGCGCGCCTGACGAGGTACCGGGACAGTGCCCCCGCTGCGTCCAGCTCTGGCCAGTGTGCCGCGAACCGGCCCACATCCCTGAGGATCGCATTCCAACGCTCCACGGTACCCGGGGACCACCGCCGGATGGCCAGCGCGAGGGGCTCCTCCGTGTAATTGCCCCACCATAGGCTGTCCACCGCCGACCCCGCGTATCGCAGGTTGAGCGTGCCGCCCCCCTCGTCATCGGTGCTCCCCTCGTTGGCGGGCCGCTCGCCGCCGTGGGCACTGGGCCCTTCAGCAGTTGGCCGGCGCTGGGGCCGGCCCGGCCGGAAAGGGCTGGGGGGGCGGGGAAGGCGGTGCCGGGCACGGGCCGCCCACGGCCCAGTGGTTGCGGCCGCATCGAAAGCATGGGTACGGGGGGGGCCAGTCGCGTCATAGGTGCGGCCCGTGCTGTGCGCAGTGTACAGGCTCTGGCTACCTACGGTACTGAACCCCCCCCGGTACGAGCCGGCGACGGAACTTGCGACGGAAGGGGCCCGCCCCTGCCCACCACTGGCACAGTCCCTGGCCCAGTGCCCGTGCATGCCACAGCGGAAGCATGCCCCGGGGGGAGCAGGGGCCGGGGTCTGCGCCTGGGGTGGCGGCTGCGTCTGGGTCTGTTGTGGTGCAGGCTGCTGGGCCTGGGCGTACCATCCCTGCGGCGCTGGCCGTGTTGCTGCCCCAGCGGGGTGGGTGGGCGCAGGCTGGCAGTCCCTGTAGACCACCTTCCACACCGCCTCCACAAGCGCATTGCCCTTCCCAACGGGGTCCTCCGTTTTGAGCCAGGTGTTCAAGGCCTGGATGAGCTCCTGCTGCCAGAGCCAGGGGTGCTGCCCAGAAGCTATTTTGGTGAGCTCTCCCTCAGACAGGGGTGGTACCTTTGGCAGCTGGAGCTCTCGGATGCGAGCCTCCAGCCGTCGTATCTCCGCCTGCTCCGCGGTCTCCTTCGGCTCCTGCGGCTTCTGTGACTGACGGTCCCGCGGCGGCTCCTCCTGCTGCTCCCGGGCAGGTGCACTGGGTTGGGGTACTGCCTTCCACGCAGCCGCTTCGACGTCGAGCCGCAGGTTTGAGGAGCGCTCAAAGAGGGCCATGTATATCAGGGCCGTTGGGGCGTCGAGGCCGCCGCCAGCCCACTCCACAGCCCGATCAACGCCCGCCACGGACAGGCCATCCTCCATCAGGCGCTCCTGGTACTGGGCGGCCATGATGCCAGTGTCCGCGCTGTCGAGGAACCCGTACGCGGTGGCCGCAGCAACGTCGCGCCACCGCTCCCAGCGCGCGTACTCAGGGGTCTTGACGGGGTCCAGGTCCATGTCGTCCCGGTTGAAGGCCAGCCTGGCCCGCTTCGCCCCCCGGCTTTCCCCACCGGTCGCTTCCGCTGACCCATTTGAGGTACCCTCTAGCATTTCAGTAGTCCCCAGAAGGTACACTCAGCAAAATAACATCAGCTGTACAGTACAGGGGGGGGGGGGTCTGCCTCAGTCTCAGCCTCAGCCACTGCACCCCCCCCCCACCCAAAACCTCAGTTTTTATGGAAAACTTCGGGTTGCGGCTGGCCTTGCGCGCCCGGTCGAGGGACGCGCGGGACTTGTTGATGACGCGGAGGAGGGGGAGCTCGGGGAGGATGGGGATGCCGACGACTTCCGGGGGGGCGGTGGTGGTGGTGCCGGTGTGCTGCGGGACGTCGGCTGTGACGAGGGTGGGCCAGCCCGGGCGGGAGTCGATGAGGGAGAACTCCTGCTTGTCGGGGTGTATGATGCGGCCGGCGCGGCGAGAGCACTCGCGGCGGTCAGTGGCCATGGCTGCCACGTCCGTGAGGGAGGGGGTGATGAAGCGGCGGTCGTCGCTGTACGAGAGGTGGGTGGCGGGGAGGGATGCTGAGTGGCCGGGGACGGTGAGGGGGAGGGTGATGGAAGTGTTGGGGCGCATGGCCCTGGTGATGACCAGGCTGGGGGCCTGGTAGTGGAGTTGGGCGAACCCGTCGCCTTGGTTGCCCCCCTCCTCGGTACTGAAGGGGTGGGCGAACCCTTCGCGGGTGGCCACGCGGATGACCAGGCGGCTGTAGAAGCCGTCTGCCCAGGGGCCAAAGTCCCACGTGGCGCGGAGGCGGGAGCAGAGGCGGGAGTTGTCCTGGCGCAGTACCCTGAGGTACGCGTCAGACTCGTCCCAGTCGCAGATGGCGCAGGTGCCGTGGGTGGAGAGGGCTGTGTAGGCGGCGGCGCGGGCTACGAGGGCGAGGCCGAGGGCGGAGTGGCCTGGGCGGTAGGCGAAGGAGGCGGGGGTGTAGGTGGAGGTGAGCTCGAGATCGGCGGCTAGGCGGGTCGTGGCGATGCCGGACGCTGCGCCGGAGACGCCCGACTCCACGTCGACAGGGCGGAAGGAGCGTGTGAGGTGCCGGGGGAGTGGCTTGGTGGGCTTCCCCTTGTAGAGGCCGTAGCGGACGGTCTCGTTGGAGACGCCCGGGGTGCCGGATTCGAGCTGGAGGAGGAGGTGCAGCAATCCGAGGTGGACGCCTCCGCCGCTGCGGAAGAGCGCTGCGCGTGCCACATTGTCAGTGGACACGGCGAGGGAGCGCTTGCCCATGCGGCGGTGGGCGAGGGAGGCGGTGGTGATGAGGGGGGGGGACTGGCGGGTGAGGGCGTACGCCCGGAGGGAGGCGGGGGATTCTGGTCGGGCGCTCGCGCGGAGGGCGTCGCGGAGTAGGGGGGGAGTGAGGTCGGTGGGCGGGTGCAGGAGGGGGAGCCAGGGGTCCGGGGTGCAGCGGGCGGCGAAGAAGGCGTGATCCACGGAGACGTGCCGGTTGGCCGTCTGGGACCGGGACTGTGCCGTGACCTCGGCGAGCCGTTCCTCGCGGGTCGTGAGGGTGGCCCCTGGGTGGGGGAGGATGCCGTGGAACGGTTCCAGGGGAGGGGAGGGCAGCTGGAGGACTGTGCGAGTGGCGGAAGTGATGGAGGGGGAGGAGAGGACGGCAGCGCGAGAGACGTAGCCGCGGGCGGCCGATGCCTCCCGGAGGGCAAAGGACTGGGCGGCGAGGTCTTGCGTGGAGAGGGGAAAGGTGAACCGGGCCAGGGACCGTAGTAGTGTGGGGGTGTCAGGGGGGTGCGGGAGCAGCTGGTGCGCGAGGGAGTGGTGGGCGGCGATGTAGTGGTCGGGGAGGGAGGGGGTAAGGGAGAGCCAGCCCCACGCCAGGTCCAGGGCGGCTGAGAGGGAGTCCACGTCCTCGATAGTCGCCAGGCGCCATCGGACCAGACGCCACGAGTGGGCGTCGCAGGAGCGGTGGTGCAGGGTGACCTGCGCCAGCACCATGGCGTGTGAGGTGTGGCAGGGGAGGACGTGGTGAGTGTGGGAGGCGATGGGACCGGTGGCGAAGATGTGGTCGATGGCGGTGGAACGGGGGGAGCCATGGCGGGTGGTGAAGTTGGTGGGAGTGGCTGGGGGGACCAGGCGGTGCCAGGCCGAGAGCGGGCCTAGGGCCCCGAGCGCGGAGGCCAGGGGGGTGCCTGGGGCTCCCGTGCTGTTGAGGTCGCCCAGGAGGACGCACAGGTCGGGCCGTACGCAGGAGCGGAGGTGGTTCATGAGCTTGACCTCGGAAACCCACTCGGAGTACGAGAGGCGTGGGGGGAGGTGGGCGTTGAACAGGAGGGCCCGGCCCCCTAGCGAGAGGGGGACCGTGGAGGCAATCCAGTGCTGGCCGTCGTAGACGAGGTCGGCGGGTTGGGAGGGGGCGCGGAGGGACCGGAGCCAGGCCGTGCGGAGGCCTGAGCCCTGGCCGGAAGCGGTGCTGTAGTGGGCCTCGTACCTCGGTGGGAGGGCGGGGCGGGCCGAGGCCAAGTCCCAGAGTTCCTGCTCGGCGACCACGTCGGGAGACAGGGCCTCGAGCCAGGTGCGGACGAGGGAGACTTGGCCGGCGATGCCGCCCCAGTTGTGTGTGAGAAAGGTGAGGGCTGTGTCGCGGAGGGGGGTGGACGCCTGGTCACGGGGGTCGGGGAGGGAGAGGACGAAGGCGGGGGTCGGCTGGAGGAGGCGGTCGGGAGTGGGGGGCGCAGGGGGCGGCCCAGGGGATGGCGGAGACGGGGACAGCCCCGGGCAGTAGCATGCCTTGGAAGCCGACCACACAGCGGGCGGCGATGTCACGAGTGCACACGGGCGGGGCCTTGTGGGGGGAGGTGCAGAAGAAGTGAGGCCAGTGATCGGTCGGCGATGTGGGGAGGTCGACGAAGGCGGTGTGAGGCGTGGGGCGTCCACAGTCTGGGCAAGCGGAGGAGGTGACGAGTGGGGCGTCGGGGAGGGCGGGGTGTAGCGCCCACGCTGAGGTCGGGCCTGACGAGCGAGTGTACGCTGGGGACGGGGGGAGGGGGGTTGTAGGCAAGTGGGCGGTGTCCCAGAAGGCGGTCCACTTGGCGTCCACGTGCAGGGGAGGGGTGATCCAGAAGGAGGGGTCACCGCGCTGGCGGGGGAAGGAGGCGAGCCAACCGCACACTGTGGGGAGGGCGGAGGCGAGGAGCGAGGGGGGTAGCGACGTGGAGACCTGGGCGGCGTGCAGGAGGTCTCGGAGGGGGCCCGGGGGGGGGGTCGGCGGCAGGGGGGAGGCCAAGGGGGAGAAGGTCAGCAGAGTGTGTGCACACGGGGCAGCGCGTGAGGGCCGGGCGCCGCAGCGTGCCGCAGTGAAGGCATATACGGGGGGCGGAGGCCGGTGGTGGAGCGGGTGCGCGGGGGGGGGGGTCCCACGGGCGTGGTGGGCGTCGAGTGGGCGGGGGAAGTGGGAGGCGAGGAAGGTCGCCCAGGCTAGGGTCGGGAGGTCGGGAGCGCTGGAGGCGGGGAGAGTGTCCGGCAGGGCACTGGGGAACATGGCGCCGCGGACCGCCCTGCCTGACGAGGGGGCCGAGGGCGCTGTGCGGCCAAGGTGCCGCGGGGAGCGTCGGGGGGAGGAACGGGGGGGTGACTGCTGGCGGCTGCGTTTGGCGGGGCGGGGCTGAGGGTCGCCCGGGACGGGCGGGCGGTGGGAGGGGGGGGTGTTGAGAGTGGCAGCGGGGGCGTGCCAAGGTTGCCCATCGTCCCGTCTGCCCTGGACCGTAAGGGACCAGCCCTCGTTGTGCTGGATGACGCGCATGGGCAGCGAGGCGAAGAGGGAGGTGTGCAGGGCGGGGGCGATGTAGGCGAACGCGTGTCCGCGGCGGGCGTCGGCGTCAGTGACGTACACGACGGTCTGCAGGTTGTGGGTGAGGGTGACTGCCATGGAGGGGTGCGTGCCTAGGCGGAGGCCTGAGACGCGGACGACGCCGGTGGTGGCTGGCGAGGAGCCGACGGGGGCGAAGGTGGGGACCGAGGAGGCGGGGGTGGCGCCGGTGGCGGAGGGCGCGGGGCGCCCGGGAGGGGGGGCTGGCCGAGGAGGGGTGGGGCGAAGAGTGGCGCGGGCGGGGCGGCGGCGCCAGGGGCTTGCAGGGAGTGCGCTGGCGGTGCGGAGGAGCCAAGGCGGAACCAGTCCAGGTCCGCCGTGGAGCGGGGGGGGAGGGCAGTTTTGGTGTAGGAGATGAGCTCCTGGAACTGGGCCGGGGTGGAGAGACGGCCACACAGCCGTGCGATGGCTGCGCGGAGGGTGTCGGCGGAGGAGACGTGTTGGAGGTCCTGGTAGGCCTCTATGGGGAAGGAGGGGGCGCTGGCGATGGTGAAGGCCGCCGTCAGCCAGGGATTGTCGGCATGGGCCTGAGCGGCTGTGATGAGGGGCTGGATGGCCTGGAGGGCAGGCAGGGAGGCCGCGGAGGAGGCGGCGGCTCCGTACCGTTGGGAGACCAGGGTGAGGAGCTTGTTGAGGTGGAGGCGGAGGGTGGGCTTGTGGAGGTCGGGGCAGGAGTGCCAGGCACCCTTGGCGGCGAGCACCAGGCTGGCGGTGGACGTGGAGACCGAGAGGTGCTGCACGGTCCTGGGGGGCAGGTGGCAGTTCTTGCCCATAGCCACAATGCACATGGCCGTGTGGTGGGCGTCGGCCTCGGGGACGGAGGAGAGGCCGTCGAGTAGGGTCAGCGTGTCCTGGGAGCTCGGGGTGGGGCCAGCCTGGAAGAGTGTCTCCCAGTCTGACGGGGGTGGTGCGGCCGGCTGCGGGGGCTGGGGACGGGGGGGGAAGCAGGGACAAGGGTTGCGAAGCGTCGGGGGGCGCGGGGGCGGCGGCGGGGGCGGGGGCTCCGGGCCCCGCAGGGGGGTCTTCCGCCTGCGGGTTAGCGCGGCGGGCGGCTGCGGTGATGGCGGTGGAGATGTTGGGGGTGCGAATTGAACCATCATCCTTCCGATGGTTCAACTTGGTGTACCACCGTTGGGCGGACAGGGGGCATGGAGCGGGGACAAGGACGTGGGGGCTGGCGGGGTCGAAGACACAGCTGAGGGGGGGGGCAGGCCAGCCGGGAGCCGGTCTGCTGGGCCGCCCAGGTTGCTAGCCATTGGAGCAGGGCGACCCGGGCGACCTTGGGCTTGATGGCCTCCTCGAAGGCGAGGAGGTCCAGGAGGCGGCGGAAGGGGATGGAGGGGGGGAGGTCGGGGGAGGAGGGGGAAATGTGGGCGAGGGCGGCCGAGGCGAGAGTGGCCTGGTCGAGGGTGGAGGCACGAGCGCCCCAGTCGATGAGGGCGCTCATGCAGGAGGCGTAGGGGAGCCACGAGGCGTCGTGGTGTGTGGTGAGGAGGGAGATCTCGTTCTCGGTGAGCTGCTCGGTGAAGGCGAACCACCAGAGGAGGGGGCTGGCTTCGATGGGGGAGCCGGCGAGGGGGATGGAGAGGACGTCCACATTCGCCGGCATGTGGCGCGCAGAGGCCAGCAGGCGTGGGGGTTGTTGGGAGTCCAGGGCGATGGACAGGAGGGGCCAGGCGTCGGCCGCCGTCAACTGTTCGCGCTGGAGGTCGGGGGACAGAGCTGAGAATGGGTGTGCCATGGTGCCTGTGGGGAGCGGAGCAAGGGAGGTTCCGACACACGGCGTGCCGAGGGGTGGGAGGTCCGTTGCCGGCTGTGGGCGACAGCCGTGGTGCGTGGTGAGGGTGGGGGGGGGTCGGTGGCGTGTGGTGGTGGTGGGTGCGTCCTGCTACCGGTGTCCTACTACGAGGAAGTGATGAGGGTGAAGACTGCTCGGGGACTGAGGCCGGAGAGCCTGGGGCGGGGGAATGGGGCGCTGGCGGCGGGTTATCCCCGGCTGGGATGGCCGGGGTGCCCTGGGGCCCCGTGGGGGCGGAGGCTCCCCACGTCGGCTGGGTGCGAAACCTCGGCCTGTCCTTCCGTCACCGAAGTTCTTAGGATTCGACCCCAGGAACTTACCCGCCGCGGGGACTGTGCGCCGGGACGGCCAAGGGGGATGATTATGAAGAGGATGTGGGGGGCCAGGATGAGCCTGGCGGTCGGCACCTGCCTTCGGCCTGGGGGAGGCCGATGCCCGGGGCTATTACCTCTCCCTTGTGCCCGTGGTGCGGTGGTGGGTGGTGGTGAGGTACCCCCCAACCGGCGACTGTGCCCGGTGCCGTGGGCACAGACCCCAGTTGGGGGCGGGTATGAAGCGCCCGGTCGCCTCGCCCCCCCTACACAACAGCCCGCCAGGCGCTGCTAGGCCTCTAGCGCCAGCCGTTGTGGGGGGGGGGGCGCTCGGGGCAGTGCGGGGCCCCTCCGCTCTCCTGGCGGCCCGCACTGTCCGTATAATGCAACAAGGGGCGGCGCGGGCTCGAACCGCGCGCCCGGGCCGCGCCGTCCCAGCCGGGGTGGGGGACAGGGGGGGGGACCGGGGGGGGTCAGGGGGTCGCGGCAAGTGGAAGGAGGGTGGCGGGGGCTCGAACCGCGCTCCGGCGGGCCCCACCACCCTCCAGTCGGGCGTCGCTGCGCCAGGGGTTCTGGGGGCCCCACCCAGGGGCCGTTGGCCCCCCCCTTTCGGTTAGTGTGAGGAGGGAGAGGCAAAGGCCACTCGCGGCCATGACACATGGTGCATAGGGAGGGAGGTATGACTCACGCCACGCCATGATGCATGCAGCAGGGGGAAGGGGGGGCAAGGCCCGGACCCCCACCGCGTATGGGGGGTCCTCTTGTCAGCCCGGCGGCCGACCGTCGGCGGCTGCGGCAGCTCGCCATGGTGGCGTCGTCCATCTGAGAGGTGGAGCGGTGGGCAGGGGTGGTGGGGGGACGTCGAGCACGTGGGGGGGGGGGGGGGCTGAGGGTTGGTGGGTGGGCGCGCGTGTGAGGGGGAGGGGGTGAGGTGAGCTCAGCCGCAGAGCGTCACCGGGCGGCTGACCGGGGCAGAGGGGCGGTCGGGGCTGGCCAAAGTCGGCCGGGGAGCCCAAGGCGCTCGTGGAGTCGGGGGGCCGCGGTCAGCGACGGGGCCCGCACCCCGCTCGGCGGGGACGAATCCCGCCGAGCATCATCCACGGGGGCGAATCCTGGTGGAGGCGGGGGGAGCGCCACGCCGTCCCCTCGCGGCCGAACCGGACCGGGACGGGCCCCGCCGGATGGATACCGGGGGGGCGGGCAGGGCTGGGCACCGGGGCTCCGGGGCCCGGGTCCCTGGTGGTTGTGGGCCGGCGCGGGGGAGACCGGGCGGGCCCATGGGCTGCGGCTGGTGAGGGGGGGGGCGTGGAAGGGCTGGGCGGGCTCGGGGGCGAACCCCGAGAGGCCCCCGGGGGCTGGGCGAGTGCTCCCGAGGGCGGCCGTTCCTTGAAGGGGGGGGGGGGGTTGCTCCCTGCCCGGGGGACGACGGGGGCCCCTCTTGAGCGAAGGGGGGGGAGGGCGTGTATCGCCCGGTGTAGGGCCATGTCGATTCATGGCCGCGCGGCATGGGACTATATCCCCAACCCTCCGCGCCGGAGTCCCTTTTTCGGGGGGGCTGAGGGGGGGCGGGGGGGGCTGGCGGTTATGGAGTGCACCCTCCCATGCGGGGGGGGGGGGGTTGCCGGTGGGAGCTCCGTCCGGCATGGCCGTGTAAACCCGGTGGCGTCCCCTGGGCTCGTGGGCCCCTTCGAGGAAGAACCTCGGTTTCGCCGGGGGGGACTCCGCTATATATACATATATATATATATATATATATATATATATATATATATATATGTATATATATATATATATATGTGTGTGTGTGTGTGTGTATATATATATATATATGTATATATATATATATATATATATATATATATATATATATATATATATATATATATATATATATATATATATATATATATATATATATATATATATCCTCCAATCTACACCCCTCTCCCAACTCTAGGTGGCTCCACCACACGGCTCTAAGGTACGTGCGAAGGGCACAAAGTGGTGCATACATGTGGTGGAAGGGGCTAAACTCGGTCAAAACGGGCTCAAAACGGGCTAAAAACACTTGTTTGAGCATCCCAAATGGTCCGGGATCACTTTTGAAAAAAGGCGTTTTTGACCCATTTTTGACCCATTTTTGGTCCCAAAATGGCCCATTTTCAAGGCATTTTGGGAGTTTCCAGGAGCCAAAACCCGTCCCCACGGGCTCAAAATGGGCTAAAACCACTTGTTTGAGCATCATAAATGGTCCAGGATCATTTTTGGAAAAACGCGTTTTTGACCCATTTTTGACCCATTGTTGGTCCCAAAACGGCCCATTTTCAAGGCATTTTGGGATTTTCCATGCCCCAAAACGCGCCACCACGGGCTCAAAATGGGCTAAAAACACTTGTTTGAGCATCCCAAATGGTCCAGGATCACTTTTGGAAAGATGCGTTTTTGACCCATTTTTGACCCATTTTTGGTCCCAAAATGGCCCATTTTCAAGGCATTTTGGGAGTTTCCAGGAGCCAAAACCCGTCCCCACGGGCTCAAAATGGGCTAAAACCACTTGTTTGAGCATCATAAATGGTCCAGGATCATTTTTGGAAAAACGCGTTTTTGACCCATTTTTGACCCATTGTTGGTCCCAAAACGGCCCATTTTCAAGGCATTTTGGGATTTTCCATGCCCCAAAACGCGCCACCACGGGCTCAAAATGGCCCAAAAACACTTGTTTGAGTATCCCAAGTGGTCTAGGAACAACTTTGGAAAAAAAAATTTTCGCCCTGGGGACCCTGGTGGACCCACCGTTGGCCCCCACTGTGCGTGGGCTGGCCGGCCCTCCGGCTGCACCAAGTGACCACTGGTACGGGGCCCTACGTGGATCGTTGGGCGATTCTGAGGCTTGGAAACCATAAAAAGTGGGGGGTTGCGGGTGGACTAGGTGCCCTCGGAATTCGTTTTTGAGCCACGTAGCCCAAGATACGGCCCGTTCTTGGTTTCGGGGTGCTGGTGCACATTGCGCAGTTTTTGGGACTTTTTGGCGCCTTTTTGGGCCGTTTCTCGGACATATCGTGGAGTTAGAGGGCACCAAAGGTCCCTTGGTCGCGAGAAAGTCAATCCGCACGTGGAGTGTAGCAGCCGTTTGCCTTCGTTTGGCTGTTTTGAACCCTTACTAGGGCTGTTTTGGGCGAAAAATGGCCGTTTTTGGCCCAAAACTGCGCAGATATGGGAGGGCACCTCCCGACTTGGCGCCACCGCCCCGGGCCGCCACCGGTGAGTTTCTGGCTCAAAACTTGGATTTGGCAAGGGCACCACCTAGGCTCCAAGATGGCTACATGGGCAAATGATCCGAAGCGTTGGGACGGAGCAATGGCCAAAACGGCAAGGAGACGTGTTGTTGCTTGTTGTTGTTGCTTGTTGCTTGTTAGCTAAATTTAAGGGGAGAGGGGTGTGGTAATATATATATATATATATATATATATATATATATATATATATATATATATATATATATATATATATATATATATATATATATATATATATATATATATATATATATATATATATATATATATATATATATATATATATATATATATATATATATATATATATATATATATATATATATATATATATATATATATATATATATATATATATATATATATATATATATATATATATATATATATATATATATATATATATATATATATATATATATATATATATATATATATATATATATATATATATATATATATATATATATATATATATATATATATATATATATATATATATATATATATATATATATATATATATATATATATATATATATATATATATATATATATATATATATATATATATATATATATATATATATATATATATATATATATATATATATATATTACTACACCCCTCTCCCCTTAAATTTAGCTAACAAGCAACAACAACAACAACAACAACAAGCACGTCACCATTCCGTTTTGGCCATTGGCCCTTCCCATCGCCTCGGGCTTGACTCTACTTTGGCCATCCTAGAGCCTAGGTGGTGCCCTTGCCAAATCCAAGTTTTGAGCCAGAAACTCACCGGTGGCGGCCGGGGGCGTGGGCGCCAAGTTGGGAGGTGCCCTCCCAAATCTGCGCAGTTTTGGGCCAAAAACAGCCATTTTTCGCCCAAAATAGCCCACAAACCCGGGCGAAACGCGCAAACGAAGGGAAACGGTGGCTACACTACATGTCAGGCTTGACTTCACCGTGTCAAAGAGCCCTCTAGTGCCCTTCAACTCCACGATATGCTCGAGAAACGACCCAAAAAGGCACCAAAAAGCCCCAAAATCTGCGCAATGTGCACCAACACCCCGAAACCAAGCACGGGCCGTATCTTGGGCTACGTGGCTCAATTCTAAATTCCGAGGGCACCTAGTCCACCCGCAACCCCCCACTTTTTGTGGTTTCCACCCCTCGGAATTGCCCAAGAAGCCACCTAGACCCCCGTATCAGTGGTCACTTGGTGGAGCCGGAGGGCAGCCCGGCCCGGGGACGGTTCGGGCCAACGGTGGGTCCACCAGGGTCCCCGGGGCGAAAAAAATACATTTTTCCAAAGTTGTTCCTAGACCACTTGGGATGCTCAAACAAGTGTTTTTAGGCCGTTTTGAGCCCGTGGTGACGCGTTTTGGGCCATAGAAAATCCCAAAATGCCTTAAAAATGGGCCGTTTTGGGACCTAAAATGAGTCCAAAATGTGTCAAAAACGCGTTCCTCCGTGTAAGGATTTTTGCCAACAAACTGCCAATGATTACATGCTTTTAGCACCACCACTTCCAATTGCCCTGATTAAATGAAAGCGCAACCGTAATGTGTACCATTGGCCCCATGGTGGTCCCTAACCCCGTTATCGCCGCTCGAGCAACTCCCCTAAGGTTCCCAATATCCCTATCTGGGAATACCCAAGCCGATGACACTCAATCCTATTCCGGGTTAGGGGCGGTGCGAAACGTCGGACTACACCTGGGCCGCATACCTGACAGTTCGGAGGTGCCTAGAAAGTGTCCCAAGTAGCCACTCTTCGTCTTAGGCACGTCCCTACAAAATCGACCTTGTGTGTCCCTGTCCCTTCCTTCCCCTCCGTTGCTCGCATCATTCTTTGGGGAGGGAGAAGGGTTGTGCAAGTGGGGTGTAAGCGAGGAGGGGTGATGTACCTTCATGGCGGTGTGGTCCGAAGCCACCGCCCCGAGTTGCTATGGCCACACGTCCGCACTTGCCTTTCGACCCCCTCCTATATATGTGTGTCGATTGTAAAGATAACTCCTTGCCCGCCTCAGGAGCCTACCCCCCTGAGGTTCGCAATACGACTGCGAATACCCAAGCCGATGCTACCCTCCCCACTATTGGGGTGAGGGGCGGTGCGAACCGTCGGATCACACCTGGGCCGCATAGCAAACCGTTCGGAGGTGCCCGACAAAGGTGGTGGACATGGTAGGCAACACACTTGCGTTTCTTATGGAGCACGTCAAGCAAATAGCCACTTCAGCTTGGGAGAGGGGTGTAGATTAGAGGATGTATATATATATATATATATATATATATATATATATATATATATATATATATATATATATATATATATATATATATATATATATATATATATATATATATATATATATATATATATATATATATATATATATATATATATAACTATATAACTATATCTGATATATATATATATATATATATATATATATATATATATATATATATATATATAACTATATAACTATATCTGATATATATATATATATATATATATATATAACTTTATATATATATATATATATAATTTTGACCCATTTTTGGTCCCAAAACGGCCCATTTTCAAGGCAGTTTGGGATTTTCCATGGACCAATCCCCGTCCCAATGGGCTCAAAATGGGCTAAAAACACTTGTTTGAGCATCCCAAATGGTTCACGATCACTTTTGGAAAGATGCGTTTTTGACCCATTTTTGACCCATTTTTGGTCCCGAAATGACCCATTTTCAAGGCATTTTGAGGTTTCATGGGCCAAAACGTGTCACCACGGGCTCAAAATGGGCTAAAAACACTTGTTTGAGCATCCCAAATGGTCCAGGATCACTTTTGGAAAGATGCGTTTTTGACCCATTTTTGACCCATTTTTGCTCCCAAAACGGCCCCTTTTCAAGGCATTTTGGGATTTTCCATGGCCCAAAATGTGTCACCACGGGCTCAAAACGGCCTAAAAACACTTGTTTGAGCATCCCAAATGGTCTGGGAACAACTTTGGAAAAAATGATTTTTTCCGCCCCGGGGACCCTGGTGGACCCACCAATGGCCCCCGCCGTGCGCGGGCCGGGCTGCCCTCCGGCTGTGCCAAGTGGCCACTGGTACGGGTGTCTAGGCGTCCGTTTGGGCGATTCCGAGGGGTGGAAACCACAAAAAGTGGGGGGTTGCGGGTGGACTAGGTGCCCTCGGAATCGGAATCGGAGCCGCGTAGCCCAAGATACGGCCCGCGCTTGGTTTCGGGGTGTCGGTGCACATGGTGCACATTTTGGGGGTTTTTGGCGCCTTTTTGGGCCGTTTCTCGGACATGTCGTGGAGTTGAAGGGCACTAGAGGGCTCTCAAACACGGTGAAGTCAAGCCGCACGTGTAGTGTAGCCACCATTTCCCTTCGTTTGGGCGTTTCGCCCGGGTTTGGGGGCTACTTTGGGCGAAAAAAGGCTGTTTTTGTCCCAAAACTGCGCAGATTTGGGAGGGCACCTCCCGACTTGGCGCCACCGCCCCAGGCCGCCACCGGTGAGTTTCTGGCTCAAAACTTGGATTTGGCAAGGCCACCTCCTAGGCTCTAGGATGGCTAAAGTAGAGTCAAGCCCGAGGCGATGGGAAGGGGCAATGGCCAAAACGGAATGGTGATGTGCTTGCTTGCTTGCTTGTTAGCTAAATTTAAGGGGAGAGGGGTGTAGTAATATATTTGGCCACTGACGAGCATCTGTCTTATGTGCTGCTAGTGCGTGCCCTTGCACCGCCATACCACAGCTTTCCACTCCGGGGGAGGGCGGCTCTGTGCTTGCCTATCAAATTTGGGCTGCGAACAGTTCCAATCTGTGCCAACCTAGTTACTCAGCAAGCGGCCCGAACGGAAAACTGGTGGACTTAATTTTCATTCCACAATGCATACCTCAACCGCCTGTCATGGGGATGGCTCTGACTCATGTACGTGCCCCCCGCCACGTCCTATGCCCTATGCTCTATGCCCCGACTTTTGATCTATTTTTGTACATTTCGTTGATAGTATTCATCCTGAAAATAACACATAAATAAAGAAAATTGAAAATTAAAAATGGGTTCCAGCACAGCTGCCAACAGGGCAGATTGGGATCAGGAAGGGTCGATTGCTCAGAACTAAAACACCAGGCACAGGAATTTTTTTTTTTAGTCTGATGCATCCCATAGGTCCTGAATTGCCTATTTTAGCACATGTGGCCTGCGCACATGTGCGTCGGCAGTTGTATATGCTGCGTGCAAGCCACGCCCTTGTCCAAGCTACAGTAGGCGTAGGGACCGTAAGTAGGGACCGTAGGTCCATTCTTAAGGCGGCGGCGGGGGTTCGATACCGTGGTGCACCAGCAGGGGACCACATGCGCTGAAATTGGTAAATGTGAGGACAAACCCATGTCTTATGGGGCCGCACTACATTTTGTTAAATTACGTGCACAATTGTTACGGTCCCTACGCGCACTGTAGCTTGGACAAGGGCGTACTGTAGCTTATACAAGGGGGGGGGGTGCTTTAGACTGGCTTTAACCAGGTCCTTCTCTTCAGGCTTGCTATATGTCGGATGATTGTGCATTATAGCACAGTGATTTGGCTTGCAGCGTGTTGAACTCCAGAGGACATTCGCTGAAATTGCCTGTTACTTGCAACCGACCATGATTGTGCCTCCAAAAGGAGGAGGGCATGAAGACAGGAAGTCCATGTCTAGTAACAACAACAACAACAACAACAACAACAACAACAACAACAACAACAACAACAACAACAACAACAACAACAACAACAACAACAACAACAACAACAACAACAATAACAACAACAACAACAACAACAACAAGAACAGCCCTAAGCAGGATAAGTAGTCACAGTAGTACAAAATACCCCAACTGTCTGCACCTAACCGGTCCCGCATTAGATGCAGGCACAGGTTTGGAAAAACAAGGTGTGCAAAAACAGGGGGGTCTGCATCCGAACACAGCTCGCTCTTCCCCCATTTGCAGTCCTTTTCTTGTCCAATCATTGTTAAAGAGGAATGGCTCGGGTTGGAGGCAGTTGCTTGGCACACTAGCCTTCGTCCTGAATTTCTAGCACAAAAAAAGACAAAAACAGGCTGAAAATGGACAAGGAGAAACGGGAAACAATGCAATCCAACAGCATTCTTTGTGACTCTTTGGGGTTCAACAATTGCAGACCCATGCTCCGAAGCTTTCTGTGGCTTTATGCTGTATGCTCATGGCATGCCAATGTTCTTGTGATGCAGAGCATGCCCAAGAACCCTAATTGAATGGGTGTTTCTTTGAGAAACAGGATTTGTCGGCCCAACATTTGATTGGGGCAGAGAGAGGGTTTTGCAATAAAAAAGGGAGTACAAGCCCCGTTCTGGATCTACCTGACCGTGTTGCTGACCTCAATGACGTGGTAGCCCTTATCAATGCAGCTGCAAGCTCTGAGATTATCATTTCGAGAGCTTGCTGCGCACTGCATCAATTCAAGAGCCCACACAGAAATACCACCAGCAGTAGCGGTGGCAATCTCGTTGCTTAACTGTATATTTGTATGATACTGAGAGGTCCTGACCATGTATCCCAACCATTGCAATCCCCAGTGAGGGGGGGGGGGGCGGGGAGATGACCCTGATGTGATTGTTGTTTTCCGGCGGATGGGAGGATTCAGACCTCAAAGAACTGACGGAAACAACACCACCTGTTGCTGTGACAAAGGGGGATGACAAAGGGCAAAGTAGGACATGCTCCCAAAAAATGCGGAAACAACACTTATTGTTGGGCTGACAAGGGCGTTGCTCTTGCAACGGGGGGTACATGGGCCATCATGTAGAGCAGGCCGCATTCCGCTTCACAATACCCTGCACTGATGGGAACAGCCATTTCCTCTACGGGGGAATGTTTGCCCGGCGCGCGCCCGGCGCGCTACTTTTCTATTAACTATCCCGACTTCAGCCCCAGATTTACCCTCTCATGGAGAAGCCCCCCAAGTAGACCACGTTGCACTGCACACCTTCCCTACAAAGCACGTTGCATAATAAAGCAATATCGGTGAATTCAACAACTCCAAATGTCATTTGTATGGTACTTAACAAACAAAATTGGTCCCACAAGTGTGGGTATCAACACATTCAGCACAATAGTGCTCCTTACACTCATCACAAACTGCAATGGTGGGGCGCTTCTGGCAACACAACACACACACTTCTGTCTCATCCTCTGCCTCATCTTGCGTGGCAGCCGAGTTGCTTTGGTCAGTCCAAACATGAGGCGGGACATGCTCCGTAGGGGGCCGACCCTCGTGTGTGCATGCAATGCACCGAAGGGCAGGACCGAGTACGAAGGTTGAGGTTTGGGCCCTCGAAAGGCTCTAAGCAAGGGGACAGGCTCGTGGTTTGGATTGGAAGAAAGCAGGTTTGGGTGAATCCGGCTGCAGCAGCAGAAAGCGGAGCGGGGGGGGGGGGGGGGGGGCAACGGTCAGGGGCCACTATGGAGGGCTTTGTGACGTTCACCGCGCGCACCGCTGCAAAGCGTGGCCCGCCGGGCTTTTGACGGTGAGTGTCGGCGCCAAGCCAAATGGCACGGCTAAACACGATTTTGGCAACGATTGTTGGCGGCGACTGTTGTGCGTCATGGCGCCCCCACGCACCCACACACCGACCACAGGCCCCTGGGCTCCCCACATCGTTTGTGGCGGTGAGCCGCCCGAAGATATCACTGTCCTGCGGCAGACTTCGTGTGGAGCATCGCCGGCGCCGGCGTGGGAGGGCTGCATGCGGCCGAACCCCCCCGGGGCCGGGAGCCGGGAGGAGGGGGGAGGCGGGGTTGTCGCCCCCCCCCCCCCCGTAGGAACTCTGGGGTAAGTCACGTGTGCACAGGCCGCAGACAGCACAAAGCTCAGAAACTCCAGGTCGCCCCCCCCCCCCCCCAAAACGCAGAGTTCCGAAAACCCCCACCCCCCTGCCCCCGTACGGTAGGCCGCACACGAAGAAGGCCCTGTTTGAAAGTGTCTGTTCTTTGGAGGTCAAGGGGGTAGAGAAAAAGGCACTTTGAAAAAGATCGATGTTGAACAACCCCCGGCTGAATGGAGGTCCCAGGTCAAGCCCCAACGTGTGCCCTCCCCCCCCCCTCCCACTCCGGCAGCCAAAATGCATGAACGCCACGCACACAGGGACGGGGTCACCAAACGCTCAACAGACTCTTCAAAGACCCGTGGGTTGGTAACACATTCAGACCCCAGTGCCCCCCCAGGCCCACCACTTGGCCAGACTTGGCCCCAAAATACAGGCTACAGAAGCGCTACTCCAAAAAAAAAATGAGTCCTCCGATGGCCCCGATGGCCCCGCGGGCCGGGCACGTGGGGTCTGACCTACTCGTAGTTACACCGGCCATCCGCACCGGCTTCCCCTGATCCCCTTCGCACATGCAAAGCCGATACGAGGCACAGTGGGGGAGTGGGGCACCCCCCGAATTGTGGTGCCTCGTGGACTGCCAACCGCGGGGACTTTCGGCGACACAAACTTCGTGGAACACGGCGTGTGGACTCAGCAGGTGCCTGAGGGCCACAGCAAACAGCGCAAAGCTGCGGCGTTTGTTTCGGCCGTTGATGAATACTAAAGGCATGGCTGTTGAGGACACCACACGTCTTGAGGGCCTGCACGGGGACAAGGGTACGTGAACGTGCGACAAACGTCCCCAATCGCGAACACAAATTCGTGGGGGCACTCGCCCCCACGAAACTGACCCTTGCCGAATAATGTTCGAGCTCGGGGCTGAAGGCCACGCCAGCTGCCTCGTATGTGAGCCTAGCCAAGTGATATAGTACTGCCATGTGATGTCCTTCATGCCTTCATACACCCGCTCCCATTCCTACATGGGTCGGCGGGGCTTTTTCCTGTTGGGCGGTGTGGGGGACAGAAGTCCTGTCCCTTACAGATTCCAACAGCGGAACAAAAGGAGTAGCAGTGATCAGAAGATTGGATTGTAGGCTTGGCTCGTGGGGCGAGCGGGTGGGGACTTCCTCCCCTCCTTCCAAATGCATCCCTGCACCGCACCCTGACAAAAATAATTATACCAATTCTATATCTCTCGGGGACATTCAGTCTGCGCCAACTCGGTGGGTTTTGGCCTTTTTCCCAGGGTTTTTGAACTTTTCATCCGATGCGCCGAAATATCGTGCCCTTGGGCATCCGATGCGCCGAAATATCGTTCCCTTGGGAGGGGGTATATGTATACTTTTTGAAATCTGTGTGAAAAGGCCATTTCAGAAATGTATGGGGTGGGGGGGGGGGGGTAGGTGACCAGAATTTTGAGCAAACATGTGGAAACTCGACGATACACGGGACGGAGCAATGCACAGGGGAACGCTGATTATTCCGAACCCGAATCGCCCGCATTGTTGTCCCCTTCCACAACTGCTGGGACTCCATTGGGGCACACATCGCCCTGCTTGTGAATGGGAACATATTTCTTCAATTTCTGTGAAGCCTTCGTGGGGTGCGCTTTACGATCCCAAAATTGGCTGGCAAAAGAAGCGGCCTCGGCGGTGGTCAAAATCTGGTGTTCCTTGTGCGTGCATGCAAGCTGCTGCGAACCGGCTGTACGAGGCCTTTTTGCTTTGCTAGGGGTCGTCTCTCGAGCAATCTTCACCCAGTCTGCACCACCACAGCGGGCTCTGTTGAGCACCAAAGGTTTCTGTGGTGCATCAGGGGAAGCAACAGCACGAGGTGTGAATTTGTGTGCAGATTGCTGCCTGTTGACAAACAGAGGCAGCAAGCAACACAGGCAAGGTCCAAAACGGACGAAAATCTCGAACACACCGTCAGTACAACATGCAGACCCAGGGTGATCCAATTAGCCCTTCTCAAAAGCTTTCCGAATATACCCCACATACCCCACATACCTACGGGACACTCAGTGGGCACAAATGAGGGAACAGTGGCGCCGACCCCCGAAAACCCACCGAGTTGGCACAATTCCGGGCGTCCCTGGGAGATATCCCGCCCTACAACTGCACAAAACAATAGCTGTCAAAGCTCAGTTCCAGATGGGGAATGGGGCTTGGAATGATCGTCTTTTGCCACTGTCCAATTGCATGACAATATGTGGCCATTGTCCACGTACCTTGAGTTGCTGGCCTCCAAAAGTCGGGGGTGCACCCCATGACCACCACGTTTCCATCCACCACAGCTGCTGCGACGCGGTGTAGACTCGTATCCAGAGGTAGAGGTGGTAGAAGGGACCACGCCGATGTGATGGGGTCGTATACATCCACCCCTTGGTCCTCGCCAACTTGGTCCCCCACAAGGACGGCTTTGCCGTTCCAAGCCAACGCCGGGTGATCCCAGTCGTTTTGGCGTCCATCACGTGGTTTTGGGATGTCAGACTTGTGAAATGTTGTGGGAAAGGGGGAGACTAATACAGCGGCGCTCGACCGTGATCCAAAAATCAACCACTGATCATCTATCACACAAGATGCTTCCAGAGATCCGAAATCGACATCCTGGAAACTCCCGTCTAAAGGGTGCCACTGCCGGGTCTTGAGGTGCAGAGCCTGAACATACGAACAGTCAAAGGTGGGGGCCATTGCAACGTAGCCACTGACAACCAAATACTCGCCAACGTGATGGAGCCTAATCGTAGCATAAGGCGGCAGGCCCATTGGAACGTCAGTCACATGCTCCCAGCAACCCGTACCCGGGTCATAACTGTGGATGGCATCCCCATTCGAACGCATGACATACATGCGCCCTTCGATGCTGCAGCAGTCGCGTGGCTCCAACTCGTCATCAGGTAACTTAGTCGATTGCCATCTGCCAGTGCGCAGGTCATACATCCACATGTCTAAGGTATCATTGTGCACCCCAAATACCACGAAGAGGGTCCTCTCCTCCAGCATTCTAGCCAGCCCCTCAAGCCCGTAGTACCGAGCCTCCCTCCAGGCTGCTGCCCAGCTGCCCCGGTCCTGTCCTGGCAAGCCAACCCTCAAACAGTCCACAATGTGCGGCGTAGGGCTACCAATGGTCGTCCCGTCAAAGCTCGGGACGACGACAATGTCCTTGTCAGGAAACCAATGGCGGTAGAGACCGGTGTCTCCGGGGGCGGTACAAGCGGGAGTGGCGCCCGTGGCTGGGGTCCCATCTCGCAAGTACTCCAAAATAATGGCAAACCACCGGCTGTCCCTGTCAATGAACACATATTGCCCGTCGTCGGCCTCACTCGCGTACTCACCGGACGCCAAGACCGACAGGAAATGGGGGCCGTGTCTGCACATGACGTCCGATGATGTGTGAAACGCAGTTCCTCCGACATCCAAATACCAACACTTCCGCTGCTGCGCATTGATCGCCTGTACCTCAGCCATGGTGCATCGGTAGGACAGTTGTTTGTTCAATAACTCTGTCTCCCGCTGCTCAATAGCCCGAGAGACGGATTGCATCACAGAGAAGAGGTGGTCACCAAAATGCACATGCACTGGCTCCGGCGAACTGGACATGAAACAAAAGCCTCCTCACAACAAACTGCAGCAGAAAGGAGGTGTATGGGGATCGTGGGAGTCCTCACTTTCTGATGCTTTCACGAGTGCCATCACCCTGCCCCCCCCCCCCCCCAGACCACTAAGTGTTGGCTGCCTTGAGAGGTTGGGGGGGTTGGGGGGGGGGGCTCAGAGGGGCAATGCAAAATGTTTTGTGGGAGCCCAAAAAACAACGAAAACATTCGAAAAATTAGTATGTTTTGCGGGCGGGGGGCGGAGGGCTTGAACTCAGAGTTCGTGGCAAGAATGAAGACATCATTTGCTCGGCATGAATTTTTGTTGCTTTTTTTGTGTCTTTGTGAATTTTTCCCAGTTTGTTGTTGCCATTTTCTGGTGGATGGATGTTGCTGTTTCTTGGTGGGTTGTTCCTTCTTCCTAGGGTGGGTGTTAAATGCGGATGGGCTGCTGTTTATTCTTGCAGGGTTGCTTTCAATTTGTTGTAGATGCATATCTATTCTTGGAGGCAGCTTCGAATTCTTGGAGGGTTGCTCATTATGTTTGGTGCTTGCTGTTACTTCCTGAAGGATGCTATTATTGCAAGGAGGGTTGCTGTTTATTCCTAGTGGGTTGCTGCTACTTCATAGAGGGCTGTTGCTAATTCTTCGCGGTTTGTTGTCCATTCCTCAAGGGTTGTTGTTATTCATGAAGGTTTGCTGTTAATACCGGGTGTGATACCATTGGTTCTTGGGGGTGGTGTTGAATTTGGAGGTTGCTGCTGAATGATGGTGGACGGCTGTTGGTTCTTGGAGGGTTGGTGTTCACAACAGACAAGGGGCAAGTGCCTCCAGCACCCCACTTTTGCCCAACAATGGTTGGGACCCAAGTGGTAGCCCGAGGCCCTTCCCCCCAGGGCTTCTTGCAGCACAATGCACAAACCTCAGCCCCATCCCTCCATCATCCTACACACCTAAGTTGCCTGCATCAGTAGCCTTTCACTAATGAGCCAGAAGGTGTTCTCAGGGCAGCAACGGACATACATGCCCCTTGCCATCTCTGGGTCTCCCAAGCGGAGAAGGAATCAAAGTGGCAACATAAACCCTACCTTCGCAAGGTCCCTAGAGGTCCCTAGGGCGGGGAAGTTTTGGATAGTGTTGGTCAGGGACATTTCGACCTGTAAAGATGCCTGGCACGCGCCCAGCATGCTAACGTTCACCCCAAAGCAACGACAACCTCCATTGCTTGGCAAAGCACTTCGCTCTGGCTTTTTGGATGTCGAAGCAGCTCTGACCCAGGGGCATAGGGCCCATCAGATCGGGTGTCCCCAGGGGTCCGTAAGACAAAAACGCTGGGAATCGTAGTCCGCCGGGAGAATGAGTGCGGGGTGCCGGATAATGGTTCGATACAACGAAGGAACGACCAGGAGTTGGGCCTCCCGATACACCCCCTCTGCATTGACATAAGCAAAGGGGGCTCGTACTTGTGCCGCACGCGCACAACGTGCACCTTTGGAGCTGGTCGTCCCGGGAACGGCCGGATTATTGCCCATGACTTTCCTGTATCCTTGCCCTGGTAGGTGCGCCGCCCGCGCCGCCCGCGCGAGCACTGCGTCCAGTCCGGTCCCCCCAAGTAAAGCGGGTTTGGGAGACTCGCCATTATTTGTTGTTGTTTCGCCGCTGAGGGGCCCGTATGGGCCCAAAATGGCTGCCTCGGCACAGGAACGATCATTCTTATCGTGCGGCTACTTGGCGTTCCCTTGCTCACAGCAGGCGCACGGTACCACAGGAGTGCACCCGGGCGGTAGTCTGATCTTCACGTTGGGAATTTGTGTTGCGCACCGCAAATGACTCACTGAAATGAGGCGCACAAGGACACAAGGCAACAACACACAAAGCGATCAGTGACCCAACAGGCCCCAGTTGCGAAGTTCATGTGCAAACGTGTGTGTGGTCAACAAATCCGTTTTGACCCGCATGCCATGTGCCTCTGAAGAAAGTTGTTGACGAGTGGCATTATGGCGAGCAGCCCACAGTCCTACCAGCGACCGTGTCACCCCCTACATGCCTCCGCAGAGGGTGCACATAGGTGGATACAGGGCACCGCACAGCATCAGCACATGGACCGCACACATGCACAGGGGGCCCCACACTACCACAACTCGTGAACGCTATGCTGCCTTGCCCACCGCACCCCCCCCACCACCTTGCAAAGGCCCCTACAAGGGCTCAGCTCACGACGCTCCCCAGGAACTCCACAAGAACCCCCTCCCGCCCCCCCCACCCCTTTTTGAGCCGCCCCACTGCACCCACCCGCGCAGCTGGAAAACAGCCCTCATTGTGTCACCCTCTGGGCCAGAGGGACGGCATGCGGCCTGCCCCCTTGCGCTTTGCCCATGGAGAGCGTGTCGGCCAGGGAGCGCACTGCAACACCAAAACACCCAACCCGCACGACCCCCTTGCCCTGCCTACCGTCCTGCCTTTGCATGAGAGCGGTGCGTGATGGAACGCCCCACCCCCGGAGGTGTAGGGCCACACGCTTGTTCACTGCGATCTGGATGCGATGGATATTAGCCGTACATCGGCTGAGTTAGCCCTCCACAACCACAGGAGTCGGGCACGTCGGGAAGGCAGGCGCTGCCATGTGTCTACCAAAGGGCACACTGAGGCAAGCAGCGGCATGCGAGGACCCGGAGACAGAGAAGATTGAGATCCCTCCAACCCCACCCCACACGCATTGTTGCTATTTTTTGTAGGGGTGGGGGGGGGGGGGGGGCGTAGTTGTTGATGGGTGTATGCACAAGACTGCGGTGCATAAGATGTGTGTTGCAGTGAGGGGGTCTAGGGGATTGTGGAACTAAGGGGTAAGTGCCCTATCGCTGTTTCGTGTAGAGGGTGTGTCTGGCCGGCTCCCCCCACCCCACCCCCTCTGCGGCGTTGAGAGCCATGAAGTATTCACCGAGGCTTAAACTGCGAGGTTCATTTGGACGGAGGGTTCAAAAGGGCAAGGAGTCTGGGAGGGGCGGCGGGGGCCATTGCTGTGTTGGGATGTACCTCTACGCCCCCGCCCCCATGACCACCATCATGTTTATGGGCAAGACATACCCAGTCAAACTGCACATCACACCGCCGGGCACGCGCTACAGACCCACGACCGTTGCTTGTGTTGTCCTTCCAGCGCATGACACCCGCCGCAGCGCCCACAGGGCAGAGGGTACAGATGTTGGTAGTCAATCACCACAACGTGCTGATCATTCTAAGGGGGGATGCTTGCCCGGCGCGCTACTTTTCTATCAACTATCCCGACTTCAGCCCCAGATTTACCCTCTCATGGAGAAGCCCCCCAAGTAGACCACGTTGCACTGCACAACTTCCCTACAAAGCACGTTGCATTATAAAGCAATATCTGTGAATTCAGCAACTCCAACTGTCATTTGTATTGTACTTAACCAACAACATTGGTCCCACAAGCGTGGGTGTCAACACATTCATTACAATAGTGCTCCTTACACTCATCACAAACTGCAATGGTGGAGCACCTTTGGCAACACAACACACCCACTTCTGCCTAATTCTCTACCTCATCTAGCGTGGCGGTTGGGTTGCTTTGGTCAGTCCAAACATGAGGCGGAAAATGCTCCCATGGTCCGTAGGGGGGGTGATGGACTTGCCTCCGGATGCAAAACTGTGTAAAATGCAACAAAATGCGGACTGACTGGTGCAACTCATTGAAGCCGACACGCCAGATGTTCCTAACCAAACCCCAATGCCACAACCGAGCAAACGGCTGCTCAATGTGTGCCCTATACCACCCGTGCACGTCATTGTAACATTGTTGGCGGGCTGTCAAAGTGCGATTTTTTCTTCCAATGCACAATGACATGAATCCGGCCTTTATAAGCACCATCATGGCCCCCAACTTCAAAATCAAAGAAATCACCTCGGGTACGAGAAGGTCCATACCCATCCCAAATCAAAACATCTGCTGATGTCCCGGGGGCCAAGGGACAAATCCATATATCCTTGTAAACATGTGACGCATACTTAGGATTCCACAGGTTAGCACCCCAACTCCAACCCCAACTCGAGGGGCCACGCAACAAAGCGTGGATTGTGAGTCCCTAACCCCAATTCGAGGGGCCAGGCAAAAAAGCGTGCATTGTGAGGCCCTAACCCCAACTCGAGGGGCCACGCAACAAAGCGTGAATTGTGAGTCCGTAACACCAACTCGAGGGGCCACGCAACAAAGCGTGGATTGTGAGTCTCTAACCCCAACTCGAGGGGCCACGCAACAAAGCGTGGATTGTGAGTCCCTAACCCCAACTCGAGGGGCCACGCAAAAAAGCGTGGATTGTGAGTCCCTAACCCCAACTCGAGGGGCCAGGCAAAAAAGCGTGCATTGTGAGTCCCTAACCGCAACTCGAGGGGCCACGCAATAAAGCGTGGATTGTGAGTCCGTAACCTCAACTCGAGGGGCCACGCAACAAAGCGTGGATTGTGAGTCTCTAACCCCAACTCGAGGGGCCACGCAACAAAGCGTGGATTGTGAGTCCCTAACCCCAACTCGAGGGGCCACGCAAAAAAGCGTGGATTGTGAGTCCCTAACCCCAACTCGAGGGGCCAGGCAAAAAAGCGTGGATTGTGAGTCCCTAACCGCAACTCGAGGGGCCACGCAATAAAGCGTGGATTGTGAGTCCCTGACCCCAACTCGAGGGGCCAGGCAAAAAAGCGTGGATTGTGAGTCTCTAACCCCAACTCGAGGGGCCACGCAACAAAGCGTGGATTGTGAGTCCCTAACCCCAACTCGAGGGGCCAGGCAACAAAGCATGGATTGTGAGTCCCTTACCCCAACTCGAGGGGCCACGCAAAAAAGCGTGCATTGTGAGTCCCTAACCCCAACTCGAGGGGCCACGCAATAAAGCGTGGATTGTGAGTCCCTAACCGCAACTCGAGGGGCCAGGCAATAAAGCGTGGATTGTGAGTCCCTGACCCCAACTCGAGGGGCCACGCAACAAAGCGTGGATTGTGAGTCCGAGCAAATAGCTGCTCAATGCGTGCCCTATACCACCCGTGCACGTCATTGTAACATTGTTGGTGGGCTGTCAAAGTGTCATTTTTTCTTCGAATGAATGGCACAATGACATGAATTCGGCCTTTATAAGCACCATCATCGCCCCCACCTTCAAAATCAAAGAAATCACCTCAGGTACGAGAAGGTCCATACCCATCCCAAATCAAAACATCTGCTAAAGTCCCAGGGGCGAAAGAGCAAATCCATATAATGTTGCCCCACATATCAACGGCTGCGGTCACCTTGTAAACATGTGGCGCATACTCAGGATTCCACAGGTCGGCACCCCAACTCCAACCCCAACTCGAGGGGGCATGCAAAAGAGCGTGGATTGTGAGTCCCTAACACGCTCGAGGGGCCACGCAACAAAGCGTGGATTGAGAGTCCCTAACCCCAACTCGAGGGGCCACACAACAAAGCGTGGATTGTGAGTCCCTGACCCCAACTTGAGGGGCCACGCAACAAAGCGTGGATTGAGAGTCCCTAGCCCCAACTCGAGGGGCCACACATAAAAGCGTGGATTGTGAGTCTCTAACCCCAACTCGAGGGGCCACGCAACAAAGTGTGGATTGTGAGTCCCTAACCCCAACTCGAGGGGCCACGCAACAAACCGTGGACTTAGAGTCCCTAACCCCAACTCGAGGGGCCACGCAAAAAAGCGTGCATTGTGAGTCCCTAACCGCAACTCGAGGGGCCACGCAACAAAGCGTGGATTGTGAGTCCCTAACCCCAACTCGAGGGGCCACGCAACAAAGCGTGGATTGTGAGTCCCTAACCCCAACTCGAGGGGCCAGGCAAAAAAGCGTGGATTGTGAGGCCCTAACCCCAACTTGAGGGGCAACGCAACAAAGCGTGGATTTAGAGTCCCTAACACCAACTCGAGGGGCCACACAACAAAGCGTGGATTGTGAGTCCCTGACCCCAACTCGAGGGGCCAGGCAACAAAGCGTGGATTGTGATTTCCTAACCCCAACTCGAGGGGCCAGGCAACAAAGCATGGATTGAGGGTCCCTAACCCCAACTCGAGGGGCCAGCCAAAAAAGCGTGGATTGTGAGTCCCTAACCCCAACTCGAGGGGCCAGGCAAAAAAGCGTGGATTGTGAGGCCCTAACCCCAACTTGACGGGCCACGCAACAAAGCGTAGATTTAGAGTCCCTATCACCAACTCGAGGGGCCACACAACAAAGCGTGGATTGTGAGTCCCCAACCCCAACTCGAGGGGCCACGCAACAAAGCGTGGATTTAGAGTCCCTAACACCAACTCGAGGGGCCACGCAACAAAGCGTGGATTGAGAGTCCCTAACACCAACTCGAGGGGCCAGGCAACAAAGCGTGGATTGTGAGTCCCTAACCCCAACTTGAGGGGCCACGCAACAAAGCGTGGATTGTGAGTCCCTGACCCCAACTCGAGGGGCCACGCAACAAAGCGTGGATTGTGAGTCCCTAACCCCAACTCGAGGGGCCACGCAACAAAGCGTGCATTGTGAGTCCCTAACCCCAACTCGAGGGGCCACGCAACAAACCGTGGATTTAGAGTCCCTAACACCAACTCGAGGGGCCACGCAAAAAAGCGTGGATTGTGAGTCCCTAACCGCAACTCGAGGGGCCACGCAACAAAGCGTGCATTGTGAATCCCTAACCCCAACTCGAGGGGCCACGCAACAAAGCGTGGATTGAGAGTCCCTAACCCCAACTCGAGGGGCCAGGCAAAAAAGCGTGGATTGTGAGGCCCTAACCCCAACTTGAGGGGCCACGCAACAAAGCGTGGATTTAGAGTCCCTAACACCAACTCCAGGGGCCACACAACAAAGCGTGGATTGTGAGTCCCTAACCCCAACTCGAGGGGCCACGCAACAAAGCGTGGATTGTGAGTCCCCAACCCCAACTCGAGGGGCCAGGCAACAAAGCGTGGATTGTGAGTCCCTAACCCCAACTCGAGGGGCCACGCAACAAAGCATGGATTGAGGGTCCCTAACCCCAACTCGAGGGGCCAGGCAAAAAAGCGTGGATTGTGAGTCCCCAACCCCAACTCGAGGGGCCACGCAACAAAGTGTGGATTGTGAGTCCCTAACCCCAACTCGAGGGGCCACGCAACAAACCGTGGACTTAGAGTCCCTAACCCCAACTCGAGGGGCCACGCAAAAAAGCGTGCATTGTGAGTCCCTAACCGCAACTCGAGGGGCCACGCAACAAAGCGTGCATTGTGAGTCCCTAACCCCAACTCGAGGGGCCACGCAACAAAGCGTGGATCGTGAGTCCCTAACCCCAACTCGAGGGGCCAGGCAAAAAAGCGTGGATTGTGAGGCCCTAACCCCAACTTGAGGGGCAACGCAACAAAGCGTGGATTTAGAGTCCCTAACACCAACTCGAGGGGCCACACAACAAAGCGTGGATTGTGAGTCCCTGACCCCAACTCGAGGGGCCAGGCAACAAAGCGTGGATTGTGATTTCCTAACCCCAACTCGAGGGGCCAGGCAACAAAGCGTGGATTTAGAGTCCCTAACCCCAACTCGAGGGGCCACGCAACAAAGCGTGGATTGAGAGTCCCTAACACCAACTCGAGGGGCCAGGCAACAAAGCGTGGATTGTGAGTCCCTAACCCCAACTTGAGGGGCCACGCAACAAAGCGTGGATTGAGAGTCCCTGACCCCAACTCGAGGGGCCACGCAACAAAGCGTGGATTGTGAGTCCCTAACCCCAACTCGAGGGGCCACGCAACAAAGCGTGCATTGTGAGTCCCTAACCCCAACTCGAGGGGCCACGCAACAAACCGTGGATTTAGAGTCCCTAACACCAACTCGAGGGGCCACGCAAAAAAGCGTGGATTGTGAGTCCCTAACCGCAACTCGAGGGGCCACGCAACAAAGCGTGCATTGTGAATCCCTAACCCCAACTCGAGGGGCCACGCAACAAAGCGTGGATTGAGAGTCCCTAACCCCAACTCCAGGGGCCAGGCAAAAAAGCGTGGATTGTGAGGCCCTAACCCCAACTTGAGGGGCCACGCAACAAAGCGTGGATTTAGAGTCCCTAACACCAACTCCAGGGGCCACACAACAAAGCGTGGATTGTGAGTCCCTAACCCCAACTCGAGGGGCCACGCAACAAAGCGTGGATTGTGAGTCCCCAACCCCAACTCGAGGGGCCAGGCAACAAAGCGTGGATTGTGAGTCCCTAACCCCAACTCGAGGGGCCAGGCAACAAAGCATGGATTGAGGGTCCCTAACCCCAACTCGAGGGGCCAGCCAAAAAAGCGTGGATTGTGAGTCCCTAACCCCAACTCGAGGGGCCAGGCAAAAAAGCGTGGTTTGTGAGGCCCTAACCCCAACTTGAGGGGCCACGCAACAAAGCGTGGATTTAGAGTCCCTAACACCAACTCGAGGGGCCACACAACAAAGCGTGGATTGTGAGTCCCTGACCCCAACTCGAGGGGCCACGCAACAAAGCGTGGATTGCGAGTCCCCAACCCCAACTCGAGGGGCCAGGCAAAAAAGCGTGGATTGTGAGGCCCTAACCCCAACTTGAGGGGCCACGCAACAAAGCGTGGATTTAGAGTCCCTAACACCAACTCGAGGGGCCACACAACAAAGCGTGGATTGTGAGTCCCTAACCCCAACTCGAGGGGCCACGCAACAAAGCGTGGATTGTGAGTCCCCAACCCCAACTCGAGGGGCCACGCAACAAAGCGTCGATTGTGAGTCCCTAACCCCAACTCGAGGGGCCACGCAACAAAGCGTGGATTTAGAGTCCCTAACACCAACTCCAGGGGCCACACAACAAAGCGTGGATTGTGAGTCCCTAACCCCAACTCGAGGGGCCACGCAACAAAGCGTGGATTGTGAGTCCCCAACCCCAACTCGAGGGGCCAGGCAACAAAGCGTGGATTGTGAGTCCCTAACCCCAACTCGAGGGGCCAGGCAACAAAGCATGGATTGAGGGTCCCTAACCCCAACTCGAGGGGCCAGCCAAAAAAGCGTGGATTGTGAGTCCCTAACCCCAACTCGAGGGGCCAGGCAAAAAAGCGTGGTTTGTGAGGCCCTAACCCCAACTTGAGGGGCCACGCAACAAAGCGTGGATTTAGAGTCCCTAACACCAACTCGAGGGGCCACACAACAAAGCGTGGATTGTGAGTCCCTGACCCCAACTCGAGGGGCCACGCAACAAAGCGTGGATTGCGAGTCCCTAACCCCAACTCGAGGGGCCAGGCAAAAAAGCGTGGATTGTGAGGCCCTAACCCCAACTTGAGGGGCCACGCAACAAAGCGTGGATTTAGAGTCCCTAACACCAACTCGAGGGGCCACACAACAAAGCGTGGATTGTGAGTCCCTAACCCCAACTCGAGGGGCCACGCAACAAAGCGTGGATTGTGAGTCCCCAACCGCAACTCGAGGGGCCAGGCAACAAAGCGTCGATTGTGAGTCCCTAACCCCAACTCGAGGGGCCAGGCAACAAAGCATGGATTGAGGGTCCCTAACCCCAACTCGAGGGGCCACCGAAAAAAGCGTGGATTGTGAGTCCCTAACCCCAACTCGAGGGGCCACGCAACAAAGCCGCCGCGGACAAGAGCATTGCAGCATGCCTGCTCCCGAAGACCCAAGGGTGTGCGTATGCCCGGAGGTACGCGACCTTTAAGGCACTACCACGTGACCCACCAACAACCCCAGCACCACAGCTCCCCCGTGTCCCTTGAAGCAGACTGCCACCGCCACACCGCCCACCACCGGCCCCAGCGACAGGGATCCAGCCCCCCGCCCCCCGCCACCAACACCCCATGTCCCCCGAGACCCCCGAAGAGGAGCGCCGCCATCACGCCACCCACCACCACTCTCACAGCCGGGGGGAAAGTCCCCCCACCGCCGGGCACCATGATCCCGGCGCGATGTGCGCTGTGCCTGCGTTGTGCGAAAAGTGGGCTGTTTTGGACCCATTCCCCCCGATGGCCATGGCCAGGGTGACTGCGGTAAGTACTGCGTTCCGAGACACGGGATTGCTCAGATTCTCACTCAGTCCAAAAACTCAGATAAAGCAATGTTTCACACCCAAAATGCCGGGTTGCTGTCTCACTTACTCATGGGCGCTGTGCCCGCGCTGTTCAGAAACGCCCCCTTATGGTACCCCCCCTGTGTGACATTTCGTCTGGTTGCTGTTTCTTGACAGGGCCTTGGACAGTCACCCGTTCTTCCCTTCGCATGTTGCGTCGTGTCACTGCATTCTGTCAGCCGCTGCGGCTAGTGCTCCTGCTGGTGTTGTCTCCGCGTTCCAGAGCCCAGTGGTTGGTGTGCCGGGGCTGTGCGGATGCCGTTTGTGCGTTATGGCACCCCCCACCCCCCTGCAAGCAAGAAGCTGGAATTCCGTACCATTACAGCGAACTGACGGCGAGGGTGCATGCTTTAGAATTGTTCCGGTGGTTCACTCAATCCAGCCCCAACGCCCTTTCACCTCAGTACTCCTCGTCTTGCGGCGGGCACGACTATAGTTGTGTGTGGTGCACTGCCCAAGTGGGGAAAATCAGCAGGTCAAGGTTAGGGTTTGGGTCACCGAGCTGGTGGAACCAGTCTTGGTTTTATAACCCTTTTTAGGGTCTAGGGTGGACCTACCAGGTTTAGCAGCAGCAGCAGCAGCAGCAAGCAGCAAGCAGCAGCACGCGCGAAATGGGTAAAAATCAGACATCCGTCCTGGTGCTTTGGATTCGGCTGAAATTTTGGTGGATGATACCTATGGGTGTGAGGGACAACCACACAAAGCATGAGCTAGAAACTCAACGGTGGCGGCCGGGAACAGTTGTCGCAAGCGGCGGACCTCGGTATCAAAAACTGCAATTTAGGGCCAAAAACAGCCATTCTTGGGCCAAAACAGCCCTAGAACCCATTCAAAACGGCCAAACGAAGGGAAAGGGTGGGTACACTACATGTGCGGCTTGACTTTCCCGTATCAACGAGCCCTTTGCAGCCCTCTAACTCCACCATATGTCCCGGAAACAGCCCAAAAAGGCCCCAAAAGCCCCAAAGTTTGTGCAGATTGGCTGGCGGCAGCCACAAACGAAGAACAGGCCATATCTTTGGCTACATGGATCAAAACGCGATTTCCGACGGCACCTAGTCCACTTGCAACCACCCACTTTTTGTGGTTTCCACCCCTCGGAATTGCCCAAACGGACGCCTAGCCCCCCATACGTAGCCCCAGCAGGCTGCGGCAAGCTGCAAGCTCAAGCCCAAACGGGTGGGTGCCAAATGGGTCAACAGGGTCCAACAGAGGCAAAAAATGACTTTTTTCAAAAAATGATCCTACACCATGTGTGATGCTAAAACAAGTGTTCTTGAACCGTTTTGAGCTTGTGGTGGCCCATTTTGGTCCTCCGAAAATCCCAAAATGCCTTGAAAATGGGCTGTTTTGGGAGCAAAAATGGGTCTAAATTGGGTCAAAAACACATTTTTCCAAAACTCATCCTAGACCATTTGGGGTGCACAAACGGGTGAAATGAGCCCATTTTGAGCCCATTTGGGGCGGGTTGGCCCCTCACAAGTCCAACAAAAGCCTTGAAAGTGGGCCTTGTGGTGAAGGGGATCACTTGCAAGCTGATTCCACTCTATCAACGGCCTTCAATGTGTGACTCATTGGTGTCCCTCACCATTCATAGCTGATGTTCCCTCACCCACCAGCTCGGTCCCAATATTCAGTCTTGATTAGGGTTAGGTTGGGATCAACGTGGTCAACGAGCGGGTTCTTGCTGGAGTTGGAGGCTCAGCAGCATCGCATCGGGAGTCTGTAAACCAGTGCCAAGGTCCCAACGGCCCTCCAACAATATCCCTCGCAGCGTCGCATCCTGCTCTGAGGGTCAGGGGTACCTGGGAGACGGAGCGTTCCTGCTGAGACCTCGGGCTTGAATCGGGGATATCTGGGATCGCATACAAAGACCGGGCCTGGTTGCCCCACCCCCACCCCGTCAACCTCTTCCCAGACATTGAGCGGGCGGGCACGGGGCGGGGGGCAGGGGGGCAACAAGACCCCTTCTAGTTTTCAGGAGATATGGGGAGGGGGGGAGAAGTCGTCGCATGGGGCAGGGGTGTCGAAACCCATGCCACGTCGAAAGCTGGAGGCTCTGTTTGAGGTCCGTTTTGAGGGAGAATGCGTTGATGGCAGATGCCTGGTGGAAGGGCCAGAGCAACGTGGGAGGCGTGTGAATCGTTGCTCCGCTTTCACGAAACATTCCCCCGATATCACGTCCCTCACCCCCAGAACAAGAGGTGGGAAGGCTATTTTGTGTCAAGGCAAGCACAACCCACACACACACACACAGACTTCGCTGGTCAATACCAAAGGGGGGTGAGAGCTCATTAAGGTGAGCCAAGCGAAGGTGTAGGTGGGACCTTTGGTGGACTTACCCTGTTTTACACATCCACCAAGAGCTACTGGATTGCAACTACTGAAAGGCACATGACTTCAAAAAAGAGTGGGAATGAATGACAATGCAGATTGGTGTAAGAAACGACACGCACTGTCAGAGCAAGAACCTGCTGCATTTATGCTTGTCAGAGTGTTGTACTGGGGGGGGCGGGGGGCATTTTGGAGCACGCAAAAATTGGAATGGCCGGATGTGGTGCCAATTGTTAAATACCACCACAAATTCTATTGCCTTCAGCAAGGCACCGCGAAGAGAGACAAGCGACGTTGTGGGGAAGTCGTAAGCCAACAAAGTTCCGCCCGTCACAGTGCAAACACACCCAAAAGGGGCGCTTTTGGGGGGCCAATAAGCACATCTACACAGACGGCTTGATTAGTGCTAAATGACTTTGTGCGTACTCCCATTGTCACCAAATGATCACCCAACAACGGCCAAAGGGTCCCCGGTGGTTGTTGGAGGTCACCCAAAATCGCAATTTTTCAGGCGGCCAAAAAGAGGTTAAGTACTCACTCACCGGTGGGGCCAATCTAGGAAAATTGGAGATAGTACCTGGGTCACCTGTCGTTGCTTAGGGCGACCATATGGAAGAAAAAAAGTGGAATGGGACCTGTGTCTGAATTGACGCACAGTGGTGGCTGTAGGCCAACCAAGTTTTGACCCCGCCGCGCTTCCAAAAAAGCGGCACACAGGTCCGGGGGGGGGGGGGGGGGCTACAGGTCTCAAAACACCGCCGCACTATTGGGCACAGTTTTGTTGTCCCAAATCTCGCCGTTCCCCGTTCCGCCCTCTCCAAGCCCCCCCCCCCCTACAGTACATATCCATGGCTGTGCACGTCCCGTCGTGCGGGTTGATCACCAGACCCCAAACAGTCGCCCCGTGCTCTCTTCGCCGTCCGGCAGCACGTCCCGTCCACTTGGCTCCTGCCCGTCCCCGTGCGCGCCAGACGGGCGTTTCTTGGTCTGTAGCGCCCAGCAGCGCTGCAGGCCGCACCGGCTCGACCATGGGGGCATTTAACATAGGGCACTCGCCCCCCCTCCCCACCCCAGGGATGCATTGGAAGGGGGGCCAGGGGACGCCCCCCCCCCCCCCCTCCAGGGTGCCCAGCCTATGCCCAGCCACTCCCTGACGGCAAGTGCCAGCTTCAAGGGCATTTGTGACCGACAATGTCCGCCTCCAACCGCTTTGGCAACCTCCTCCAACCGCCTGTTTAACCGCCTCTGGGCCCCCCTGTGAGGTCCCTCCCAACCCCCACACCCCAAAGACCCACCCCTTGCCTCTGTGTTCCAGCCCCGCAAATCTACGCCCATGGGGAGCGTCCCCAATGGACATCCTGCAGCTCGCTGTTGCCATCGGGCTGCCACTGCCACTGCAACAGCCACCAAGTGTCCGGAGTGCGGGGGGGGGGGGGGGAAGATTGGCAGCGCTGTGACACAGGCAGAGCCTCGGTGACGTCAGCGGTGACGGGTGACGGGGGCCTCGGAGTGGACCGGCACGACAAGGTCGTGGGGGGGGGGGGGGGGGCAGTCTTGAGCATGGCAGGCCTTCCAGACGTGCGGTCCACACGGTTTGTCGGCCGTCCGGACCCGTCCGGCCGGACTTGGAAGGGCCACTTGTGGTTATGCCGGGGGTAACGACCGGGTTCCGGTTGTGCGTCCCCCCGAGGCCGATGCGCCCATGCCACACTCTGTGCGCATCTCTGTGCGCACGAAATGTGACACGGACGGACCGGCAAGCCCCCCCCGTCCCCCGGCAGACGGCGTGCCCACCGACGTGGCAGGGCCTCACCAGCGAGGGCGCCGCACGGGACGTACCACAGACCAGGCAGCACCCACGCGGGGGTGCGTTCGCCATGCACACGGCATGTGCTACGGGCGCGCCAGCCAGGGCACCCGCACTGTGTGCGCGTGCGACGCCACATGCGTTCACCCGCGGCGTCTCTTGCCCCGTTTTGGATGGCGATGGCGGACGCCACCAAACACCGAAAGCGGACGTGAACTGTCTGCGACTGCGGGCGTGCGGCGGCGCCGCATCCGGCCCAGGCGCGGGAGAAGGTGGGATCCCCAGCCTCGGGCACCCAAGCGTCGGGGTGCGGGGAAACTTGAGGTCCAGGTCCAGTGCCCAGCCCCCGTCCGCCTTCCCCCACGGGTACGGCGTCCCGGCCAAAGCCTCAGGGTCCCAGCGCCTTCGGCGCACTCCTGCTCGCACTCACACGCACACCCACCGGTGCTCCTGTGGAGGCCCCGCACGCCCAGCCCAAGGCAGCGCAGGCGACCCCCCTTCGACTCCGCGCGCACACTCGTCGCCGCCCGCACTCGCACCACCAACGCCGAAGCAGGGGCCGCACGGACGCCGCGCACGGGGCTCACCGGAGCGCCAGGCGGGCGTAGATCTTTGTGCACCACGTGACGAAGTACGTGAACAGCAGCAGCCACAGCGTCAGCACCAGCGCCAACAGCAGCAGCATCAGGACCAGCAGGGTCTCGATCCAGCCCCGGGCGCACAGGCCGTACAGGAGCTCGCTGGGGTTCGACTGCCGCACAGTGTCCAATACCGACGTGTCCTTCTTGAAATATTGATAGAAGTCGTAGCAGTAATCGGTGCTGACTGCGGCCTGCGGACATCATGACATGGAGACTGCAACTCAGGAGGGGCTGTCCGGGGCAGGGTACAACGGCTCGGGCTCACATGACAGCGCTGCCAACGAGCCGCTGCACCCCCAGGTGTTCAACAGCCGGGGACTCCAGCTGGTCAATTGGTTCTAGTGCCCGGCTCCCACCGCCAAAGTGCCGAGATCGAATCCCGGGTACAGCGCAACTACTTGACCGCCGGGAGGAGAAGACCTGAAGGTCCGAAAACCGCCGGACAGCCGCCCCATAAGTCATGGGTTCGAGCCCGGGGCTTGACACAGATAATTTGAATCACGCCCAGTCGGGCGCACGTGGCAAGCTTAGTGGTCCTCCGAGCCATCGGACTCAGGCCCCCAAATACCCTGCAACCGCCATGGGCCTACGGCTGTCCTTATCACAATGAACGAAAACAAAAGACAACTTCATCACCTGCAGACAGGGCGTTTTGAGCGAGGGGGAAACGGGGGTGAGCGGGTTTTGAAGGGGGAGGGGGGGGGGTTGGCTAGCCCCACCACCCCCCCCCCCCGCCCCTTGTCTTTGTGCACCAAAATGTATCACAGTAGTGTCTTTTTGCTTTTTGTCGAGGGTTTTTGTTGTAAAAATGGATGGTTCCTATTTAATGGAAGGATGTCTACTGGTAATTCCCGGATGCTGCCTATCAATCCCTCGATGCTTCCTATTGACTCTGGATGGCTGCTGTCAATCCCTGGATGGTTGCCCCGGGGAGCAAGTGAAAGAAAAAGGCGTTTTGCCATCAATGGGGGCCTCATTGTACAGGATGCGGGGACGGACAACACAAATGAGGAGTGAGGGGGAAAGCACAATGTCCAACTGTGCCACAAGGAAAAGAAAAAGAAAGACCTCGGCTCCAACCCGAACTTTCAGGGGGGGGTCGGGGGGTTTGCACCCCCCCCCCGAAATACCATGAGTTGTTGCGGCCCAGTGGAGAGGGATGCATGGTGACGTGGTCACACGGTGGGCCCGGGCGTCTTTGGGGGTCAACGACAAATCGACAAATCGCGCAAATTGCAGCAAACCCATGCCGGCCTGCAAACGGCGAAGTCCTCGTACGGCTGGCGATGGTGGCTGATCGGGGGGCATCTGGAGATCGCGTCCGGCGCTCCTGCCGTTGGCAAGGGGGTCCAAAAAGAAGGAAACTGCGGCCGTCGGAGACCACCCAATGTGTGCCTGCCCCTGCGTAGAACAGCACTTCGACGCACACGCAGGCTCCTTCGGGAGGCCTCATTCGCGCAGGGGGGCATTCGCGCTGTTTGGCGTGTTGGGGGGGGGGGGCATTAGTGCTTTCTGGGCCCCATGGGATTGCTTGTACAAAATTGTCCTGTTGCTGAATAAATTGACAGGGTGTAATGGTTGGCAGTTGGCGGTTGGCGGTTGATGGCGGTTGGCGGTTGGCGGTTGGTGGGGGTTGGCGGTTGGCGGTTGGCGACTGGTGGCGTACATAGCCTCGGGTCCCCTGCCGCAGGCTAACCCGGGCCCCTGCACCGACAGACACAAGGCACACCAGGTAGTCCGGCCACAGCCGGCCCACCGACGCCAAGCCACCGCTGGTGGAGCTGTCGACCGCGCCGGCCTCGGTGCGCCCCGAGGCCATCACGGCAAAGGCGTTGCCGAAGAAGGGGTCGACCAGGTACAGCAGCAGCACGAACAGCAGCGCCAGGGCCGCGACGTGGAACTCCTTGGCCTTGACCGCGAGGGTGACAATGACGAACAGGCAGACCAGGACCGTCACGACGCTGTACTTGTACGCGGGCGAGAACATGATCGGCAGGGCCACGAAGACCGCGAGCACCGCGAGCGCCATCAGCGACAGCTCCGCGAGGTCGTAGCTGGCGGCCTCGCGGGGGTTGCCGTGGCTCACGAAGAGGAAGACGAACATCAGCGCCAAGATGGCGGCGACGACCTGCACGAGGACGAGGACGAGGCACGGGAACTGCGGCGTGAGCCCTCCCATCAGGGATGCATTAAAAGGGGCCTCAGAGGCGGCCCCAGAGGCGGTTAGGCAGGCGGTTGGAGGAGGTTGCCAAAGCGGTTGGGGGCGGTTGCTGTCGGTTACAAATGCGACTGAAGCTGGCGCTTGCCGTCGGGGAGACAGTGGCTGGGCATTGGCTGGTCGCCGTGGAGGGGGGGTACCTCCCCCCCTTCCAATGCATCCCTGCCTCCCATCGCAAAACGCTGCCTCGTACGCCCGGACGTACGGAGGGCTGCGTCCCTGAGCAGACCTCCGGGCCGCGTCGGGAGAGCAATGCCATTCATCAAAAGGGGCTTGAAATGGGGGGTTGATGTCAGGCACACAAACTTTTTTTTGCCCCCCCCCCCCCCCGCTATGGAGTCTTGTGGTGTGCTAGTCAACAGTCACGCACACGTCAGCACAACAAAAGCCTCATCAGTGGTACCATAGGCGCCTTTCGGTCTGGGAGAAGAGTGGCAGGACATGCATAACTGCTCCCAGGTACTGAGCTGCTGCAGCGATCACTTGATGTACCTACAGAGAACACAGTGTCCATTGACACTGTGCCCCTCTCTCATTATATGCCACAGTGAACGGCGTCAAGCGGCGCCACACAAGGTGCAACCCTATGCCACAGCAGCGGTATGCACAGCCGCCAAGCATGCGACAAATATGCAATGCAGACAGAAATCACTGTATGTACTTGACAGATCCAGTGGCTAACACCCCCCCCCCCCTGTGTGACATTCCGTCTGGTTATTGTTTCTTTACGGGGCCCTGGACAGTCACCCGTTCTTCCCTTCGCATGTTGCATCGGGTCGCTGCTTTCTGTCGGCCGCTGTGGCCGGTGCCACAGCGGCCGTTTCCGCGTTCGGGGAGCGCCGTCGTTGGTGTGCCGGGGCTGTGCTGGATGTGGCGGGATGTGCCGTTTGCGCGTCAGCGGCGCCCAGTCGTCGGCGTATTGGGGGTTGTGCTGGTTGTTGCGGGGGTCGGTTGACGGTTTTTGCTGTCCCCACACCTCCGTCCTCAGGACCCCCTGACCCCCCGCCCCGCCCCCGGTAGATGCAACATTCGCCACTAAGCCGTGGCCTGCGAGGGGTGCGGTGAGGGGCCAAGGGCCTGGGGGGGGGGGGGGGGGGGCGAGAACCGGCGTGAGGGCGCTCCTGTGCGATGGGGGCACAGCCTTGTCCGTTGCCTGTAGTTCCGGGGCGACAAGAGCAGCGATCATCGCGTCCCAGTGCGGGCCCGAGTGCAGGCCCCGGTGTGGGGCCTAAACTGTAGCCTGCGCCGGGGCCATTGCTTAGTGCCCCCCCCCCCCCCCTGTGCGACATTCCGTCCGGTTGTTGTTTCTTTACGGGGCCCTGGGCAGTCCCCCGTTCGTCCCTTCGCATGTTGCGTCGGGTCGCTGCTTTCTGTCGGCCGCTGCGGCCGGTGCTCCTGCTGGTGTCGTTTCCGCGTTCGCGGAGCCCAGTGGTTGGTGTGTCGGGGGCTGTGCTGGATGTGGCGGGATGTGCCGTTTGCGTGTCAGCGGCGCCCAATAAATGGCGTATTGAGGAACTCCCCCCCTCCCGCGGGGTTTGTTTGGGGCCCTGGCCAGCCCCGCCCCATCCGCCCGCCCACCCACATCAGAAACATTTTCCTGCGGCAAAAACTGAAATTCATTGAAGGGGCCGATTTCAGGTACAAAACTTTTTTTTTGGCGTCTGACCCCCCCCCCCTCTCGCGGGGGGGGGGGGGGGTTGCCCGCCAAGCAATGGCCTGGCCTGAGGGGCAGAGCACAGGGGCTGATCCCGCGTTGGGCGCAGGGGATGGGCTGCAGGGCGGGGGCCACCTGCTGCACGGGCCACGTCACGGACCAGAAGTCGGTGATGGCGGTGCGGTGCTGCGTGGCGGTGCACGCCCACACGGTCGCGTCGTACTCCCGGTAGTTGCTGGCCGAGGCCGGGGCGAACCTCCCCCGGAGGCAGGACTCGGTGTCACGGTTGCAGCACGTGGCGTTGCAGCACGTCTGGAACTCGCCGCTGCACGCCGCGCCGTTGCAGCAGACCTACGGCCGGCGGGGGGGGGGGGGGGCATGTGGGGCCCGGAGATGCCCCTGCCCCGCCCTCGTCGCCGCACACGAGCACATCGACCGTGACCGACGGTGGTGCGGGAAGGACCACGAGCCGCGGGGGCTCGGTGCGCACTGTGCGATACCACAGGTTTCTGATAGCAGGGAAAAAGTTAATGGCTTAATCCTCCCCCCCAATTTAGTTTCGCCCAAAAACATTTAGTAGCCCCCCAATTTAATACCCCCCAAAGTTTAGTATTCCCTCAAATCTAGTACCCCCCGAATTTTAGTTCTCCCTCAAATTTAGTACCCCCCCCCATTTAGTACTCCCTCAAATTTAGTACTACCTCAAATTTAGTACCCCCCGCAGATTGAGTACTCCCTCAAATTTAGCACCTCGCACAAATTTAGTACTCCCCCAAATTTAGTACTCCCTCAAATTTAGTACCCCCCCCAAAATTAGTACCGTGCGAATTCTAAAGTTTCGCGGAATCCTTATTTTTGCGTTGGGTGTTTTGAATTAATAATAAGCAAAAATTTTGCAGCAGCATCCAAAATGGGCAAAAATGGGCAAAAAAAAATGTGCGATTTTTTTTGCGGAACCCATTTTTGCGTTGGGTGTTGGACCAAAACTTAATTTTTTTTGCGGTTTTTTTTGCGTTTTGGGGATTGGGGTTGATTCCTTTTGTTGCTACTGCAAGAACCTGCGTACCTTGGACTCTGGGATTGCAGTCCATTCCTACACAGGCATACAAATGTCGATCAGTTGGACTCTGGGATTGCAGTCCATAGCACAGATAAGCACCAACAAGCATGGTTCAGGTCTACCAGTTTTTGAACAAACCAGTTCCAAACTTGTCCATAATAGTGCGCATGGCACGTAAAATGCTGCCTTGTCATTTCGTCTCGATAATAGTGCATGAAATGCTGAAAATATGCCACAGAAAAGTCTGCAGGATTAGACAACAAGAAAACCACAGCACTGTACATGGCTGTGAAAGAGAAATACGATGAACACACAAAAGGTCACCTATGCAATTCGCAATTTGGCCCTAGGCACCAAAAGGCGGACCACATCATTGCCATCCTGTTGGAACTGGATATCACATTTGCCATTCCCATGATTTTTCACCACCTTGGCCCGAACCGTTGGGGGGGCAGGGGCAAAAATTATTTTATTTTTGCGATTTTTTTTGCGGAACCCGTTTTTGCGTAAGGCATGAAGCCAATAATTAATTTTTTGGGGGGTTTTGTTTGTGCGGACATCAACACCTTGTGCCAGGAATTGAATATTTTCGCAAATCTTTAGAATTCACACGGTACCCCCCTGGCCCTATCAAGCAGTCTGCCAAAATCAGTACCCCCTTGAGCCTCCTACAAGCAAACAGAACATGAATTGAGGGTACACCGGTCACTTGAAGAATGCAGTAAATTCCATCTGCTTCTTCACATTGGAAACACCTGCACAGGAATGGCCTACAGCTGAAGAAGATGGTGCCTTGGTTCCATGCAGCCAACAGAAAAGAAAACTGAATGACAGGCGAAACTGAGATGCCGCAGCCCAAAATTAGTACCCCCCAAAATTAGTACCCCCCAAAATTAGTACCCCCCAAAATTAGTAACCCCCTCGCCTCTTTGAGCATTCCGCCAAAACGAGTACCCTTGGCCCTGAATTTTTTTTGGGGGGGGGGTTTACCCTCAAAAAACTGAACGCCTGCCTGCAAGCACATGTCGTGCATCAGTGTTGGCTGTCCAGGCTCCCCTGTGCACTGAATGAAGTCACATCCCTGTTGCAGTACGTCGAATGCACGTGTTGCAGCGTCATCCGATTCGGAAGAAGCGGAAGACACTCAGAAGGTTGTGTCTTGCGACCCTGAGCAAAGGCCCGGGCACGGGGTTTGCCGCACCGGGGGCTGCGGCACCTTTTTGATGTTTCCAGGGAATTGTACCGGTGATGAGGCCCTCTCAAAGCTACAGCGGCAGGAACTCCACGCAAATCCGTGGCACTCTCCGAGTCATCTCAAATGTGTGTTTATATGTGGCCATGAGGCACGCAACAAGATGCAGAAATAGGCAGAAGAATGAAAAAGCACTGCCCAACGCAACATACGCGCCGGTGCGCGCAGGGGAGTATCCGGGGCGGGCGGCCTTTGAAGAGCGCCCACAGACGGTGGTGGCAGCAGTGGCACACAGACCTGGTACAGGGTGTTAATGCAGCTGCCTCGGCACTGCTGGTCCGCCACATCTCCAGTGCCGCTCGGGTAGTTGGCGTAGATGTTGCACGACTGATAACTGGCCTCCCAAGGCTCGGGGCTGTGCTGGTAGCAGCACGTGAAGGTGGAGTCGTCGGTGCTGTCCGCGTAGTCCCCGACGCACTGTGCATCCGTGCTGCACGGACACGCGGTGTCCAGGCCTTGCACCCCGTTGGCCACGCAGCACTGGACACGAGTACGAGGATGCCCAGCGCAAATAGAAAGGGAACAGACAGGACTGGTACGGTGCCCCACGGAGCGACAAGACAGCACAAGACAACCTTCTGCAATACGAATGCAAATGCAAATGCAACTTCTGTTGTGGTGTGTTGTGTTGCGTTGTGTTGTGTTGTGGTGTGTTGTTACGTAGTGTTGTGTTGCATTGTGTTGTGTTGTGGTGTGTTGTGTTGTGTTGTGTTATGTTGTGGTGTGTTGTTATGTAGTGTTGTGTTGTGTTGTGTTGTGTTGTGGTGTGTTGTGTTGTGTTGTGTTGTGTTGTGTTGTGTTGTGTTGTGTTGTGTTGTGTTGTGTTGTGTTGTGTTGTGTTGTGTTGTGTTGTGTTGTGTTGTGTTGTGTTGTGTTGTGTTGTGTTGTGTTGTGTTGTGTTGTGTTGTGTTGTGTTGTGTTGTGTTGTGTTGCGTTGCGTTGCGTTGCGTTGCGTTGCGTTGCGTTGCGTTGCGTTGCGTTGTGTTGTGTTGTGTTGTGTTGTGTTGTGTTGTGTTGTGTTGTGTTGTGCTGTGCTGTGCTGTGTTGTGCTGTGTTGTGTTGTGTTGTGTTGTGTTGTGTTGTGTTGTGTTGTGTTGTGTTGTGTTGTGTTGTGTTGTGTTGTGTTGTGTTGTTCCTGAAGGTTCCTGTGGGGTTGCTGAAGCCCCAACATACACCCCTCAAAATGATCCCCATGACGCGCTGATAATTTGGGGGGGGGGGGGTTACATGGGGGCACTATGTTCCAATAAAACTGTACCTGGGGCCGCTTTGCAGCCTAGTGCAGAATCCATCACCGGTCCTCAGGCTGCCGTTTTCTAAGGACCCTGGCGTTTTCGCAGTTTCCAGCTCGACGTCACGGCCCCCAACAGTGCCCCCGGCTGGTCCCACCCAAAGAACGACCTCAAGACTGAATCAATCCCTGAGGCCCGTAGTCATCCTCAAGAACTCCCGTTGGTCCCTGTCGTACCCCAGTCCGTCGCCCTCGCACTTCTGGCGAATACGCCTGTACATTAGGTGGCACCCGGCTCCCTGCCAGTGGATACAGGCACTCAGGGAAGTATTAGAAGATGGGGGGGTGTCCAAGGTGGGGGGGGCGGGACCCTCTCCTCCTACGGTGGACGGCCATTCTATTACTGGGGGCACTGCTGCACAACCTGTTCACTGCCGGGGTCGAATATCTCCCCCGTGTCGCAGCACTGCTCGTCCGTCGTGTTGTAGCACTCGCCGGTCCCCACGCCGCTCAGCTCCGAGTACTTGGTGGGCAGGCAGCAGGCCGCCCCGTCGCAGTCGCCGTCACTGCTGCAGTTGCACGCGTCCGCGACGAGCACGACGGACGTGTTGTACGTGCAGCACTTCGACGTGAACGGCGAGTACCCGATGCCGTTGCAGCAGCTGGAGGCGTTGGGCTGCACGCACTCGCTGACCAGGCTGCTGCCGCCCTCGCAGCACTGCGTCCAGGTGTCGCGGATGGCGACCTGGGTGCTGTCCAGCGTGTCGTAGGCGGCGCCGCCGCCCGAGACGCCCTGGACCTTAGCGTCGGTGCTGGACGTGGGAGGGGGGCAGGTCTGATTGTCGCACACCCAGACCACCCTCCACTGGAGCCCGGTGTACTTGTACGTGGCGGAGCTGTGGGCGACGAGGAAATGACAAGCGGATCCCGAGATGAGGCAGCGGGCCACGCTCAGCCCGTCCAACAGCAGCATACTACCAGAATTCTCGGCATGTTTGAGGTTTTTTGGAGGGGTTGTTGATGGTTGATGGTCAGGGGTGATGGTGGAGGATGACGCCTCGTCGGGGGGGCAGCGGTGGTAGTACGGACGTTAGCGACACACACTGGGGGGCGCGTCACTGCCCCCCTTTGGGGGACCACTTGCCCCACACCACAGAGACGTGTATGTGTGCACGACTGTGTTCTCCGTCCCGGGGGTTGTTGTGGCTGTGTGCACATCTTTGCTGCGTTGCGCCCAGTACAGTGCCCCTCGTCCCCCCAAAAATAGTTACACTTGTCCCTGCGTCGCCCTGACAAGGGACAACGCTTGCCTGGTCAAGTGCTAGCTCCGGGCCCGTTACAGTCGGTGGTGGTTGCACAAGTGCCGACAAGCGCACCGCAGGCACCACAGGACCACGCCCCAGCTCCTCCTTGGGATCGTCCAGCTGACTCCTTCCGGGGTTGGTGCACCTTCGAGTCCGCCTCTATGCCATGTCCACCTCCAACCCGACCTCCAGCCCGCCTCTATGACCACCCCCACTCCACGTGCGGTGCGCCTCCGCTTCACCTTCCTTCCTGCACCACCAATCCCGCTGCTGGTCCACCTCCGGCGCACCGCCAGAGGACATCGGCCTCGAGTTTTATTTGTGCGTTCTCATGCATTTCCGTTCGGCGCGAACCGAAGACGCCTTGGAAAAATGGGAAAGATGGAAAAACCGGGAAAGATGGGGGAAGATGCGGCTGTGCCTGTGCTTGTGCTTGTGTCTCGCCAATCTCAGCAGGCGGGTTGCTGCAGCCCCGCCGCAGCTCTCACACACCGCGCACACACCGCGCACGCCGTCTTGGTGACAGTTGTTGTGTCACCCCCAGCACGTCCCCGCCCTGCACTTTGCACTGCTGCTCACGTGGAAAATGGGGGGAAATGGGGGGGAATGGGGGGGAATGAGGGGAAACGGGGGGGAATGGGGGGAAAATGGGGGGAAAAGGGGGGGGGTGGGCGGAGTATGGGGGTTCATCATAAGTTCGCGATAGAAATTGTATGAACAGCCTCTACAAGTGGCAGAAAAATGGCGAAAAACGGGGGAGGTACCGGGTGAAAAACGGGAGAAAAATGCGACTAGATACCCATGTTCCCCAACCCCATTTCCCCCATTTTTCCGGAGGCCGCATACCTTCCCATCAGTTCACTTTACAAAACTAAGTATCCGGTCAGTATGCGGATGGAAAAATGGAGGAAATGGGAAGCATCCGTGGGTATCCGAAAATTCGGGTACCTTGAACCGACCCAACACCTGTTGGACACGTTCGTCGTGTAACAGATGTAGCGGCTCGTGCCCTCGACCTCCAACGCAGTGTCCGTCCACGTCGAAGGCACCATGAACGTCAGCTGCGTGTCCAACGCAGTGCCCGTGACGGTGCGGGTGTCGTCCACGCTCGCACAGGTGCCGCTCCCCGCGGACAGCGTCACGTTGATGGCGCCGTCGGCCGTCGTAATGCCGTCGCCGTAGATGGCGGCGTCGTAGGTCCCGTTCTGGAGGGCGCTGATGGTCGTGTTGGCCGCGTACGACGACTGCGACGGTGCGAGCACCGTGACTGCCTCGTCCGTGAGCGTCGTGGCGGTGCAGTCCGATGCGCCGTCCACGATGTCTTCGTTGCACGGGTCAGCGATTTTCCCGGCGAATGACGTGAAGGTGATGGCGCAGGCGACGTGCACCAGCAGCGCGACCCACAACCACAGGCCAGCCCCGCGCATGACAGGGGGCGGGGCAGCACGAGACGAATCTGGGAAAATGAGAGGCAGCCATCGCGGTTGGCCAATGTGCAGGCGCCTTTGGTGCACATACGTGTGGACTTGACCAGGCGCTTTTTTTCTCAGCCAAGGGAGATGGGGTGAAAAAGGCAGCACCCACTTTTTTTTTGGGCACAGCCCTTGGCCTACCCCTATGGGGGAATTCAGGCGCAAGCTCAGATTCAAGCTCTGTCCCACTGACCCCATGAACCTTGCAGATTGTGTAGGACTGGTATTACACCCTCAAGAGCCCGGATGTGAGTCATCATACGGTGATGCTGCCCCGTTCTCCTCGTCCGGCCCCAGGGAGTTCATGATCGGTCCTAATGGACCGAATGCTGCAGACGATTCTGGCCAGTAGTCCTTCAAACTTCAAAAACAACACACGTGTGCCCTTCTTGGTTGCGGCCATCCACTATCAATGTATCATACAGGACATGAGGTGTCACGCGTTCTAATTTTCTGTTACATGTGCAAAAAGGTTGGACCTTCGCGTGCATGCTTTGTACGTACCTTACGCACGAGGCGTCCAATGTTGCTTGCAGTGTTCACTATGTTTATTCATCTGTGCGTCTTTTGCTGGCTGCAACCCTAAGTAGTCCGAAATGTCTAGCACTCATGGATTGCGCACAATGCACTCGTGCACTGCATCTGCCCCCCTCTTTGCTTGCACATTGGTGCATTCTTTCCCTTGCATCCCCACATGAGATGGCCGTGCCCGGGCGAAAATCAATTTTGAGGGAGCAACCAGGCGAAAATGAATTCTCGCAGAGTGGCTGGGCAAAAATGAATTTTGGAGCACCTGACGAAGTTACCACTTATCTCAACCTTGTCACATGCGGCAGCCCTCTTGGCCAACAGAGCTGCCTTGACACGAAATATGAACAACATGCATCTCAAAACCAAGGTATCAGGAAGCACACGTGGCACACACAGTAGAAGGAATTGAACAACGCACCGCCAAAATCAACGGTGCAAAAACTGACGGAACCAACGCGTGATGTTGCTTGGACATAGGTGTTGCTAGGACAAGGGGGGGGGGGGGGCGGGTAAGTGAACACTTCGGCTGACGACAGGGCGTTCTACACATTGTCTGGCACGCACAAGCGGGGACAGGGAGGAAAGTGGCGGGGCAGAGTGGTAGGCCCTACCAAAAAGCCCCCCATATATGGGCATGGGGACACTCTGCACTGCCAAAAAGCCCCCCATATATGGGCGAGGGGACACTTGGCACGCCAAAGGGCCCCCGAAACATCTCTCGGGGACATTCATTGTACGCCAACTCGGTGGGTTTTGGCAATTTTCCCGGCCCACAAGTGGGTCTGTTGGCTACATCCACCCTGCCGTCTAGGGCGTCCCCAATGCTTCAGGGTGGGGGACAAAATCAGAAGTGGCCCACAAGTGGGCCTGTTTGCTACATCATTCCAGCCTCTGGGGGGTCCCTAACACTTCAAAGTGGGGGACTAAATCAGGGCCCCTTCTGATTTTGTCCCCCACTTTGAAGCTTTGGGGACCCCCTAGACGGTAGGGGTGATGTAGCCAACCTGCCCAATTGTGGGCCACTTCTGATTTGTCCCCCGCTCTGAAGCGTTGGGGACCCCCAGACAGCAGGGGTGAGGTTGCCACCCGGCCCACTTGTGGGCGACTTCTGATTTCATTCCCGGCTGTGAAGCGTTGGGGACCATACCCCCCCAAGGGAATAATGTTTTGGTGCATCGGACGAAAAGTTCAAAGCTGCCATGTGGGGGATCCCCAACGCTTCAAAAGGGGGGACAAAATCGGAAGTGGCCCACAAATGGGCAGATTGGCTACATCACCAGTGCTGTTTGGGGGGTCCCCGATACTTCAAAGCGGGTGACAAAATCAAAAGTGGCTCACAAGTGGGTTTGTTGGCTACATCATCCCTACCTCAACACCCAACCATTCCCCCCATCCCCCTGGAATCACGTGACGCATGGTGTGCAAAAGTTGCTTGCACATTACATTCATCAAACCCTGGACGGTGGCGGCTCATGCAGTCCTGGCTACACCACCTTGCCTTCACCGAGGCCCAAAAGTGGGTGGAATTGCTACCTAACACGTGTGTTCTCGGGGGTCCCAAAACAGGGGACGAAATCAGAAGTGGCTGTGTCACCCCTGCCTTCTTGGGGGCGCGAAATTGGGCGGAATTGCTATGTAAACCCTGCGTTCTTGGGGGTCCCGCAAAAAGGGGACAAAATCATCATTCTAGGGGGTTACCACCGCTTCAGAACGGGGTACAAAATCAGAAGTGGCCCACAAGTGGGCTGATTGGCTACATCACCCATGTTGTCTAGGGGGTCCCCAACACTTCAGAGCAAAGGACAAAATCAGAAATGGCCCACGAGTGGGTTGTTCGGCCACATCACCCCTACCAACTCGGGGGTCCCCACCACTTCAAAGTGGGGGATAAAATCACAAGTGGCCCAAAGGTGGGCCGGGTGGCTACATCACCCCTGCCGTTTGAGGGGTCCCCACCGCTTCAGAGCCAGGGACAAAATCACAAGTGGCCCACAAGTGGGCCTAGTGGCTACATCACCATCTGAGGGGTCCCTAGCGCTTCAGAGCCAGGGACAAAATCAGAAGTCCCCCGAATGCCCCGGGGCATTTGTAGAATGCTCCGAGGCATTTGTAGAATGCTCCGAGGCATTTCCCGTTTGCCTTGGGACATGTGTAGAGTGCCCCGGGGCATTTCCCGTTTCCTTCGGGGCATTTGTGGAATGCCCCGGGCCTTTCCCGTTTGCCTCGGGGCATTTTGAGCCCCAGACGGCAGCGGTGATGTGGTTGATCCGCCCGCATGTGGGCCACTTCTGATTCTGTTCCCCGCTCTGAAGCGTTGGGGACCCCCTAGACGGCAGGGGTCATGTCGCCAATAGGCCCATTTGTGGGCCACTCCTGATTTTGTCCCCCATTTTGAAGTGTTGGGGACCCCCTAGACGGCCAGAACGATGTAGCAAACGGGCCCACTTGTGGGCCCGTTGGAACCGGCAAATGCCCCATGGCACTGTACAACTGCCCCGGGGTAAACGGGAAATGCCCCGTGGCAACTGACAAATGCCCCGCGGCAAACAAGAAATGCTCCAAGGCAAACAAGAAATGCCCCAGGGCACTCTATAAATGCCCCGGGGCAAACGAGAAATGCCGGAGGGCGTTCTACCAATGCGGCCACAAGAACAACGATGGTTGCTGCCCTCTAGCGTTACACTCGGAGATGTCCCAGTCATTGACACGTTGTTAATTCCGCCCAAACACAACAATTGGCCACCCATTTGTGATGCTACGGCCCCTATGACCACTTTTGAGCAAAATTTCATGGTACAGCCATTCTATGCCAACCGGGCCTCAGTCGCACCGTGTGCCCGCACCACGCGCGAGGCACCCTCTTGGCCAAGCCACGAAAGGAGTACGAGAGAGGTGAGGGTGGCATCCTCTGTATTGCTGAGTGAACCCATATGGTCGGATACTGTTTTTTGATTGTGTCTCCTGTCTAACATCCCAAAGATGCTGCGGCTGCATTGGTTGGCTGCTCCTGCGTCCTGGCACCAACGGGTGGTTGTTTGCACAGCGTGCATCTTACAAAGCTCTCAGTAGACCCGGCATCCGCAGCTTATGCAGTACCTGCCAGACTTCCGCTGCTCTGGGTCACCCCATGGGCAAAAAACAGATCACACCCAGGCCTGCGGTAGGTCAATTGGGGTGTGGGGGGGAGGGGGGGGCGTCGAAGTGGCGTGTCTACCAGAGGCCAAATTGAAACAGACCAGAGGGTTCCGGATCATCAAGTGTTGCCCATCAGTGGTGCGCTGCAGCTCCGGGCATGTGCCTGCGGTGTTGCTTGTGGCGTGTCCGACACTCACTTGTGCGTGTATGTTTCCCGGGAGGGGGGGGGGGGTGATGTGTCTGCACTGCCCCCCACACCATGCAGACGCTGTGCCTGTGGCCAACAGGAGAATCAGGTGGCCGCTAGTGGCGGCAGGGGGCATCAATGATCAGGTTGCAATGTCCGCATTAGACTCTGGCCGCGGCTGCTTCCTGTCGCTTGCTTTAAGATCCACCGGTGTGTTATGGCCTGCTTTCCTCCCTGTGCGTAGAGGCAGGGGTTTTGGCACGAGGCCATGGTTTTGGCTTGTTTGCCTTTGGCGGCGCCCATTGGCCTCTCACCACTGCACATTCTGACCCTCTGTGGGTCAGAATGTGTGTTGGTTGTGTCAACGGAGCCCCTGGATGACTTGTCCTGTTTGACTACTCCGGGGTCGGCTGCTGTTGCCCGTGCCGTTGGAGGCGGGTGGGGGGGGGGGGGGGGGCGGTTTGTTGTCTACCGCTGAAGCACCAAGCCGCTCTCCTCACCCACCCATTCACCCACCCACCCAGTGCGAGGGGCCTGAGAGAGGAAGGCCAAAGCAGAAGCACAAATCGGAAATCAGGCACGAGCTGCAGTGTGTAAGGTCTGCCTCAGAGATGTCTCAAAGTCCGCGGACTCCTCCAGTACTCAGTCCCATGAGGCGCATCGAAGGGACTGGGGTTCTCCGCTGGTGTCTTCGATGCCCGCGCACTGTAGACGTGCTTGCTGCCGCTGCCGAAGTGAAACGATTCCGTGCAGCATCGAAGCCTCATCGAATGGGCTCAGGCCTGCCGTACATTTTGTGTTTCGTTATCAGACTTACGTGTGCCTCATCAGCGCTGGGCCAGCGTGACCGGACCCTAACGACAGGCAACATCCAACATGGATTGTCCCTGGGAGACCACAAGCCGCCAGAGGCGGTGGGACGTCTATTTATTTATTTTGCGCCTCGGAATCTGGGGGCGGTTCTGCACAGCGCACGCGCGGCGCCAAATAGTAATTCAACTTCCCCGTGCCCACCCGGAAATCCACCCGCCTCTGGGGAAGCACACGTGCACATGGCACAGACAGCACTGAATCATTGCAGATTCCCAAACCGAGTTGTGGTCCCGAATGGACAGGTACCTTTTCGTGGATGCCGCAATGATGCACCAGGCAACCCCCACCCCCTCCTTTGCCCAAACAACAGCAATGCCTGAGGAACGGCAGCAACATCAGGGGCCAGAACTAGCCCACTTTTCGCACAGCGCGCGCACAGCGCACGGTGCGCCCCATCTGTCCCCAGCGTATGCAGCCGGATAAGCGCCACGTCCTTGCGGACTTTTCCTGAAGTTGAGAAGCTGAGCTGACTGGAACGAAAAGGCTGTGGTAGAAACAGAAACTTGGGTGGTGATATTGACGTGGAGAAAAAAGTATCCTAATGTGCGCAGAGGGGGGGGGAGGAAAGGATAACATCAGCATTACACATTCACCTGCATGTGGAAAAGCAAACAGAAGAAGGAAAGCATATTAAAGAGCTTAGGCCCTTTTACATCAGGGTGGAGGTGTCCCCCTGCACCAGGCTGCAGAAGTTGAATTGAATGCAGAGAGGGGCCCCCTGTGTTTGGGCACTAAGCGGCTCTCCCTCTCTTGGCCCATGTTTACCCTCTGTTGAAGGACGGTAGAAAAGTTTGGTTTGAAGTGAGACTGGTCCACTATACCACGTGGGACTGGTCCACTTGCAACAGGGCCGTGAACACGCCATCAGAGCTTTGTCACCGGTCCTGCACTGCCTGAGCGGAACCCGTCCTGCGCACCTGCCGCGCCTGCAGGACGTCTCCATTCGGGCGGGGCGCACGGATCGGATGGGAGCCGAAGAAGCAAGAAGCGATGGCGCCAGCAGGTTGGAGGCTGGGGCCAACAGTTGCAGGATGCCACAAACGACGTGGACGCGCCAAAATGGAAGTTGAGTTGTTTTTTTTTTGCCAATAGGCACGCAACGCAAATGGGAGGAGCCGCAGCTGAAGCAGTGAGATGAGCCCATTGCGGTACATCAAGTCGCCTGGTGGTGGCAACCCCTGACATGGACTGCGAATTCTTCATTCTGTGGGGCTGGGGCGGACACCATCCCCATCCCCCACACTCGCACCTACAGCGGATCCCATTCGTGACGCGGGAGCAACAGCGCTGCTGGCGATGGCGTTGGGAGTCAACACCATGTTGAAGAGCTGTGGCCCTTTATATGTGTAGTGTGGACGTGGAAGGGCCTGGGATAACGCAGCAACCCGTTGCCAATGCGGATGTAAAACTGGAGCCACATGAGTTGGAACATGGCAGCGTTTTTCAACAGCGCGGATTGGATCCATCCAGCAGTACCAAACAGTGAGGTGGTACAGAGTTTCGGGTCACAGGCAAAGACACCTATTTGTCTGTGCTCTGTGCGGAAGTGTTCCTGTTCTCACCATGGTGCTTCCCAGGTGTAGCTAAGCCGCGCAACTTCAATCATCGACAGGCAGGTACACTTAGGGCAAGAGGATGCAAGGCATTCGCATCATTTGATTTCAAAATGAAAACCAAGAAGACAAGGATCAGATTCTGCGGGTGAAGTGCATTCATGTCGACGAAATATCACGCATGGGGGAAAGTAACAATATGGAATGCTGCCCGGTCTTAGGGGAGTAGCACATACCCATCACCAAGACAAAAAGCGGCACAAATGTGCAGCTTTAGGATAAGGGCCTGTATGCTTGAGCGGGGAATGTACGGAAGGGTAACACCTGCGAAAGGGGTCGTGAGAGGTGATATTCCACTGGCATGGGAGAGAAATGTAAGTGGTACCCGTGGGTGATGGAAAGCCCCTGTGACTTATTGTGCAGCGTAAGTAAATGTGGCGTGCTCAGTGCACGCCACACTTATTGCCATCGCCGCATTGGGGCAGACAAGGTCGGGTGCACTGCCTGAGATGGAAATGCAGGCACGCCTGTGCATGCACAGCAAGCAGCCGCACGACCCCCATTTCTGCCAAAGGAAAGACTACAATGCGTGCATGCATTACAGGCAAGCAGCCTGGCATGCGCACATTGAACACGCACAGCACTCTTAGTGGATGATGATCCAGCAATAAGGATCGTCCAACACCGTTGGGAAAATGTCAGCCATCAGGCTGTAATGCGTTTGCGCATACGCTCTGAAGTTCAGCTGCTTCGACTCGTCAATCAGATCGCAGTCAGCCGCCCTCCAGCTGTTGGGCTTGGATTTCACTCTCGGGTCTGAAACGGCCATCCACCCAGGTCCATACTGCCATTCCACGACGTCCACCGGGTTGATGCGCATGTTGCCTCTGACGCCTTTGGCATACCAAGAGTCAGCCTTGTCTTCGTCCAAAGACACCACATTCGAAGTGCCAAACTTCTTCTCTGCGAAGCCTTTGAAGTCCAAAGAGTTCGTTTTGTCAATGTCCGTCTCCTTAAAAGGCCGCCACGCATATGCAGGAGCCGCGAGACGCGGGTCCACAACGGCGATGTACCCTGGGCCAAACTGATGTTGGACCACATCTTGCACATCAATTGGGGCCATGGCGAGGGGCAGGAGTTGATAAGAGAGTAGAGACTGAACAAGAGAAGGTGACTACACCACAGAGCAGCAAAGCAAATATTTGACAGCAGCGGCACATGCGCATCAGGTGCATTGGCGGGCCTCAACATGTTGGGTGGGCGGTCAGCGTTCCTGCGGCCTCTCTGGGAGACATGGTTTTTGGACCCCTCCCGTCGCTGTTCTAGTGTTCTGAATGGGTGTCTCGCCTCCAGACATCTTGCTGTCCGACACCAGAATGGCGACTTGTGAAAAGTGGCCAAATCGGGAGGTTTTCATGACTCCCTTCAGCCCCTCAAGCTGGGATCACTGCCGCCACTGTTCTCAGTTCATTGTTCCTCTTAGTGCTAGGATCAGAAGGGTTCACGTTTTGGCTTGCTTTGTCACAGCCACGAGGGGAGGTACCCAGAGTCCATTATACGCCGAACCAGCTTTGGCAGAAGGGGCTTTAGCAAAAGACCAGCAGAGACAGTCGATGCAGTGGTACCAGTAACTTGTGAGGCGGGTGTGTTCTACCTGCCCCCAACAACGGAAACATAAAGCGCATGCGGCTGGGCCCGCTCCGGAGCCCCGCAAAGGTGATACGCTGGATGCTCGCACATGAGACTGTGCACTACATGGTATGGGGAGGTCCACAGCAGGGCTACAGACCGCCACACGTGGTTGTGACGGACTGCAGTCCACACACGGGAGGAACAAGGCTCACGTGGGTACAGGTAGGATTCCGTCCTTCTCACGAAGAGATTGCGCTCTGATGAGGTCCACTCTTCGGACAGCTCTGATGCCAGTCAAGAGGAGATGTTGCAGTCCCCAAAATCCTTGGGGAGCTCCATGGCAGACGACAGCCGTACCGTCAGCCCTTCCTAATTCGCCTCCTGTCTTAGAGGCAGCAATCATGTTGCCTCTCGCTTGCTACTTTCTCTCTCCCCCCTTGCAAACATCGCAGCAGAGAACACTGAAGGTAGGCTACCATTGAGCCGGCCCTTTCGTTGGGCGCCCTAGTGTTGTATCATGCAGCAGCTGTTTGGATCTTCCTGCAACTATTTCCCCCTTACCCGCGGTCTGCACTCTCGACTAACAGTACTAATCCAAGGGTTGGGGTGTGCGCTGATGACTCCTTGTGCTCTCATTGGTCCAGTAAACTTAGTATGTCTTGCATCTCTGGAAGTGCCCTAGATTTTAGCACAGGGCATACTTGACATTCTTGGGATTGAGACATGAGAAGGAATCCAGAGCCAGCCAACTTGGGCAATGCATTGCTCCACCACCTCCAAGAAGTCCATCCAGAGGTCTGCATTAGGGGCCGGCCCCTGTTTAGTGCACCAGTGGTTACACCGCCACCGATTCATGTGCCCCTGCGGAACCTGCACGTGTCCCAAAAAGTGGAACCTACTTGATCTGACCTCACCCGACCTGATCTGACCGCAACACAACGTGACGAGAGAGGACATAATGTTGTGCTCACATGAAGCCTATGCGAACACACACACACACACACGAATCGCAAACAAACAGACGAGCAGCACCACGCCAGATCCGGATGTCAATTCCTCGTCAGCTGGTCATCAAACAAGACAAAGCATGTTCAACGCCAGTAGGCGCCTTTCTGCGGAGACAGGCGCGCAGCGGTGATCTGTACCTAAGAGGGAAGAAGGATGGTGCTGCCCTATGGCAGTACCGGCCTGAGGTCACGACGACATCACCAGAGTATCACCCAACTTTTCAGTTCCTCACGGAGCAGGGTCAGCATGCACCATGCGACATATACGTGCTGATTCACTCTCCCAGGGGTCAGATCTCGCTACCCCTTCCCCTGCCCCTCTGCCCCTTTGAGGACTGTGATAACGTCAGTTCAACAGACGTACAAACATGCAAGGGACGCCATCATTGACGTCCCACACACACTCATTGCGCTGCGGTAGTCAATCAACCCGCACAGTCACACCCAAGGTCCTTACAAGCCTGAACCAGTTGGTCCATGGTTTCAATGTCTCCATTCCAGGCCCCGCAGATTCCAGCCACCGCCAGGTCCGGGGGCAATACCCAGGATGAGCAAAGCATTCCATCCCGGTATGCATGTCTGACTAGCCACTTCTATACCACCCGCGCCACGCGGTACCGACTTCGTGGGAGCTGGTGAGACACGTGGTGCAAACACTGTGTAGTGGCCTGAGGTGCTTGTGGTGAGCCTGCATATGCCCTGGAAACCGCCTTGTGCATTGCCCTCATGGCATGGCTGCGAGGAAAACCGGAGAGAATTGCCACTTGTAGCCAGGCTGCCGCACCCATAATCTGGCCCAGCCACGTGTCTGCCCGGGGGGGGGTATTTTTCAGTACACTAGTGAAAATGGAAGGCAAATACCCCTTATATGCGCGCTGCGGGCTCAGCAGTGGCTCCCCTAGACACAGGTTCCATTCCGGTGTGAGTGCAGCAGGTTCAGCGAAGGCGGTGCTTTCCCCACCCCCAGATAGGACCAGAACGACTCCCACGGCTTTTGTAACTGCTCCACAACAATGCCCTGTGCAGTGCTTGACTTCTTTAGTGATGCATGCACACTCGACCTCCAAATCCCAGCTGGCCTTAAGAACTGCACGCAGACACTCGAGTAGAGCTGCCCTATCCTGCTGTATCGCGTCCGTAGAGACCACTTATCTCAACCTTGTCACATGCGGCAGCCCTCTTGGCCAATAGAGCTGCCTTGACACGAAATATGAACAACATGCATCTCAAAACCAAGGTATCAGGAAGCACACGTGGCACACAGTAGAAGGAATTGAAAAACGTACTGCCAAAATCAATGATGCAAAAACTCACGGAACCAACGCCTGATGTTGCTTGGACATAGGTGTTGCTAGGCCATAAACAGTGGAAAGTTCAGCGATAGGCCCCCACCGACAGACCTATGCCTGCTCATTCAGTTCATCGTCATAGATGAGGCGGCGAAGCCGCCGCCACAGCTAGTCCACGAATACGGCGCCGGAGGCGCCGCTACAGATTGTCCATGTGAGCTCTGAGCGTCTAGGTCAGGGTCGCAAGGTCAGGTATGCACAGACTGGAGCCTCCGTCTCTTCCGGCTGTCACTGACATCCGTACTAAACTCTGAGCCCCCACTCCCCGCTTCCAGGCTGTTGGCATAGGTGTTGCTAGGACAAGGGGGGGGGGGGGGCGGGTAAGTGAACACTTCGGCTGACGACAGGGCGTTCTACACATTGTCCGGCACGCACAAGCGGGGACAGGGAGGAAAGTGGCGGGGCAGGGTGGTAGGCCCTACCAAAAAGCCCCCCATATATGGGCACGGGGACACTTGGCACTGCCAAAAAGCCCCCTAAACATCTCTCGGGGACATTCATTGTACGCCAACTCGGTGGGTTTTGGCAATTTTCCCGGCCCACAAGTGGGTCTGTTGGCTACATCCACCCTGCCGTCTAGGGCGTCCCCAATGCTTCAGGGTGGGGGACAAAATCAGAAGTGGCCCACAAGTGGGCCTGTTTGCTACATCATTCTGGCCTCTGGGGGGTCCCTAACACTTCAAAGTGGGGGACTAAATCAGGGCCCCTTCTGATTTTGTCCCCCACTTTGAAGCTTTGGGGACCCCCTAGACGGTAGGGGTGATGTAGCCAACCTGCCCACTTGTGGGCCACTTCTGATTTGTCCCCCGCTCTGAAGCGTTGGGGACCCCCAAGACGGCAGGGGTGAGGTTGCCACCCGGCCCACTTGTGGGCGACTTCTGATTTTGTCCCCGGCTGTGAAGGGTTGGGGACCATACCCCTCCAAGGGAATGATGTTTTGGCGCATCGGACGAAAAGTTCAAAGCTGCCATGTGGGGGATCCCCAATGCTTCAAAAGGGGGGACAAAATCGGAAGTGGCCCACAAATGGGCAGATTGGCTACATCACCAGTGCTGTTTGGGGGGTCCCCGATACTTCAAAGCGGGTGACAAAATCAAAAGTGGCTCACAAGTGGGCTTGTTGGCTACATCATCCCTACCTCAACACCCAACCATTCCCCCCATCCCCCTGGAATCACGTGATGCATGTGTGCAAAAGTTGCTTGCACATTACATTCATCAAACCCTGGACGGTGGCGGCTCATGCAGTCCTGGCTACATCACCTTGCCTTCACCGAGGCCCAAAAGTGGGTGGAATTGCTACCTAACACGTGTGTTCTCGGGGGTCCCAAAACAGGGGACGAAATCAGAAGTGGCTGTGTCACCCCTGCCTTCTCGGGGGCGCGAAATTGGGCGGAATTGCTATGTAAACCCTGCGTTCTTGGGGGTCCCGCAAAAAGGGGACAAAATCATCATTCTAGGGGGTTACCACCGCTTCAGAGCGGGGTACAAAATCAGAAGTGGCCCACAAGTGGGCTGATTGGCTACATCACCCATGTTGTCTAGGGGGTCCCCAACACTTCAGAGCAAAGGACAAAATCAGAAATGGCCCACGAGTGGGTTGTTCGGCCACATCACCCCTACCAACTCGGGGGTCCCCACCACTTCAAAGTGGGGGATAAAATCACAAGTAGCCCAAAGGTGGGCCGGGTGGCTACATCACCCCTGCCGTTTGAGGGGTCCCCACCGCTTCAGAGCCAGGGACAAAATCACAAGTGGCCCACAAGTGGGCCTAGTGGCTACATCCCTCCTGCCATCTGAGGGGACCCCAACGCTTCAGAGCCAGGGACAAAATCAGAAGTCCCCCGAATGCCCCGGGGCATTTGTAGAATGCTCCGAGGCATTTGTAGAATGCTCCGAGGCATTTCCCGTTTGCCTTGGGACATGTGTAGAGTGCCCCGGGGCATTTCCCATTTCCTTCGGGGCATTTGTAGAATGCCCCGGGCCTTTCCCGTTTGCCTCGGGGCATTTCGAGCCCCGGACGGCAGCGGTGATGTGGTTGATCCGCCCGCATGTGGGCCACTTCTGATTCTGTTCCCCGCTCTGAAGCGTTGGGGACCCCCTAGACGGCAGGGGTCATGTCGCCAATAGGCCCATTTGTGGGCCACTCCTGATTTTGTCCCCCATTTTGAAGCGTTGGGGACCCCCTAGACGGCCAGAACGATGTAGCAAACGGGCCCACTTGTGGGCCCGTTGGAACCGGCAAATGCCCCATGGCACTGTACAACTGCCCTGGGGTAAACGGGAAATGCCCCGTGGCAATTGACAAATGCCCCGCGGCAAACAAGAAATGCTCCAAGGCAAACAAGAAATGCCCCAGGGCACTCTATAAATGCCCCGGGGCAAACGAGAAATGCCCGAGAGCGTTCTACCAATGCGGCCACAAGAACAACGATGGTTGCTGCCCTCTAGCGTTACACTCGGAGATGTCCCGGTCATTGACACATTGTTAATTCCGCCCAAACACAACAATTGGCCACCCATTTGTGATGCTACGGCCCCTATGACCACTTTTGAGCAAAATTTCATGGTACAGCCATTCTATGCCAACCGGGCCTCAGTCGCACCGTGTGCCCGCACCACGCGCGAGGCACCCTCTTGGCCAAGCCACGAAAGGAGTACGAGAGAGGTGAGGGCGGCATCCTCCGTATTGCTGATTGCACCCATATGGTCGGATACTGTTTTTTTATTGTGTCTCCTGTCTAACATCCCAAAGATGCTGCGGCTGCATTGGTTGGCTGCTCCTGCGTCCTGGCACCAACGGGTGGTTGTTTGCACAGCGTGCATCTTACAAAGCTCTCAGTAGACCTGGCATCCGCAGCTTATGCAGTACCTGCCAGACTTCCGCTGCTCTGGGTCACCCCATGGGCAAAAAACAGATCACACCCAGGCCTGCGGTAGGTCAATTGGGGTGGGGGGGGGGGGGGCGTCGAAGTGGCGTGTCTACCAGAGGCCAAATTGAAACAGACCAGAGGGTTCCGGATCATCAAGTGTTGCCCATCAGTGGTGCGCTGCAGCTCCGGGCATGTGCCTGCGGTGTTGCTTGTGGCGTGTCCGACACTCACTTGTGCGTGTATGTTTCCCGGGAGGGGGGGGGGGGGGTGATGTGTCTGCACTGCCCCCCACACCATGCAGACGCTGTGCCTGTGGCCAACAGGAGAATCAGGTGGGCGTGTGCTTTTTGTGGTGTCTTTCCTGTTGGCACTGGCCGCTAGTGGCGGCAGGGGGCATCAATGGTCAGGTTGCAATGTCCGCATTAGACTCTGGCCGCGGCTGCTTCCTGTCGCTTGCTTTAAGATCCACCGGTGTGTTATGGCCTGCTTTCCTCCCTGTGCGTAGAGGCAGGGGTTTTGGCACGAGGCCATGGTTTTGGCTTGTTTGCCTTTGGCGGCGCCCATTGGCCTCTCACCACTGCACATTCTGACCCTCTGTGGGTCAGAATGTGTGTTGGTTGTGTCAACGGAGCCCCTGGATGACTTGTCCTGTTTGACTACTCCGGGGTCGGCTGCTGTTGCCCGTGCCGTTGGAGGCGGGTGGGGGGGGGGGGGGGGGGGCGGTTTGTTGTCTACCGCTGAAGCACCAAGCCGCTCTCCTCACCCACCCATTCACCCACCCACCCAGTGCGAGGGGCCTGAGAGAGGAAGGCCAAAGCAGAAGCACAAATCGGAAATCAGGCACGAGCTGCAGTGTGTAAGGTCTGCCTCAGAGATGTCTCAAAGTCCCCGGACCTCCTCCAGTACTCAGTCCCATGAGGCGCACCGAAGGGACTGGGGTTCTCCGCTGGTGTCTTCGATGCCCGCGCACTGTAGACGTGCTTGCTGCCGCTGCCGAAGTGAAACGATTCCGTGCAGCATCGAAGCCTCATCGAATGGGCTCAGGCCTGCCGTACATTTTGTGTTTCGTTATCAGACTTACGTGTGCCTCATCAGCGCTGGGCCAGCGTGACCGGACCCTAACGACAGGCAACATCCAACATGGATTGTCCCTGGGAGACCACAAGCCGCCAGAGGCGGTGGGACGTCTATTTATTTATTTTGCGCCTCGGAATCTGGGGGCGGTTCTGCACAGCGCACGCGCGGCGCCAAATAGTAATTCAACTTCCCCGTGCCCACCCGGAAATCCACCCGCCTCTGGGGAAGCACACGTGCACATGGCACAGACAGCACTGCATCATTGCAGATTCCCAAACCGAGTTGTGGTCCCGAATGGACAGGTACCTTTTCGTGGATGCCGCAATGATGCACCAGGCAACCCCCATCCCCTCCTTTGCCCAAACAACAGCAATGCCTGAGGAACGGCAGCAACATCAGGGGCCAGAACTAGCCCACTTTTCGCACAGCGCGCGCACAGCGCACGGTGCGCCCCATCTGTCCCCAGCGTATGCAGCCGGATAAGCGCCACGTCCTTGCGGACTTTTCCTGAAGTTGAGAAGCTGAGCTGACTGGAACGAAAAGGCTGTGGTAGAAACAGAAACTTGGGTGGTGATATTGACGTGGAGAAAAAAGTATCCTAATGTGCGCAGAGGGGGGGGAGGAAAGGATAACATCAGCATTACACATTCACCTGCATGTGGAAAAGCAAACAGAAGAAGGAAAGCATATTAAAGAGCTTAGGCCCTTTTACATCAGGGTGGAGGTGTCCCCCTGCACCAGGCTGCAGAAGTTGAATTGAATGCAGAGAGGGGCCCCCTGTGTTTGGGCACTAAGCGGCTCTCCCTCTCTTGGCCCATGTTTACCCTCTGTTGAAGGACGGTAGAAAAGTTTGGTTTGAAGTGAGACTGGTCCACTATACCACGTGGGACTGGTCCACTTGCAACAGGGCCGTGAACACGCCATCAGAGCTTTGTCACCGGTCCTGCACTGCCTGAGCGGAACCCGTCCTGCGCACCTGCCGCGCCTGCAGGACGTCTCCATTCGGGCGGGGCGCACGGATCGGATGGGAGCCGAAGAAGCAAGAAGCGATGGCGCCAGCAGGTTGGAGGCTGGGGCCAACAGTTGCAGGATGCCACAAACGACGTGGACGCGCCAAAATGGAAGTTGAGTTGTTTTTTTTTTGCCAATAGGCACGCAACGCAAATGGGAGGAGCCGCAGCTGAAGCAGTGAGATGAGCCCATTGCGGTACATCAAGTCGCCTGGTGGTGGCAACCCCTGACATGGACTGCGAATTCTTCATTCTGTGGGGCTGGGGCGGACACCATCCCCATCCCCCACACTCGCACCTACAGCGGATCCCATTCGTGACGCGGGAGCAACAGCGCTGCTGGCGATGGCGTTGGGAGTCAACACCATGTTGAAGAGCTGTGGCCCTTTATATGTGTAGTGTGGACGTGGAAGGGCCTGGGATAACGCAGCAACCCGTTGCCAATGCGGATGTAAAACTGGAGCCACATGAGTTGGAACATGGCAGCGTTTTTCAACAGCGCGGATTGGATCCATCCAGCAGTACCAAACAGTGAGGTGGTACAGAGTTTCGGGTCACAGGCAAAGACACCTATTTGTCTGTGCTCTGTGCGGAAGTGTTCCTGTTCTCACCATGGTGCTTCCCAGGTGTAGCTAAGCCGCGCAACTTCAATCATCGACAGGCAGGTACACTTAGGGCAAGAGGATGCAAGGCATTCGCATCATTTGATTTCAAAATGAAAACCAAGAAGACAAGGATCAGATTCTGCGGGTGAAGTGCATTCATGTCGACGAAATATCACGCATGGGGGAAAGTAACAATATGGAATGCTGCCCGGTCTTAGGGGAGTAGCACATACCCATCACCAAGACAAAAAGCGGCACAAATGTGCAGCTTTAGGATAAGGGCCTGTATGCTTGAGCGGGGAATGTACGGAAGGGTAACACCTGCGAAAGGGGTCGTGAGAGGTGATATTCCACTGGCATGGGAGAGAAATGTAAGTGGTACCCGTGGGTGATGGAAAGCCCCTGTGACTTATTGTGCAGCGTAAGTAAATGTGGCGTGCTCAGTGCACGCCACACTTATTGCCATCGCCGCATTGGGGCAGACAAGGTCGGGTGCACTGCCTGAGATGGAAATGCAGGCACGCCTGTGCATGCACAGCAAGCAGCCGCACGACCCCCATTTCTGCCAAAGGAAAGACTACAATGCGTGCATGCATTACAGGCAAGCAGCCTGGCATGCGCACATTGAACACGCACAGCACTCTTAGTGGATGATGATCCAGCAATAAGGATCGTCCAACACCGTTGGGAAAATGTCAGCCATCAGGCTGTAATGCGTTTGCGCATACGCTCTGAAGTTCAGCTGCTTCGACTCGTCAATCAGATCGCAGTCAGCCGCCCTCCAGCTGTTGGGCTTGGATTTCACTCTCGGGTCTGAAACGGCCATCCACCCAGGTCCATACTGCCATTCCACGACGTCCACCGGGTTGATGCGCATGTTGCCTCTGACGCCTTTGGCATACCAAGAGTCAGCCTTGTCTTCGTCCAAAGACACCACATTCGAAGTGCCAAACTTCTTCTCTGCGAAGCCTTTGAAGTCCAAAGAGTTCGTTTTGTCAATGTCCGTCTCCTTAAAAGGCCGCCACGCATATGCAGGAGCCGCGAGACGCGGGTCCACAACGGCGATGTACCCTGGGCCAAACTGATGTTGGACCACATCTTGCACATCAATTGGGGCCATGGCGAGGGGCAGGAGTTGATAAGAGAGTAGAGACTGAACAAGAGAAGGTGACTACACCACAGAGCAGCAAAGCAAATATTTGACAGCAGCGGCACATGCGCATCAGGTGCATTGGCGGGCCTCAACATGTTGGGTGGGCGGTCAGCGTTCCTGCGGCCTCTCTGGGAGACATGGTTTTTGGACCCCTCCCGTCGCTGTTCTAGTGTTCTGAATGGGTGTCTCGCCTCCAGACATCTTGCTGTCCGACACCAGAATGGCGACTTGTGAAAAGTGGCCAAATCGGGAGGTTTTCATGACTCCCTTCAGCCCCTCAAGCTGGGATCACTGCCGCCACTGTTCTCAGTTCATTGTTCCTCTTAGTGCTAGGATCAGAAGGGTTCACGTTTTGGCTTGCTTTGTCACAGCCACGAGGGGAGGTACCCAGAGTCCATTATACGCCGAACCAGCTTTGGCAGAAGGGGCTTTAGCAAAAGACCAGCAGAGACAGTCGATGCAGTGGTACCAGTAACTTGTGAGGCGGGTGTGTTCTACCTGCCCCCAACAACGGAAACATAAAGCGCATGCGGCTGGGCCCGCTCCGGAGCCCCGCAAAGGTGATACGCTGGATGCTCGCACATGAGACTGTGCACTACATGGTATGGGGAGGTCCACAGCAGGGCTACAGACCGCCACACGTGGTTGTGACGGACTGCAGTCCACACACGGGAGGAACAAGGCTCACGTGGGTACAGGTAGGATTCCGTCCTTCTCACGAAGAGATTGCGCTCTGATGAGGTCCACTCTTCGGACAGCTCTGATGCCAGTCAAGAGGAGATGTTGCAGTCCCCAAAATCCTTGGGGAGCTCCATGGCAGACGACAGCCGTACCGTCAGCCCTTCCTAATTCGCCTCCTGTCTTAGAGGCAGCAATCATGTTGCCTCTCGCTTGCTACTTTCTCTCTCCCCCCTTGCAAACATCGCAGCAGAGAACACTGAAGGTAGGCTACCATTGAGCCGGCCCTTTCGTTGGGCGCCCTAGTGTTGTATCATGCAGCAGCTGTTTGGATCTTCCTGCAACTATTTCCCCCTTACCCGCGGTCTGCACTCTCGACTAACAGTACTAATCCAAGGGTTGGGGTGTGCGCTGATGACTCCTTGTGCTCTCATTGGTCCAGTAAACTTAGTATGTCTTGCATCTCTGGAAGTGCCCTAGATTTTAGCACAGGGCATACTTGACATTCTTGGGATTGAGACATGAGAAGGAATCCAGAGCCAGCCAACTTGGGCAATGCATTGCTCCACCACCTCCAAGAAGTCCATCCAGAGGTCTGCATTAGGGGCCGGCCCCTGTTTAGTGCACCAGTGGTTACACCGCCACCGATTCATGTGCCCCTGCGGAACCTGCACGTGTCCCAAAAAGTGGAACCTACTTGATCTGACCTCACCCGACCTGATCTGACCGCAACACAACGTGACGAGAGAGGACATAATGTTGTGCTCACATGAAGCCTATGCGAACACACACACACACACGAATCGCAAACAAACAGACGAGCAGCACCACGCCAGATCCGGATGTCAATTCCTCGTCAGCTGGTCATCAAACAAGACAAAGCATGTTCAACGCCAGTAGGCGCCTTTCTGCGGAGACAGGCGCGCAGCGGTGATCTGTACCTAAGAGGGAAGAAGGATGGTGCTGCCCTATGGCAGTACCGGCCTGAGGTCACGACGACATCACCAGAGTATCACCCAACTTTTCAGTTCCTCACGGAGCAGGGTCAGCATGCACCATGCGACATATACGTGCTGATTCACTCTCCCAGGGGTCAGATCTCGCTACCCCTTCCCCTGCCCCTCTGCCCCTTTGAGGACTGTGATAACGTCAGTTCAACAGACGTACAAACATGCAAGGGACGCCATCATTGACGTCCCACACACACTCATTGCGCTGCGGTAGTCAATCAACCCGCACAGTCACACCCAAGGTCCTTACAAGCCTGAACCAGTTGGTCCATGGTTTCAATGTCTCCATTCCAGGCCCCGCAGATTCCAGCCACCGCCAGGTCCGGGGGCAATACCCAGGATGAGCAAAGCATTCCATCCCGGTATGCATGTCTGACTAGCCACTTCTATACCACCCGCGCCACGCGGTACCGACTTCGTGGGAGCTGGTGAGACACGTGGTGCAAACACTGTGTAGTGGCCTGAGGTGCTTGTGGTGAGCCTGCATATGCCCTGGAAACCGCCTTGTGCATTGCCCTCATGGCATGGCTGCGAGGAAAACCGGAGAGAATTGCCACTTGTAGCCAGGCTGCCGCACCCATAATCTGGCCCAGCCACGTGTCTGCCCGGGGGGGGGTATTTTTCAGTACACTAGTGAAAATGGAAGGCAAATACCCCTTATATGCGCGCTGCGGGCTCAGCAGTGGCTCCCCTAGACACAGGTTCCATTCCGGTGTGAGTGCAGCAGGTTCAGCGAAGGCGGTGCTTTCCCCACCCCCAGATAGGACCAGAACGACTCCCACGGCTTTTGTAACTGCTCCACAACAATGCCCTGTGCAGTGCTTGACTTCTTTAGTGATGCATGCACACTCGACCTCCAAATCCCAGCTAGCCTTAAGAACTGCACGCAGACACTCGAGTAGAGCTGCCCTATCCTGCTGTATCGCGTCCGTAGAGACCAGAATATTATCTCGAAACTGACACAAGCTTACTCTCCCCAGTGGGGTATGCCACAGTGGCCAGCTAGCCCTCCGGACTGATTTCCAGTCTGCCCAGTCGGTGGAACCACTTTCTAATTTGGTAAGCACTTCAGATGGAATGGAGATCCGCTCCTTGGGCAGAGAACGACCCTCCCATCGGGATACGATTGGTTCTCCTCCATACACTCCCTGCCCCATAGCAGCCATTGTTGGAAGTGAGCTCCTGCTTTACAATAGCAGTGAGCTAATCATACGACATGAACCTGAAACCCTGACTTGTTGCTTTACCAGCCCTGTCCAACCGCGTATGTGTGTGGTGCACACTCCAAATCAGCTCGGACGCTCTCCGGCGACAACGTCGGGCCAGCTACTCAGTGCAGGAGGACAGTGCTGGACCACAGTCCGGGGAGGAATGTTGTTAAACTATTGTTTACAATCTCACTCGCAAATGGCTGTCATACCTTGCTGTGCTGTCAAGTGAAACCATGCAGACATGTCCGTGACCGACAGACACAAAAAGCTCATAGGAATTTCAGAGACCAGATACTGCAGTAGCCGGGTGAATGCCTGGGCACACATGTTCAGTTTTCCCTTGGCTATGGCGGGGCCGGTGCTGCTGCAATGGGCCTCCACAGCCAGCCCTTCCTTGCCCATGGGCTATTGGCTTTTCCAATGAGGTACAGCCTCGTGATTTTAGCCTTCGTGTTTAGGGGACAGCCCAGCTTTTTGGATTTGGAGGAGGCGTGCTGCATGCATGTAGACACATTTTCTGGCGCACGCGCATAACCACCCTCTTCCAGGAATCGGACTGTGGAATCCCAGCCCCTTTGTTCACTACTCTAACCACAAAGTCCTTGCACAGGGTTTTGGTGGCCACACACACACACACACACACACATGCACGCGCGAGGCAAAAGACTCCCAATACAAACACCTTGGGTGCAAACAGGGCAATGCACTGGACAGTCAAAACAGCTCGCCAGGCCGACATGGAGTGTGTGAAACAGGCCATGCGGAGACACACACACACACACACACACGTCGAGGCTCCCACAGTTGGGCACCCAAAACATGGGTCGTTACTTGTTGTCTTTGCACCACTATAACAATTCCATACCCCAATTCCCCGTGCCGTATCGGGGTCCCCAAAGCAGGAAGGGGACAAATAGCCACCTATCCCCTGGAGTGTCAGGTTCCCCAAAGCGATGTCGCATGAAATTGCAAGCCCCTGTTGGAATAAGAAGGTAGTGCTCTTTTGTCTCCTTCATTGCATCCTCCAACGCAATAGCAAGAAGGCACACAGAATTTCAGGTTGTATGTGAATGAGTGTGCACATAAATCGTACGTATATAGCCCTCGGGCGGGATAGTACCCAAGCCCAGTCATGGACTGAACTGGTTGTTGGTGGTGGCGGTGGCGGTGGTGTTTTATCCTCTTTTTCTTCCCACTTTTAGATGAAACCATTTTCTCTTGGATGAATATATGACAATTGACTCGATCACCCCATCATCATACAACACAATTTCCACCTACGCAGAGCAAGAAAAGCTAACAATGGGTGGAAACTGCAAGACTCCTCCATATACCCCATAGGCTAGAACCACTAAATTGCTGGCATAAAGGAACCACAACGCCCCAAAGGATCTTTGGTCTAGTACAATAGGAAAAATGCACACGGCGCACAGGACGCCCCCAATTTTGTCCAAAGATGTCTTCAGTTGGATTTCCTCTTGGCTGCAGTTCCGGAAAACAGGGACTTACCACACGACATGCATAGCACACGAACAACGCCCCAAACCTGTGGTACCATAGAACATTGCTCAGACAAAGAGTAAGGGCGGTCATGGAGCCACCTTGCACACCAAAACAAATGTCAAGCAAAACCAATTCGCACATCTCTTGGGGACACCCGGGATTGCGCCAACTCGGTGGGTTTTCGGGGGTTGGTGCCATTGCTCCGTCATTTGTGCCCACTGAGTGTTCCGGAGGTAGGGGTATGTGGGGTATATTCGGAAAGCCCTTGAAAAGGGCTATTCGGAACACCCTGGGTCTGCATGCCGTACTGACGGTATGTTTGATATTTTTGTCTTTTTTGGACGCTGCCTGTGTTGCTTGCTGCCTGTTTTTGTCAACGGGCAGCCACCATGTCTGCATACAAATTCACGCCACGTGCTGTTGCGTCCCCAGATGCACCATAAAAGCCATTGGTTCGGAAAAGAGCGCCTGTTTTTCCATACCGATGGGTGCTGCTCTGAATTTTGAAGATTTTGCCTTTTGTAATAGGTATGATAAACTGGTGCAATGGCGCTGGTTCCATCACATTACGTGGTGTGTCCTCATCAAACGACACTCCTATAAGCTGTGTGATGCAGCGTCACGCGCCATGGACCATGTGTTGCACAATGTTGACTATTATTATGGTCTAACTGACATGGCTGGCCTGACAATCCAGCATGTTGTACGAAACAAGCAGAGGTTTGTCAGAAAACTCCGCATCTTGAAGCGCAACGATTTTTGTGCAGCATCCACTTTGCAGCTCCATTTGCTCAAAAATGTAATCATCTACCCCCCCCCCCCACCCATACATTTCTGAAACAGCCTTTTCTCACAGATTTCAAAAAGTATACACATACCCCCCCCCCCCCCAACGGGACGAAATTTTGGCGCATTGGACCAAAAATTTACAAAACCAAGGAAAAGTGCCAAAACCCACCGTGGTGGCGCACTATGAATGTCCCCGAAAGATATGATTTCATGGCCAAAAGGTGAGGTCATCTCCAAAATTCAGCTCCTGGGACCCCAAATGCTGTAAGAAGGCCTTTAGGGGCCTTCCCAGCTGCCCTCACTGGGGGCAGCCCACTGGCCAAAAATCACAAAACCGACCCCTCACCCAGCCCCGGCACTGTCTCACTAAGATCTGAAACCTACATACATAGGGCAGGGTTCTCCTCCAGTGCACCACAGGGTGCGCCGCCGCAGGCCACGCAGAGGAGGCACCCTCTATGGGCCACCGGGCCCTTTCCGAAGGGAATCCTTGGCAGAATCCCGTCCTTGAGAATCGCCCTGCTAGCGCATGTCCGATGCACATTCGTGGTTGCTGTGGTACCTTGTGTGGAACCCGCCGTCGATCCATTGAGTGCTGGACCAACCTTTGGCCATTCTCCAGATGCTCTGGTGGAAACTCATCAGAGTGGCTTTGCCCCCTGTTGCATCAGACACCTCTTCTTGTCGAATGTCCAGATGAGCTTGTCATCATGTGTGCCTGCCTAGCCCTTTGCGTCCCTGACATAAGGCCATGAAATGCTTGTCCCTTGTTGAGACTGCTCCCTTGACAACAGGGCAAGGACACTGCTCCCTTGACAACAGGGCAAGGACGGAAGATTCAAGACATACATTGCAACCACCCACAGCACGGCATCAAGAATCCAAATAAGCGTCGTTGTTCGGCTGCCCAGATATTCTGAACTGCATGCCCAGTGTCATATGTTGTTGTGGATAGCCGCATGATCTGCGGGTATCACCCAAAATCTTCAGTTGAGTGTCTTAAACTCAACCTTAAGTACTGCCAGCAAAATCCCACACCTTCCACCAGGCACACTTGGGTCAGCGAAACTACCCCCCCCCCCCCTTTTAAGCAAACACTCGCGAAGGCACCGAAAATTGCGGAAACGACACCCAGAGCGAAAAAACAAACAAATACACACGCGCACGCGCGCAGCGCTGATGGTTGTGTTGATGGCTTGCAGGGGGGCCTGAACAGCAGCCAAGCTGCCGGCCAGTGCGCTGAGTCCCACAGGCCTTGCTGCAATGTTCGCTGGCAGTGGTGTGTGGCATCTGCACACGTCGTGGATCGAGTCCCAGAAAACCCAGCGGAAGACAGAGCACACGGGCACATCGAATACGGGGGGGGGGGGGCTGTGGGAAGCGGGGGATACCCCAAAAATATATAACCCAAAATGATCGCCTCGTAGCGCTGATTGCGATGAGCCATGCATCATGGGGTAAACATCTTCGGCGGGCGGCGACACTGTGTTTCGAAACCGCGGTGGGGGGGAGGGATACTCAGCCACGGATCGGGCCCAACCCTGGGCTTTGAACTGGCAGAAACGATTGTCCTGTCCAATGCCATTGTCACAACAGATTGGGACAACCGCTTCTTCAAAGCGGGCCCGGAGGGTCCAAAGCGACACTTGGGGTATATAACAGCGGGGCACCTCGAAGCCGTTCGTTTACCACCCGCCGTCGGCTGGCTGTCGGGTGCCTTCGGCCAAGAAACACCGCCGTCGGTTGCGACGCACCATCCGCAGTTCCCCGTCCTACCAGGGCCTTCAACTTCCCCTGACCGAAAACAGAAGAAGGCCATTTTGGCTTGTGGGAACCCCTCAGTAAGATACACATGTGACTTTACCTGGAGGAACTCGCTTCCTGTCTACAAAGCCTCCCTCCCACACACTCCCTCCACCAATTGTCAGCCCGTCCATCAGCCCCCGCCCTGAGGGAATGAGGCATGACGCGCCCGGGCCCACGACACGACGCACTCATCCCCCCGTGTAAATTATGTCCCTACCCCTGATCAAAAGCCTCTATGGACCACACACTCACTTGTGTAACCAACTCTCACCCCACCATCAGCCTTTTGACGGTGCCAGTGCCAACATAGAAAACACCAATTTCCAATGTGTCAGAGGCCCGAGTGGGTTAGCAATCGGTGCAAAAGTCTGTGTTCTCAGGGACCATGCACCAACCCAATGTTCACAGTTGCTGTTGATTGGCCAAATCGCGTGGTTTTACAAGCTCCCCCGGCCCCACACACCGGGATCCTGGCGAATCATGTGCGTTTATTGCGTTGATTGGTACAAAAATTGACTGCCACAGACGTTGATCAGGCTGTCGTGGAGTATTAGTCACAGATCGCATTACGCTGGCAGCATTCGTGGTGCCGGCCTGCCTCCCCCAAGCAGCAAAACCCCTCGGAGCCCCACCGCCGCAAAATGCATCGGAGGACTCACCGAGGCTTCGCCTTCCCCGCCCTGCCACCCATCCAGCCGCCCCCGGAGCCCCCTACTGTGGCCGAGCCCTTCTCGCGCTGCAACGGTGGCTCGGCCACAGATGCCCCGCCCCTGCCCCGCTTCCAGGCACCTTCTGTCCCGCACCCCTCCCCATCCCCACCCCCCGCCCCCTCCCCAGGCTCCGCAAAGTCCTCAGCGTCCTGCCACGCTGCACGCACCTGCTTCTGCCCTCCTCCCCATCCCCCGCCCCCGGACCACCCGTCTTGTTCAGAGGGGGGCCGCTGCAACGGCTCGCCCCCAATGAACTGGAACAGCTCGTCGGGGGGTGTCTGCCCTGCGGACTTGATGCAGGCAATCAGGTCCTTAGCGAGGCCACAGTCCCGGTTTGCGAACCGGTTGAAGAACGACACGGCCTGCCCCTTGGTCCCGGCGCGCCCGGTACGACCGATACGGTGCACGTACTGGTCAATGTACTTGGGCATGGTGAAATTGATGACGCACTGCAGCTCCTTAATGTCAAGCCCCCGAGCCGCCTGGGGGCACGCAACGTCAGAGAGGAAAGGGGTGACAGTAAGAAGAGACACAAAAAATTGCAAGGAGGTACCGATGGGTATAAGGGGTGCTGTACACAGGGAAATGTGGATACCGAGCCACAGAGACACAGATCCAACAGCCAATATCACTACAAGGGTGTTTCGTTGTGGAGTCGCTTCCAGTTGCCACGCCCCATTCATATGTGCTGTGGATTCCTTTGTTGGCACGCACCAAACGCATGACACCGGGCGCCTACGTACGATATCGGTCACGTAAGGACAGGTCCTGTACGGACTCAGAGTCGAAAACTTCTGCATGGGCGATGGAAATCGTGACTCCGACAGGTCTGGTGGGCTTCGCTGTTTAGGAGGTGTGGCTAGGAATAGCCCCATGGTTTGAGGCTCCAAGAGTATTGCAGGCCCCATGAGGCCACATGTGACCACTTCTGCGTTTGCCCCCACGGCGTGGAGAAAACGTGCACCGATTCCCGCCATCGCCGAATTCCTCCTTGTTTTGCTTTGGACCTGGTTCATTTTGCCAGGGTTGATACAGCATTCCTTTCCCAACGAGACAGAAATCACGTATGAACAAACTACTGTGTGTGTGTGTGTGTGTGTGTGTCTGTGCCGAAGGCGCTGAAACCAGAAGGTAATGGCCGGGATGCCGTGACCGTGGGAAGATCCAGGCGGGTGGGCCCTGAACCTGTGTCCCTCGACTGAGCCTTCTTGCCCTTGTGCCAGGAGCCCATCAGACCGCGTATCCTTCAAAAGGGGAAGGGTTCCTTTTGAACTGCGGGAGCGGGCAGGCTCTTTTGGGAAACAAAAAGTCCCCCATCCATTTGCACTGACAATACGCAGGTCTGCTGGTCTGCTCCAAGGCGACCTCAACCCGAGCTTATTCCCTCGCAAAAAGACTCCCTCACTCCGGTACATTCACCTTCCATTCACACACAGGCAGTCAGTTACGTTCCCGTTATCCTCCTGGACACATCCCACACACCAGGTCGGTGGCCACGAGGATGCCTTTCGGATGCGATTTGAACTGCTCAACGTACCACTCCCGCGTCTGCTGCATCAAATCCCCGTGCAAATGCGACACGCACTTGGGGAACCGCTTCGCAACCTCTTTCGCCACAGTATCCACGAGGTATTTCTGCCCGACGAAGACGAGGGTGCGGCAGCTGTTCGACTTTGCCCTCACGTTCTTCAGCGTTTCTGTCAAGAGCTCCAGCTTATCTTTGAAGGCATCTACAAAGATCACGCGCTGCTCTACATCCGTGTTTGCCATCACGGCCCCCTGGTTGTCTCCTACCGTGATCTTCAGAGGGTCCTTCAAGAACCGTTGCGCCAGGTCCTCAATGTCTTTGACCCATGTCGCAGTGAACATGACCGTTTGCCGATCAGGCCGCGTTTGAAGGGCAAGCGCCGCCACTTGGTCCAGAAAGCCCATCTCCAGCATTTCATCAGCTTCGTCGATCACAAGGAAGGAGACCCTGTGAAGAATGGAGGGAGGGAGGGAGGGAGGGAAGGAGATAAGGAGGTAGGGAGAGCAATTAGAGAGGAGGGGGGCGGGTGTTGGATTTGGAGTTGGAGTTGGAACAGAGCAGTTCATACGATGCACAAACCCGAGCGCGTCTGTGCGGACAGGCGTCTTGTTGCGCAGGTGTGTGTCATCGCGTGCAATGCCCAACATCGTTCAAGTTCATCCAGGGCTTCAAGCCTATGACTGCGGCATCGCCTCTATCTACTTGTCGCAAGCACGGCTCTGTGCTGTTGCGGCAGCAAAAAGGCCCGCCGCACTGTGGCAGCAAAAAGGCCTGCTGCACTATGGCACTTGAGTGATTGCTGCTTGACAGATTGACAGAGCAAGTCAGACAACTTGCGCTGGTCTGCAGGTTTTGCGATTCATACATTGCTCCACGTGTATCAACCAGAGGGGTGCTAAGCTGCCCCCCACCCCGTGTCCCCTACTGCTTGCTTCGCCACTCACAACGCAGCACCCCAGTCGGAGGGTGTTGCTCGCCGCGGCTGGGTGCTTCTGCCCCCTGTGTGACATTCCGTCTGGTTGTTGCTCCTTTACGGGGCCCTGGACGGTCACCCGTTCTTCCCTTCGCATGTTGCGTCGGGTCGCTACTTTCTGTCGGCCGCTGCGGCCGATGCTCTTGCTGGTGTCGTTTCCGCGTTCGCGGAGCCCAGTAGTTGGCGTGTTGGGACTGTACGGAATGTGGCATGGTGTGCCGTTTGCGTGTCAGCGGCGCCCAATAGTTGGCGTATTGAGGATGTGCTGGTTGTTGCGGGGGTCGTTTGACTGTTTTTGCTGTCCACACACCTCTGTCTACAGGCCGTCCATAGCCTGCCTCGCTGTGTTTCTGTGCGGCCCAGGTGCCCTGTTCCTCCACGCGCTGTCCGGGCCGTCCACCATATGTCCTTTTCCCCCTCACGGTTGGTCTGCCCCTGATGGGCTCCCACTCCTGTTGCGCAAACAGCCCCTCTGGACTGCGGGAGACACCCCCCACCTGATGCCGGTTGAGCAGGGGTTGCCCTGGCACCCGGTAGCGACGGGGTTGGCTGGCCAAGCCATCCCCTTTATTGTCGCTGCCTCCCATGCGCACGCTTTGCCATCCGCTCCATTCTGGTTCTCTGTTCCCGCTGTTCCGGTTGCCTCTCCCGCCTTGCTGTGCCCCTCCTCCTTGTCTGCTGTGCCCGCCCTTGTCCCTCCTGGTGTGGCTCCCGCGTTCTGTGTGTCTGTGTTGCTCCTCCCCATGTCTGGTGGCGCTGCTGGGTGCCCCTGTCGCGCACCCCCTCCTGTCCCACCCGCCTGCCCCCCCATACGAGGATTTCACATCTCCATACAACGTGGACTGCCCCGTGCCCGGTTGGCTGTTCACGGCCCTGTTGCCACCCCCGTGGCGGGCACCTCCCGGAGCGCGGGGCGCAGCCCCCGCCATTGTGGAGTACGTGGGCACCTTGTAGAGGGAGGGGGGGTGTTTGCTGATGGCTCGCTCGGCGTGCGCTGCATTTGGTGGTTGCTGCAGTGCTCGCACCTCATGGTTCCCTTCTGTCTTGTTGTGTGTCCTGTTGGGGCTCGTCTCCTTGCCGTGTGTAGGGCGGCCTTGCGCCCAGCTGTTTTGCTGCATGCGTTCCTCCCAGTTTCGGGCTCTTTCTTTTTCTGCCCCCCCCCCCCCCGTGGCTGGCCGCGGTTGCCTAGATTAAGCTGGGTGCATGGCTGGCTGCCTATGGCTAGCGATGGGTGGGTGGGTGGCTGGCTCGCCGGCAGGGCCAAGCCGCCCCTCCCCCCCACCCCGTTACCAGAACAGCCCCTCTTGGCATGAGCCCACCATGGAAGAAGTCCATTCTGAAGGATCCACTCCGCTGCCCTCACGGCCTGCGGAGGGAGGAGGACAGTGAGCGATGGAAGCAGGGAAGATGGGACGGAGGCCACCGCTTGAGCGTCAGAACCCCGGACTCCACGAAATCAATGGTGCGGCCCGGCGTGCCACAGATGACGTCGAGGCCGCATGCGATGTTCTGAGCCTGCGTGAGGCGGTTGGCGTTGACGCCTTGGCCTCCGTAGACCTCGGTCACACGGATGCCAGCGGCCAACTGATACCTCTTCATGACCTCCGTGATCTGCAGGATGAGCTCTCGCGTGGGGGCCAGGATGAGGACGATCGGGCCCTCGTCTGCGGTGGGGCGGATCTGATCCCGGATGTGCACGAGGCTCGGCAGGGCGTACGCAAGGGTCTTGCCGCTGCCCGTCTGGGCAATGCCGATGCAGTCGCGGCCCCGTAACAAGATGGGCCACGCCAAGGACTGGATGGGGTATGGCTTGTCGAACTTTTTGGTGACGATTTTGTTCACTGCCTCCCCGAAATCGACTTCATCGAAGGTGCGCACCGGCGGAGGGCAACCCTCTGGAAAATCCACTTTGTGGCTTCGGATGAACTCCTCTAGCTCCTCCTGCCCAACCTCCTGTTGCTTGATGCAGTCGCTGAAATCCTTTTTAAAAGGCTGCGCCTTCAGCTGCGCCTCCGTCCATTGTGCCGGTTCGACCAGGTTCCCCTCTTTCCATAGACGCTGCCACTGGCCCTTCTCCTCCTTGTCAAGCTCGTCCCGTTTCCGCAGCATTTGTGCAATCTTCTGTCCGGGCTTCCGCTTTTCCGGATCGTCGTACCCTTTCCAACGCATCATGAGCATCTCACCATCAATCACCGGGGGCTTCATGGCTGCAGCTTGCATGGCCAAGGAGGTGGACTTGAAAGTGACCAAACACCAACGTTTGGTGTTGCCGGCCTCCTGCTCCACCCCCTTTTGGGTGCTCGAGGGCCAAAACACGTGCTCGACACAATCCTTTAGGCTCTTGAAGTGCTCATAGATGTGGCTATTGGTCATGTTTGGCGGGCAACGACCTAGGAAGACTTTTCGGGTTAAATCGAGGTTGTGTTTCGCACGTTCATAATCGCGTTGTGCCTTTTTCGCTTGACGGCGGTGAAGCTTCTTCGGCAGCAAACCCTCTTCCCGGAGCTCCGCTTCCGCCTCGTCTAGGATCGACGCGTCGTCGGACGACTCTGAGGAATCCGTTTCCACATCTTCGTCTCTCACTGCTAGTTTCCTCTTCTTTTTGGGTCGAGTGGAAACCATTGTCTCTGTGGGGGCTTCCGTTGCGGACACCTTTGATTTCCTTTTCTTGGCGGGTCGCGTAGGTTGTTCGGAGTGGACCATTGCATCCGCGCGACTTTCTGCTTCCGTCACCTTCTTTGACTTGCCTTTCGGTTTCAATGGCATTGGATGTGCAGGGGGTTGCTCCTACGAACCAGGAGGCGGTGGAATGGATGAGCGCAAGATGAGAACGGGCACGATAGTAATCTGCCCACCGGGGTACCCACTTTCCACAGTAAGAGGTTTTGTGCAGGTGTAGGTGGCGAAACCCCACCAATTTGTTGGTTGCACACGATGCCCCCGGCGTCTTGCACAAAGCCGACCCTTTTAGAAACGGTTTCGATGAGGAACGAGGTATTCACATGGCTGATGTTGATTGTTGGAAAGAGCAAAGCACGCCAAAAAGGCCATCCATCTGCTTTGCCACTTGGCATCCTCTAGTACTCCACATCACAAAACGAAAGTGAAAGTGGTGGTTTGCTGCTTCGGAATGGTATCAACCCCATTGCATATTTAATGATCGCAGCTGCCCGGCATCTTCCATTTCCGATCCTTGTGATGCCATTTGCCACCCTCCTTCGGTCCCTCCCCACAACCGTGCACAACATGCAATTTAATGGTCACCTATAAGGGAGACCCCAAGGTACGAAATAGAAGGACAGCCGCTAGACACAAGGGCTTAGGCTTGAAAACCGTGTAGGGAGGGAGAAAAACCGTTTACGTGCACCGGTTTTTTTGACCCCCTAACAACCGTGTACGTGGACGTGTGCATTGTGTACACCCCCCCCCCCCACGGGCTAATGGCTTTTTGGCATCACTGCTGGCCGTCTGTGGATTTGGCATGCTGTGTGTGCAAGGGACGAAAAGCCAACCACGCTGGATTTCTACCACACAATGTGCCAAGTCCTCGGAGGGAACCCGTCTTGGGATGGAGTGAAGAGGAAGGAGAGGCACAAGTCAACATTGGAACAGTGGAGGTGAGTTGTAACTTGACGCTTCATATGCCCCATAAGCCTGCACTTGGTTGCAAAGTCGGGCCCACCTAGAGTGACACTTTGAGCAAACCCATACCCATCGTAGAAGCGCAGTTCTCACGGGATACCCTTCCCCGTCATGGTGCCATTGTAAAATGATTTTCCCGTGTCATAACATGGCTGTTGCGCAAAAAGCCTTTTTGCTTGCGGCAACAGCGGTCACACGCGCCACCTGTTCCCGTTTGCCATGAGAAGCGGTGCTTTTGTGAACAACCTTCTTCTTGTGGTCACTTTCGGGGAAAACCTGTCCCCTCGTGCCAGCATTGCTTCGCACAACACCCTTTTTGTGGTACATTGTGGTCACGGGAAACCCTTTTCCTTGGTCGTGGCATTGATTTCACGGAAAACCCTTTTCCCGTGTGGTAATATTGTTTTCGAGTAAAAGGCGGTTTCAATAACATTGTTATCACGCAAAATATGTTTTCCTCGCGGTAACCAGTTTGGTGCAAAACGCAAAGCGATGGTTGGAACGGGTAGAGAGGAGGCAAAGGTTTGTATGATGAGCATTTTATATGGCAGGAAGGAGGTTGCGGGTTGTACAAATCAGAGGGGAAGTCGTTGCTTGTACGCAGAGGGGAGGGCATAGAGGAGGCTGAGGGTTGAATAAGGAACAAGGGAGACTAAGGGTTATACAAGGCAAAGGAGAGTTTTAGGGTAAGAAAGGCAACGGGGAGGCTAAGGTTATGCAAGGCAAAGGGAATGGGGGGTTGTATAAGGTAGAGGGGAGGCTAAGCATCGCACAGTGCAAACAGTCGCACCTTGCCCACACAGCACAGACAACACAAGACAAGGCAATGGTAGCTTAGCATTTGTTTCTCCCGTTCTCATCGCAGCCCATTGATATGGTTTCACGTGTTGGCCTCCGTAATAGATGTCCTTGGGTTTCACCTCTATTGGTGCTTCAGGCTTCGTACTTGGCCCTGTGCGAGGCTCGGTTTACCCTCAAGAAAATGATGGCCGAGGTAGTATCCACGCGGGCACGGAGTTCTTTGCACAAGAAGTCCACTTTGCTGTCACCCGCTATACAATATAGTCCCGCTCCCACATGTATGATGAAGCTCTCCTGAACCATTTCCATTTATGGGAAAAGTTCACACACGGGTTTTTCGGGGAAACCGTGTACATACATGGTTTTCCCACAAGAACACTTGTGAGTGTCCAAGCCTTTCATCAGACGTATATTAGTGTGCCAATTCGAGTGATTCTCATTTCATAACAACACATGTCCATGATGTCCGGCAAATATCCCAAACCCGGCACGCACTCAACATGGGAATGAGAAACCATCACTTGTGAAGTGCACAAAGGACATGGCGTGTTCAAGCACGCTAGCACAAGAGACCTCGTGTCCTCAAAAAGGCGGTGGGTTTATGTCACATGTTGCTTCATGTGCTTCGTTTGTGGTGCGCTCCTTTTCGGGATCCAAAATGCTTTTTCTGAGTAAGCTACATGTCCATGTCCAACATAGCAGACGGGAAGATTGAGGGCCCGGACGGCGTCGTGCCTCTGTCGAGAAATACTAGCTAAAGCACTACCCTTCGCTCATTTTTGCCGATTTTCGATGACTTTGAAAAATGTTGTGTGGAGCTATCCCTTCTCATCGACCCATGAGTAACTTCAGCATATGCAATTTAAAAGACTGTACAACGCGCAGAAAGACGCAATTTTGGTAGCAGCAAAGCGGTGCATCAAAACAAGCAGACTTGGCCTGCGCCCGAAACCACAAGTGAGCAAGTGGAATCAAATTGTTCGTTGCCATTGACACCACCGGATAGACAATGCAAATAAAGGCTGGTAAAGACAGCAGGCGTGCACAACACAAAGAAAACTGCTCACAGATGCATCTGAGGCTGCAGAACGTGATCGCAAAACGGAAGATCAAGTGGGATGGGTCCAGTGTGTTCAGGTTAGGCGCTGTCACCATGCGTGTGGTACACCATACATATGTGTGTATGCAAATGTATTAAAGGCACAAGAGGAAAATGCTTCGAGAGGCACCTAGAGTGCATCAAAACAATACAAATGGCTTGCGCCCGAAACTGTGAGTGGACAAGTGAATGAATTGCACGAGAATTTCTCTCCCCAATGTAGTTGTGATCAAAACGAGCGCATAGACAATGCAAACAAATGCGAAGTATGAAAAGCTCCACAAGAGAAAAATGCTTCGAACCGAATTGATCATTGAAATCTGCCCTGAAAACTGCACACCACTTCACCAACCAAGGGTCTAGGAAACATAATAGTGGCAGTGTAGGACCAAAGTCCCTTGCCTTTGGGACCCCCCAAGGGCCCCAAAAACACTTTGTCCTGCATTAACTCTGGGTAGGTGTGTTCTGTGTGGACAGTTTTTGGCAGTTGGGGTGTGGGTCACTCTTAGGGAAAAAGCCACACCCACCGGAAATCTCTTGTGGAGCAAGTGTGACCCACATGGGTACACTGGACTTCAAAATGACCACCATTGCAGGGGGGAGGAGAAACAGAACAGGTGTGGGCACACATGAGCAAGCACATTGGCTGACATTCCAAACGCATGCAAGGAGTGCTTTAGTCCAGTGATTTAGCAGTTGCCTGCGATGATGGGTGGGATGTGCATTCCGAGGAGGTAGACAGTTGTGAGAGTGGTGGATCAGCACCCTTTGTTCCATTGACCTTCGTACGCTTGCAAGGTAGTGCGTTTCGAGCGTCAAGCAATCAGAGTGTCCGCAAGTGTTGGATTTAACTTCTTCTGCACATCCTCACCATTGAAAATAGCACAACTGGCACAAATGACCTTTCGTTTTGTCACATGCGCCAGCTTTTGCAGCTTCTCACGGAGTGCGGAATGCTTACGGTCGTCGTTGGTGAACTTGCGAGCGAGCAAGGTGGTGCTCCAAGTCCCACATCCGACACACACAGCATTGAAAGTGTCAAAAGCCACACCTTGCAGATGGGCACACATGGCATCGAGTATGGGCATTTCGAGCCACCATGAACCCCTTTTCACTCACCACACACAACACAGGGAGATGGGGAGCCCATATACAAGGATCTTCAATAGCAAATTGAAAAATCGGTTTTTAATCGACGATGCAGGAAATTGTACCCATAGGTAACACAGAATGTGAGAATGTTGTAGGCTACACAAATATGTCACATTTTCCTGATCATTAGTTTGCGTATTTGAGAACATAGAATGTCGCCTAGTGAGGGATTCTTACGCCGCAGGCACACCGGCACCGCACCGCACAAGCAGAGCACGGAAACCGAAACAGCCCGGAGCACCACGGAAAGGCAAGGAACAACGAAAAAAAAAGGAAACCAGCAGAGAACGCAGCAACGCACGACAGCAAAGCACAACAAAATCAGCACAACAAGACCCACCACAACACGGCGCAAGAACCCAACTAGACACAAGCACACCACACAACTCCAGGCAAAGCACAAAACACACCACAGACCGCAGCACCACACGACACGATGCCGGACGAAGCAAAACACAGGACACCACAACTAGCCGCGCGGGGAACAAACAACACACAGCGCCAAGGCCCAGGGCACCCGGGGCCGGAAACCAGAAAAAGCAAAGACAACGGGGGCGCACAACGCAAAAAAAGAAAAACCGAGCGCCGAGAGGCAGCGACGAAAACCGCGAGAAACAAAAGAGGGGGGGGGGGGGCAGCAAACACCAGGGAGCAGCCCACGGCCAGGCGGCAAACACAAAAGAGGCGAGCCGCGAAGCGGGAGGCCAACAAAACAAACAACACGCAGCGCCAAGGCCCAGGGCATCCGGGGCCGGAAACCAGCGAAAGCCAAAGACAACGGGGGCGCAAAAAAAAAAACCGAGCACCGAGAGGCAGCGACGAAAACCGCGAGACAAAAAGGGGGGGGGGAAGCGACCACCAGGGAGGAGCCAACGGCCAGGCGGGAAACACAAAAGAGGCGAGAGCGCACAGCGAGCCGAGAAGCAGGAGGCCACCAAAACAAACAGCACACAACGCAAGGCCCAGGGCACCCCGGGCCGGAAACCAGAGAAAGCCACAGACAGCGGGGGCAGAGACAACGGGGGCGCGGAACGAACGAGCGAAAAAAAAAACCGAGCGGCGAACGGCGGCGACGAAAACAGCGCGACAGAAGGGGGGGGGGGGGGGGCAGCAACCACCGGAGAGCAGCCAACGGCGAGGCGGGACACACAAACGAGGCGAGAGCGCACGGAGAGCAGCGAAGCGGGAGGCCAATAAAACAAACCACCCACAGCGCCAAGGCCCGAGGGACAACCGGGGCCGGAAACCAGCGAAAGCCAGAGACAACGGAGGCACACAACGACAAAAAAAAACTGAGCACCGAGAGGCAGCGACGAAAACCGCGAGACACGAAAGGGGGGGGGGGCAACCACCAGGGAGCAGCCAACGGCCGGGTGGGAAACACAAACGAGGCGAGAGAGCACAGAGAGCCGAGAAGCGGGAGGCCAACAAAACAAAAAGCACACAGCGCCGAGGCCCAGGGCACCCGGGGCCGGAAACCAGAGAAAGCCAGAGACAAAGGGGGCGCACAGAAAATAAAAACCACAAGCCGGGGGGGGGAAGGAAAGAAAAACAAAGCGCCAAGGCCCAAGGCACCCGGGGCCGGAAACCAAAGAAAGCAAGCGACAAAGGGGGCGCGCGAAAAAAAAAGACAAAAAAGGAGGGGGGGGGAGAGGCAACAAGGAGAGGGCAAACAAAGGACCAAGTTTCTGACCCAGAAGGGGGCAACCCCAGCCCGGAGGGGGCCGAGGAAAGCAGAAAGACGGAGCGGCCAGAGGAAAAGGTGAGGCGCACCAAAATGCGCCCGGGAGGCCGACCCGCCCGACCCGGCGAGGAAGGACGAGCACAGGCACACACACACGGAATCCGGGCGTTGCGTCCTCCGACCCGCAAGGGGAGGTGTCGGCGTCCACACGAAACAGCCCCGGTGCACCGGCCGAGTCCCCCGTCGAAAGACGGAAGGTACGGGAAACCGGACGCATCAGTGACCGGGTCAACACACGCCAACCACCGCAGCGCAAGCAGCCCAAGACCGACGCCGGAGGGACCCCGAACGGGTACGACACGGAGCGAGCCCAGCGCCCCTGCCCCGGCGGGGGCCAGCGGCAGGCACAATGAGCCCGGTTCTCGGCCGGACTCCGCGTGCCCCGCGCAGCCGCCCAGTAAATCCGGGGCTGAAAGCCCCCGGTATGGGGAAAGGCACCACGGCGTCGGGAAAGCCGACCGGAGCACCGAGAGCGACCGGACCGGACGAGGCGCGGTGCACCACGCGGGGCCACGAAGCACGCCAGAGAGGCACGCCGCCGGCCACAACCACGGCACACGGACAGGTGCCAGGCAACAACGGCCGCCGGGTGCCGCAAACCCGGACAGCGCGCACCACAAACACACAACCACGGCCGAGGAGCGACACCGAAGTGGAGACGAGGCCAAGAGTAAGAAAAAATGCTTTCCAATGCTTTAGGGTATACTTTAGTTGTATTAGAGATGCTCTAAGCACTCAGGCATTTTTATCTTAGTATTGGCCCAACCAAAATGGGTGATAACACATTTTGACCTATGGAACCAAACACTAAATGGGGATGTTGTATGGACCCCTTAATCCCCAAGCTATAGGCATTAAAACGTCTTTTCCTGGGTTACTGAGGCACTGATATACTGAAGGCAGAGCCTATGAATTTATCTATGTTTTCTCATGAATTCTTAGCTATTCTAGTGGTATGCACAGAGGAGTTTATAGTGTTTTCAGCACTGTGTTTTTGCTTCTCTTGCTGCTTGTTGTTGCTGTAGGGTGTCCTGCTGCTGGTTTTGGATGATGAAAAGCTTTTGTTTGTTGAAATACAGTAAAGCCAACTCAATCCAGGATAGCCCAAGCCAATAGTATGCAAGGAGAAGGTAATTCAGGATCAAAGCATGAAGGGCTGCAGTGTAAACAGTGAAAGATGATTAGATATTCACAGAAACTGCAACTCAGGATACAAATGAATGCATATTCACAGAGATAGCTGAAATGTTTTGGGAAAAGAGTTAGAAAACTGCCTCAGGATCACTCTCTCTCCATAGTGCCATCTTAGGAGATGTGCACTCTTTGTTTTGGGTCCCATATGTGCTGAGGTGGCATGGTATGTGGCGATGAGGTCACTGCCATGTCACATGGGATCTTCCTACTTAGTTGGGATCTTCCTACTTAGTTAGGCTGACCAGGAATTGAACCCAGGACCTCTCAAAAAGAGGTGCCTAACCCCCTATGGTGCATACCACTAGGGCAGATAAGTATTCATGGAAAAACATAGATAAATTCATAGGCTCTACCTTAGGTATGTCAGTGCTCAGTCAACTCAGGAAAAGATGTTTTACTTCTGATTGAAAGGGGATTAAGGGGTCCACTCCATATCCTGATTGGGTGTTTGGTTCCATAGGTCAAAATGTGTTCTCACCACTTTTGGCTGGACCAATACTAAGAGAAAAATGCATGGATGCTCAGTGCATCTCTAATACAACTAGAGTATGTCCCAAAGCAATGGAAAAGCACTTTTTCTTACTCCCCCCTTGTGCTGTGGTGGCCACCACTGTCGCATTTTAGGAAAAAGGGAATTTTTCTTGGCCTTTCCTTGGTTTCCACATCTACTTTAAAATACCTACAGTCTCCCTCACACCGAAAAATGGGCGCTCACCATGGCTGGCGTCCTTTTGCTGCTCTGATTGTACAGTTTCCTACAGAAGACTCAGCGCTCTTGGCGCTGCCGGGGCTCCTGTGGCTTGGTTGGGTTAGATTGGGAGCATGCCAAACATGTGCATATGCATCCCTTCCTCCAAGACGCAGCGTCGACACAACCCAAACGCAAGACACATTATACACACTCGCATGGGTTCTCGCAAACCTGCTGGCGACCTGTGACCTGTCTTAGGGTGTAGGGAGTCGAAAAGAAATTAATTTGCCCCTTGGTGGGGTCTTGGTTCTGCTCAGTCTCTCCAGGCACCTGCGTTTCGGCCCGAACACGGCCTACTCAGCGAGGCTGCGCGTGGGTATCTGCAGAGGCAGGAATGGGAGAATTATGGACGAATCCACGCAAAAACGAAGCGACGACACCAAAATCCGTCAAATGACGGCGCAGAATTTTTCTGAAACGACACACCTGAGCAGAATCCAATTGTGCATCTTCAGCACATTTTTATAGAAATTATAGTCATCTCTGGATTTTTTAAGTCCAGAAATTCATACGCATAAAATGGCGGCGCGCAGGAGCGGCTCCTAGCGAAGCGCCGGAAAATGGAAAAATAATGGAATTATAAACGTATGTATCACGTAGTCTTGAAAATGACGAGACACACATTAATAAACAAACATACAGATTCCACCCACACTAATAGAAGCTTCAAAAATTCAAGAATTCGAAAATCAATTGAAAAGACTTCAATGAATCAGGTATAAACTACAGGTATGCTCGTCTTGCATGCCGCATACACATTGCCCGTCTCGAGTCTCCGTGACTGAGTCGTGTAGCAGCGTTAACAACGATAACCACGATAGAACGCGGTAGAGGGATTGATTAGAAAGATTGCAGATGATTAGCGGTCAGATCAGGGTGATTAGTCATACACACAAGTGCATAGCAACGTTCTTCGCGTGCGCCCCTTTTGTTTTCTCTCCTTGCTTCACTTCCCAGCGGTAGGTAAGGTAGGTACGCCCAGGCGGGGCCACCCCCTGGTGGAGTCAAGATTGTTGTGGAGATGGGCAGGTTTGCCCACGTGGTCGTGCATAGTCGTGCATGCACACACGCATTAAAGGGTAGGCCACGCGAAGTGCGCACGGTAAACCTTGTTTAGGCTACCCAGGGGCTCCTCGGTACGTTCTTTAAGAGAACCTGAGGAGTCCCTTAACGCTTGCTTGCTTGATAAGGGTAGCTGCTCCATGCAGCGTGTTTGCGGACAGCGTATTATAGGGCACACTGAGAAGGGTATAATACCTGGAGTGTGCCTTGGTTCCTCCGCCGCAAACGCCCTTTCATTTGCCTTTGTTTTACAGGTGGGCAGGTAGGGTGAGTGGTGCAGCAGCATTTTTTTTATGCCCTGCTAAACAGGGGCGCAGATCACACAAACAAGTAACTCCGCTCCGCCTGTGGCAGAGCAGGGAGTCCGACTTCATCGACATCTGCGCCTTGCACACGAGAGCACTCCTTCCCTCCAAGCCCTTGCAGGGGAAACGCGTTGTGGCGTCCCCTGTGAGGCCACAGTTGCTTAGCAGTGCTGTGTTCTCTTGTCATTTCACAGGTGGGTCGCTAGGACCCTCGAGAACTTTCTCTTCGCAACGCCAAGTAGAGCGTGCGTGTAGGAGTGGTAGTCCTGCGTGGGGGCTAGAGCCAGTTGCCCAGCGCTCGCCCACCAGGATGGTGCCACTGTAGGGTGTGTAGGACCTGTAGGGGGCGTGTCACTGTCCCACCCTTTTCCTGCAATTTTAGCTGGGTTGGTGGGCTGTGACAGTGGGTTAGGTTAGTGTTTTTGGCCACATAGCAAACAGGCGTTTTGCATGCCTTCATAGCTTTTGGCCACCCCTCCCTGTAGTAGACAGGTAGGTAGGGAAAACAATACCTGGATTAACACTCTGGGTATTCCCCCAAGGTTTTGCGCCAGCACAGAAATTGGGCGCATAGGGGAGGGGAGACCCGGGGCGTACCCCGTGGCATCAATAAGCCAACCCTCCAGGTTCAGCAAGGGCGCAGACTTGGGTATAATTAGGACACCACTTCTGCGGCTTGCTCTCAGGACCTTAGGACTAGCACACTCACACATACGCTTTGGCAGGTAAGGGTAAGGTTCAGTCCCTAGCTTTATTCTTGGAGGCAAGCATCTCAGCGAGCCTCAACAACTCACCAAGGTTGTTCTGGGACAAGTAGTCAACCAGAACTGAGTTTAGGCGTCCCTCAGGTAGAACAAATGCAGAGAAGGGCTCCCAGGTGGCCTCTTCGACTCCAAACCCTTCCCAGAGGGTGAGGAAGCGCCAACCCTGGCGATAGCGGTGGCGTAGGACAGACTTCACCAGGTAGAAGCCCTCCTTAGCCATCTCCTCGGCGTTCATGTCGGGGAGTTCACCTTCAACTTCCATAGGGCTGGCAGCCCCTTGTAGGTCCAGAGCGGCGATTTCCTCGTCGTTCAGCTCCCACTCCTCCCCACAGAGGTCTTCAGGATCATGGTAGCGCTTCAGGTGTTGAGCGGCGCACACCAGGGTCCCCCCTAGACGGGGAGAACACCGCACGGTGATACGGTGTCCATCCACAGATAGGATCTTGTACGGCCCGAAGTATGGGTCATCGCTGGTAGAGCGTGGCCAGGCGGGTAGTCGACTGTGGTGCACCAGCACCCAGTCCCCTTCTTGGTAGGTGGCCGGTACACGGTGCTTGTTCTTCTTGTTCCACTGACGCTCCCTCACTCTCTGGAGCATAGCCTTGGCCTTGTCCACCTTCGCTTGTTGCTCTTGGACCCATTCACCCACAGAAGAATGGGTGTCCTCTGGGTAGGGGGCATGTAGGAACCATGCCAGGCGCCCCATGAATAGCTCATGTGGCGAGTAGCCAGTAGCTGAACTCTCTTGGGAGTTCATCATCAAGGATATGACGGGGAGTAGTCTCACCCAGTCTCTGGTGCGTTCCGTTTTGCACCATATCCTGACGTTCTCCTTCAGGACACGAATCTGTCGTTCACATAGGGGGTTGCTCGTGTGAGAGTAGGGAATCCCCGTAGACACCTGGACATTGAGGGACCTCAGGACCCTCTTGTACCAGCCAGTATCTGAGCGTACTCGCACGTCCTCATCGGAGTTGATCTCCTTGGGCGCCCCATAGACACAAAACCACTCCTCCAGGAGTATCTTGATAGTCTCCTCTCCGGTAATGTGCTTGGTACATGGGAACACCCTGGTAAACCTGGTCAACCCACAGGTTACCACGAGGGCGAAGTCATAGCCCCCGAACTTCGGCATCTCCGTGTAGTCCACGTATAGAACACTGTTAGCACAGTGAGGGATGGGCAGGGTCGAGTAGAGACCTCTGTCCCTGATATCCCCTGGTTTACAGGACCTGCACGGGCACTTGTCCACGATAGGCAGGAGCGTCTTCCGCAGCTGGTCGTCAGTCCACGTAGTGTGGAACCACTGCTTGAACAGCCTCAGGGTACGGTCAGCACCCACATGACCACTGGACTCATGGGTCCACTTCAGCAGCGCTGGGACTCGGTCACTAGGCACCACGATGCGGTCCTCGTGCCAGAGGTAGCTCTTGTCCCGCTTCCACTGGTCTTGGTTGACCAGGAGGGGTTCAAGGCGTTTCTCCAGGCGCCGGTAGATATCCCCAAACTCCTGTAGGTACTCCGATTGTTGGAGTCCATCCAGGGGGCGTATCATGGTCATGTTCAGGTCCAGGTGTACGTCCATACGGCTGAACGCTTCCTTAGCCAGCGCTTCAGACCGGGCACCAATCAGGGCGTCGAAGTTGTTGCGGCTGATGTAGTCGGCACACTCGTTCTTCACTCCCTGGATATGGTGTACCGTCAGCCGTAGTTGACTGAGGTAGGTCCACCAGCGACGTAGCTTGGCCTTCTCAGGTGGGGGGCCCTTCTGGAAACTGCGGACCGGTTCTTGGTCGCATAGCCAGACCACAGGGTTACTCCCCAACAGTCGTGCTTGTGAGGATAGCACCAGCATACCCGCGAGCAGTTCCTGCTCATAGGTGGAGTAGTTCCCCCTGGCCTGGTTCCACTTCCAGTTCCAGTGGCCCAGAGGTACTAGGACCCACTTGTCGTCAGGGTAGCTGTGCTTGAGGGTTCCATCTCGGTTGAGACCTTCCGTCCCCCATTGGGAAATGGCCGAGTCGAACTCCTCCTTCTCTAGTGCTTGCCACTGGAACAACGTTCCACCACCGCCCACATTGCTGGCGTCGGTCACCAGGATAATCTCCCCTTGTGCCCTAGGCACGCCCAAGCACTTAGCGTTGGCTACCTTGTCTTTGAGCTCGTCAAACGCTTGTTGCTCTTGTGGGCCCCAGCGCCAAGTAGTACTCTTCTTGATCAAGTCAGTCAGTACCGCGCTGGTGTAGGTGAAGTTTTTGATGTGGCGGCGATAGAAGTTGCACGCCCCAATGAAACTGCGTACATCATGAAGTCCTTTCTTGGGGTCTTCGTGTCGTACCTTGGCATCCATCAGGGGTTTGGCCTTAGAGGCCGCTGGGGTCCACCACCCATAGCCAACGTCAAACCCCAGGTACTGCATGGTCTCCTGCATGAACTCACACTTCTCCAGCTTGAGTCGTGTGTGGTTCTCCTGGCAGACCGCAAAGAACTCACCCAAGAGGATTAGGTGATCCTCCTGGGTATTGGTCCCGAGGCATACATCGTCGATGTGAGCCTCCATCTGGGCCCCACGGGATATGAGCTCCTGCACCTTAGGTCTCCTTCGTAGGATGGACAAGATCTTGTTCATCAGCTCTTGGAACAGAGCGGGGGCGTTAGCCACGCCGAATGGCATGACCTTCCACTTGAATACCCTCCCCTGAGGGGTGATGAAGGCCAGTAGTTCCTGCGCGTTGGGCGTCAGGTCCACTTGCCAGAATCCACTTCGCTTGTCCATCTTGGTCTTGTAGCGACAGGAGGCTATCTTCTCCAGGGTAGACTCCATATTGGGAATGGACCCTGAGTGGTTCAGCGTCTTCTTGTTCAGCTCTCCATAGTCCACTACCAGCCGTTTGGCTGTAGACCCAGGTTTAGCCACCAGGAAACAGGGGCTGCAGTGTAGGGGGTAGTCCCCATCCTTGTACTCCAGGACTAGGCCAGCGTCGATACATTCTTGTATCTGTCGCTCAATCTCGTCGGCCTGCTCTTTAGGAGCTGGATAGGGTCTCCTCCGGATCTTGTGACCCACGAACTCGGGTTTCAGCTTGAGGTCCATCTGTACCAGCTTGTCGCATGAGGCTGGAGGGGGTAGTTCTCCGAACACCTCCAGATAGGTCCTTATCAGCTTTTGTACCCGCGGGTCCAGTACCTTGATCTTGTCCTCCATGTCCTCGTCGGAGTGTAAGTTGCTTGCCCCTTGAATAGACGTCGGGAGGTGGTCCTCCACCGACTCTTCGCCCGCGGTAGCATCCTTCAGCCCTTGGTAGGCATACAGAAGGTCTTGCTCAACCATCTCCGGTGGACGATGGCAACATAGGCACGCTTTAGGGGGTTCACATACACATTCCTCCGAGAGGTCGTCCTCCTCTGGGGTCCTCACATGGGCACCCCATACGCTCTTCATGACCTTGAGATCCACCTCCCTTTGCCAGGTGGTGATCTTCTGTTCGAGGTCCTCCTTCAGTTGGGATAGGTCTCCCATACGTCCTTGCTTCAGTGGCCACGAGCTGCGGGTAGGCTTCGCGTAGCATAGCTTTTTCGCCACCAACTTACTCTTGGAATCCACGTACTCCCTGAGCCTGGATCGAGGGTCCAGCTCTTCATCCACGGGGTCTTCCACCCTCATGGAGAGTAGGGGTTTTAGTGGGGCGACGTACTCGGCGTTCTCCACTTCTTCCACCGCAGTCTGCACGAAGAAGGCGTCGTGCTCAGTTTCGTCGTCTGAGTGGATAGAGCTAGGTAGCTCAGATAGTCCACACTCAGAGACTCCATCAGGAACAGGTACATGACAGGGAGAGTTGGGGGCGTTGGTGTCAGTCACGACGTACTCATCTCCTCCGGGTGTAGTTTCAACAGCATCTTGAGGTCGTAGACGATCCTTCAATTCACCCAAGGCGAGTCCATCGCTTTCTCGTTGTATAGCCTGGACCAGAGTAGGGTCCAGGTCTTCCCAGGGGATGGTGGTAAGACTTCCGTCCACCACGCTGAGCATACTCCCCCATCCGGGCTTCCCAATGGGCGTCTTGCGTCCCAGAGGCACGTAGATGGCCTCATCAGGTAACCGCACAGAGCTGATAGTCAGCTTGTCAAGGAGGGTTCGCCAGTACTCGTTGCCCCCATGGGCTCCCCAATCGGGGGAACACAGGACCATACGGGAACGTTCCAAGGCCACCTTGGTCAGCACCTTCCCCAGTTCACTGAATCTGGGGTTCCCGTAGGCCATCCCGAAAGAGGGCCAGTAAAATTTGTAGCTGCAGTTCTTCCCCTTGCTGCAGTATAGGTCCAGTACATGCTGCTTGTCGCTGGCGAACAGTTCCACACTTAGGTCTTCTCGAGAGTAACCCAACTCCTTCAGACCTTGGTCTAGGACTTCCCCCAATAGTTGATAGTCCTCAGTTTTGGAGGCCGCCATCATGTTCGAGGGCTCCTCCTTCGATAGTCTCAGGTAACTCGAGGTATGTTCCGGCTGCTCCAGTGGCACAGACTCTCTGCCACTGCCGTGGTCCACGTATAGGAGGTAGGGCGCTTGCAGCGTCAGGGATTGTATCTGGGAGTGCTGCACGAAGAAGTCAGTACCCAGTACAAAGTCGAAGGCATCAGTGTCCATCACATAGAACCGATGGGCGATAGTCTTGGAGCCCATAGGTACCTCCACTTCGCAGTCCCCGCAGCTGTGCACCACATGTCCATCCCCCATCCGTATAGCGGCGGTGGTCATGGTGTTCTTCAGGCTCCCACAAGGTAAAATTTTCTTGGCCACTATCGATATTGTGGCTCCAGTATCCAGTACCCCCAGGTATTCACGTCCCCCTAGTCGGATACGTACCCAAAACACCAGGTCTTGGGTGCCACCAGAGCGTCCCCGTCAGAACTCCGCGGGACAGGTCACCTCGAACCCCTTGTTCCGCAATTTGCGGGCCATCCTCATGAAACGGCTTCTCTTCTTGGCGTTGCCGTCGTCACCACCTTCATGCTCACGCTTGGCTCCTTGTTCTTGCTGGGCCTGCGTCTGTGAGCGTGTGGTAGGTCCAGACTGCCCTCCAGAGGGCTCGGAGTTCCCCCCTGGATTAGGGTTGGGGTTACCTCCGTTCTTGTCCTTGTTCTTGTTGTCGTTCTGGCGATTAGCGCCTCCTCCTCGTCCGCCTTGACCCTTGTCTTGACCACCTTGACCACGTCCTTTCGACTTGCCCTTGCCGGAGTCGTTGCCTTTGGCCTTGCCTCCACCTTTGCCTGAGCTTTTGCCAGGATCTTCCCCCTTAAGCTTCGCCGATAGGCGTTGCTTATGGTAGCACTCGTCCTCATAGTGCTTCCGCTTACCGCAGAATGCACACGTGATGGTGCAGCGGTAATGATCCGGCATCTTCACCTTGGCGCCGGTGATCTTTTCCTGCTGCTTCCCCTGGACAACAAAGCAGTCTCGCTGCTCGCAGTCGGAGGCATGCTGCAGGTGGCCCTGTTCATCTCTGGCATCACACCAGAATAGCTCCTTCACGTTCTCCATTAGGCGGGCGTGGGCGTGTTTGGGGGTAGTCCCCTGCCCAGGTCGGGACCCTTGGTACCCTTTGCCTCCAGAACCTCCACCACCAGGACGGTAGTGGTTCAGGTGTTGGTCGCTCTCCTTCTCCAGCGCCATCTCCAGGAGCAGCACGCATAGATCCTCGTAGCGGAGGGATCTAGCCTTGCGCTCAGCCGTCAGACGGCACTCGTCCCATAGCTCACGGGGGAGCTTGGAGCACAACCAAAACAGCAGGTCGTCGCTGCTGTAGGAACTGGGCGTCAGTCGTCCAGCCCAGTGGTCCAGGTCCGCCAACAGCTCGGAGACCCTGCCGGGTTTGGGGTTGTTGGGCAGGACGGGCAGGTTCTGGATCTCGGCCCTGATGGAGAGGTCGGTCTCGTAGGTTGGGTACTGCCTCTCCAGGGCAACCAACACGTCGGCAAAGGTGGCGGAGTTGGTGACGATCTGCCTGACCTGCTTCTCCAGGTACTTCGTCTTGCAGCACTGCAGGAGCAGGTCGCACTTCACTCGCCCACTCGCGTGGGTTTGGCCGGTCAGTCGTAGGAACCGGCCAAAGTTCTCAGCGAACTCGCTGAGGTCCTTGCCTGTGAATTCAGGCAGGTTCACCACTATCTTGGAGGTGGCTATAGCCTTCGCCTCCTGAGCTCGGCGTCCTTCAGGGCGTCGGGTCTTCTTCTTCTTCTTCTTCTTCTTCTTCTTACCCTTGGAGTCCTCGGGGTCCTCAGGGTCTTCGTCATCCGATGGCGAAGAAGAAGTCATCGAAGGCGGCCCATCATCGGAGGGGTCTCCGCCTAGATCACTGGAGCCATAAGGCTCCACGTCCACCATAGCCCTTAGGGCTGTCAGCCCCAGCTGGTCCAGCTCGGCCCTCGTCGAGTTCGTCACGTGACTGTAGGGCGGCTGGGCTGTCCTCGGGACGAATGGGCTTCTTGGTACTGCTGCAGGAGTCGGCATCGGTCGGCTCCTCAGGCTCCCCAGGGTATTCGTCAACCCTGCCGCCAGGTGGTTAGCCTGTACTCGGTGGGGTGACATCCCCACTGTCGTAGGTGACGCATGGGACGGGATCATCAGGGGCTGCAATTTCTCCCTGATCTCTTGCGTGAGGTCGCTCACGATTTTCGAAGTGGCTCCTTGGAGCACCTCGTTGATCTCCGACCGCGTCAGGGACCTGTTGGAGGATCTTCCCGATCCTCTACTCCTGCCTCCCAGAGACTCTGGTCCTCTCCTCAACCCACTCAGGGGTGCATACCCAGGTGCACACCCAGGAGCATACCCAGGAACTTCCATGTAGGTTCCAGTGGAGTGAAGTGGATGGGGATGGTCAGCCGCATACCAACGCGGCGCAGAGCTGGAAGCCACCGGCTCACTGGCAGTAGTTGCCTCAAGGAGCGCAGTGGTAGGTGGGCCCATGCCATATGCGGGGTAGTGAGGCATGCCAGTAAAGCCTGTGCCCTCTGCCATAGGCTGGTTGGTTGTGGAAGTGGATGTAGCAGCGGCTGGGTGTGTGGTGGTTATGGGAGAGGGTGATGCTTGGAGGCCAGAAGCGCTTGGTGCGCCTTCGAAGGTAGGGATATCCGTCGGGTCTTGCCCTTGCTCCTCTCCTTCGTCTGCTCCTTCTCCAGCATCCTTCTCGCTCTCGTTTCCTCTCTTCCTCTTCACAGGCTGAGGCTGAGAGACCATTTCCTTCACCGACAGGGCCCCAAAGGCCGTCTGGAGGCCATCCAAGGAGTCCTCCGCCGTATCCATTGGCCCATGTAAGGGCTCCACCGAAGGTACAGCGTCAGGCGCCGGCCTTGCCGGTGTCTCTGGCGCTGGCGCTGTGTTCACCTCGGCGTCCACTCTTCCTGGATCCATCTTAATCCACCCTTCTGCTTATGTTTGCCTGCTCGGAGCACTGGTTGTACGGCGCGGGGTCGCTGCCGGTGCACAGAGACAGGCTGCCTCTTGCTACCAGAAAAGTTTATAGTGTTTTCAGCACTGTGTTTTTGCTTCTCCTGCTGCTTGTTGTTGCTGTATGGTGTCCTGCTGCTGGTTTTGGATGATGAAAAGCTTTTGTTTGTTGAAATACAGTAAAGCCAACTCAATCCAGGATAGCCCAAGCCAATAGTATGCAAGGAGAAGGTAATTCAGGATCAAAGCATGAAGGGCTGCAGTGTAAACAGTGAAAGATGATTAGATATTCACAGAAACTGCAACTCAGGATACAAATGAATGCATATTCACAGAGATAGCTGAAATGTTTTGGGAAAAGAGTTAGAAAACTGCCTCAGGATCACTCTCTCTCCATAGTGCCATCTTAGGAGATGTGCACTCTTTGTTTTGGGTCCCATATGTGCTGAGGTGGCATGGTATGTGGCGATGAGGTCACTGCCATGTCACATGGGATCTTCCTACTTAGTTGGGATCTTCCTACTTAGTTAGGCTGACCAGGAATTGAACCCAGGACCTCTCAAAAAGAGGTGCCTAACCCCCTATGGTGCATACCACTAGGGCAGATAAGTATTCATGGAAAAACATAGATAAATTCATAGGCTCTACCTTAGGTATGTCAGTGCTCAGTCAACTCAGGAAAAGATGTTTTACTTCTGATTGAAAGGGGATTAAGGGGTCCACTCCATATCCTGATTGGGTGTTTGGTTCCATAGGTCAAAATGTGTTCTCACCACTTTTGGCTGGACCAATACTAAGAGAAAAATGCATGGATGCTCAGTGCATCTCTAATACAACTGGAGTATGTCCCAAAGCAATGGAAAAGCACTTTTTCTTACTTGCACCCTAGGGGGCTGGGGCACCTCTTTTTGAGAGTTCATGGGTTCAATACCAAGTCAGCCTAGCTAAGTAGGAATATCCCATGTGACATGGCAGTGACCACAGCGCCACAAGCCATGCCACCTCCGCACCTATGGGACCCAAAAACAAAGAGTGCACATCTCAAGATGGCACTGTGGATGAGAGTGAGCCCTTGGGGCAGTTTTCCAATCAGTTGTTCTCAAACATGTAAAATATTTCATCCTGAGTTGCAATGTATGCTATTTGCTGTGGTCTATTGTTGATAGTTGTCTTTATCCAACTCTTTGTGACTGCAGCCCTTCATGCTTTGATCCTGATCTTCTTCTACTTGCTTATCTCTGGCTTGGGTTATCCTGGATTGGTTATATTTTAACAATAAAACATTTTCCTCATCAAAAACAGGCAGCAGGAACCCTACACCAGCAGCAAGCAGCAGGAGAGGCACAACAAAAACACAGTGTTGAAATCACTATAAAACTTTCTGGTAGCAGAGGCAGAAAGTCTCTGCGTACCGGCAGCAACCCCGTGCCGTACATCCAGTGCGCCGAGATCTGTCATATATAAGCAAGAAGGGCGAATATGGACACGAAGAAGGAGGACACCGACGTGAGGACGGCGCCTGAGGCACCAGCAATGCCACCACCTGGTGAACCTGGACCTGGACCTAGCGCTGTACCTTCGGTGCCCTTACATGGGCCAGTGGACGTGGTTGATGACTCGCTGGAGGGACTTCAGTCGGCCTTCCGGGCCCTCTCAGTCGAGGAGGTGGACACCAATCCTGTGAAGAGAAAGAGAGAGAGAGAGAAGGATGCTGAAGAAAGCATGGCGGACGAAGGAGTAGACCATGGGCACGACCCCACGAGTGATTCGACCTTCGAGGGCGCACCAAGCGCTTCTGGCCTCCACGCATCACCCTCTCCCACAACCACCACACTCCCAACTCCAGACGCAGGCGCTGCAACATCCACACCCATAACCACCCCGCCTATGGCTGAGGGCACAGGCTTTACTGGTATGCCTACCTACCCTGCCTATGGTGTGAACCCACCTACCACTGCGTTTCCGGAGGCAACTACTACCAGTGAGCCGGTGGCCTCCAGTTCTGCGCCGCGATGGTATGCGGCTGACTATCACCATCCTCTACCCGCTACGGGAGCCTATGTGGATGTTCCTGGGTATGCAACCCTGAGTGGGCTGAGGAGAGGACCTGAGTCATGCGGGAGCAGGAGTAGAGGATCGGGGAGATCCTCCAACAGGTCCCTGACGCGATCGGAGATAAAAGAGGCTCTCTGAGGAGCCACCTCGGAACTTGTGGGCGATCTGACTCAAGAGATTCGGGCTAAACTAGAGCCCCTGATTCCGCCCCAAGCGTCACCTACCATGGTGGGAATTTCACCCCATCGAGTACAGGCTACCCACCTGGTGGCAGGGCTGACAAACACCCTGGGGAGCCTGAGGAGCCGACCGATGCCGACCCCTGCAGCGATACCGAGAAGCCCTTTTGTACCGAGAACGGCCCAGCCACCCTACAGCCACGTGGGGAATTCTACAAGAGCCGAGCTGGACCGGCTGGGGCTAACAGCCCTGAGGGCAATGGTTGATGTGGAGCCCTATGGCTCCAGTGACCTAGGCGGAGACCCCTCTGACGATTAGCCGCCTTCAATAACTTCTGCTTCGCCCTCGGAGGACGACGACCCTGAGGACCCCGAGAACCCGAGCGGGCGGAAGAAGAAGAAGAAGAGGAAGACCAAGCGCCCTGAGGGACGCAGGTCTCAGGAGGCTAAGGCTATTGCCACCTCCAAGATCGTGCTGAACTTGCCTGAGTTCACAGGCAAGATCTCAGCGAGTTCCTCCGAATGACCGGCCAAACCCCTGCTAGTGGGCGAGTCAAGTGCGATCTGCTCGTGCAGTGCTGCAACACCAAGTACCTGGGGAAGCAGGTCAAGCAGATCGTGACTAGTTCGGCCACCTTTGCCGACGTGTTGGTTGCCTTGGAGAGGCAGTACCCAACCTATGAAACCGACCTCTCCATCAGGGCCGAGATCCAGAATCTGCCCGTGCTGCCTAACAACCCCAAACCTGGCAGGGTCTCTGAGCTATTGGCTGACCTGGATCACTGGGCTGGACGATTGACGCCCGGTTCCTACAGCAGCGACGACCTCCTTTTCTGGTTGCTCGTTGGTTTCTGGTTGGGAGCTGTGGGACGAGTGCCGTTCAACGGCAGAGCGCAAGGCTAGAGCCCTCCACTACGAGGATTTATGTCTACTACTCCTAGAGCTGGCGCTGGAGAAAGAAAGCGACCAGCACCTGAACAACTACCGTCCTGGAGGGGGAGGTTCTGGAAGCCATTGCAAAGGGTACCAAGGATTCAGACCTGGACAGGGGACTACCCCCAAACACGCCCGTATCATGGAAAATGTCAAGGAGCTCTTCTGGTGTGATGGCAGAGATGAGCAGGGTCACCTGCAGCACGCCCCTGACTGCGAGCAGCGAGACTGCTTTGTAGTCCAAGGGAAGAAGCAGGAGACCAACACCGGTGCCAAGGCGAAGATGCCGGATCACTACAGGTGTGCTATCACCTGTGCCTTCTGTGGAAAGAGGAAGCACTACGAGGATGAGTGCTACCACAAGCAACGCCTGTCGGCGAAGCTGAAGGGTGAGGATCCTGGCAAAGGTTCTGGCAAAGGTGGAGGCAAAGTGTAAGTGCGGCTAACCCCCATCTGCTCAGATTTTAGCAGATCTGCCCCAGATTGACTACATTTTGGTCATTTTCTTTGCTTCGGCGGAATCGCCGCCTCGCAGCTCAGTCTCAGGATCAGACCTATATATTTCTGATATGCTGGATCTGATTCCGCGGTCCATTCATCGTAAATCCGTCGCGTTCCGATCATTTACCTGGAATCGCCAATTGCCGCTGATGCGCGCCCGAAGCCAAATCAGCCAAATATTTTTTCACAATCGGATTTATATAAATCTTTTCAGACAGATATGGACACTCAGATGTACTTAGGATAATCCGCATCAATTTTCTTCATAGACTGGGATTTTCTGCCGGATAACAATCAGCATGGATCTTGCTTCCGTTGTTGCTGCTCTCGCCTCCGTTGGTGTCCGTGTATCCGGTTCTACCCCCAACAGCAGCGTTCAGGTCGACTCCTCGCGTGCCTGCCCCACTGGTCTTGCCGGCCCCGAGCCCTCCGGCACCATCAACGACCCAGGGCAGCACTTTCATGGTAGCAGAGGCTACCTGAATGTTGTTCCTTTGGCGTCCCAACCACAGTCCGCTCCCCAGTACGGCCCCGTAGACCCCGCCGCTTCTGGAGAAGTAACGATTACGCCGCCGTGGTGCTGTGCGAATGAGGCCTTGAGAGGAATGCCTTGCGCAAGCCCAAGCTGCCCAAGAAGGGTGCACATCAGCAGCTGTGGGGACCCAAATTACCCTAATCCCAGTCGAAACTGGCCATCGAGCAGCTGGAATCCGCCGGCCTACGACGATGGCAACGCTCCGGTGGACCTTACGGAGCTGGCAGGTACCAACATTCCTTACCAATGTCCGACATTTGAGACCACGGACGGCGATCTTGACGACATTGAGATGGGCGGTCCAGGTGAGGTACCTAGCTATAATCGACCAGCCTCTTGGGCACAATGGGACGACCATTTGTCCCTAGAAGTGACCCGTAACCTTGAGGCCCTTGAGGCCCTTTGTCTCTTAGCCTCGTCTAAGCTGATCGAACAAGAAAGAATCGCCTGTGATTTTTTAACGGAATATTTTTTCCTCCTTCAGGACGAAATTAATACCAGGATGTGGTGGCGTTCTCAAGAAGATGACACTTTTGCCATTTTTTTGCAGATCTGGGAGGCAAGCCCCTTCCCGAAGGAGAAGGGCACGGCACCTGTTCCCGGGCCCTCCGCCCCTCATCCCCCTGTTTCCATCCGCGACGATCTAGCCGCCGCGGTTGAGGAAGGAATTTTAGAGGCGGCCAGGCAGGCAAGCCTGGAAATTAGGGCTGAAGGAGCTCCCAAAGTGGACTCCTGGCTGCGGACCACCGAGATCAGCGGTCCGACAGCCTGCTCAGGCCCTTCAGGACACGGTATGTACTGTCCTGCCGACTGCTCCTGCAGATTCCAGCGAGATTCTGAGCTCCAATTGCTCAAAGATCAAATGCACCTCATCATTCAAACGCTGGGAATAAAAAATCTTTTCAAGACGCACATGCGGTCTGAGGGCGCCTCATCGGTGGAACAAGCAACAGAGCCGTCGGAGGAGGCGACAGAAATTTTTTCAATTGCTCCTTCGGTGGACTCCAGGACCACCGATGCAAGGATCAGCAGGACCAAGCTAAAGGAAAGGGTTAAAATCTCTTGTTCTGAGAGTAGGACGGCGAAGGCTAGTGACGCGTTCCCGTGGGGGGCCGGCCACGGGACGCTGCGGTGACACGCACAGGTGTGCAGGCAGGCAAGGCACTACGCTCACAAGGGCATCAATACGCCTGTGTCATGTGACAAAGCGTTTCAGAATCCTTGCCACTCTGCAAAGAGGGAACGAAAGTATGTACAGCAACACATCAGGATATGTACACATGGGGTTAAGACTGGACTGGGGTAAGGGCATCACAGGACCATAGACACTCAGTCCCAACTCATATCCCAATCCCAGGTCCGACCCTCTCAGTGGCTGATGGGGGCGGGGGCTCAAACACAACCCATGCCCTGCTCAGTCCGGACCCTGAAACCCTGCCAAGAGGGGGGTGTCCCGCCCAGCCACAGGCGAGTTCCTGGGAACCAAGGGGCTCCAAGGCCAACCGACAGTGGCTCCCTATGCTCCCTTAATGGCAGGTCCCAACTCCACTCTGAGCCAAAGATATGGCCCCGCCATTGTCACCCAGGAGTTGGTAGCTGAAAATGGGCTGTTTCAGCCCAAACTGAAATTAACTCAAAAATCCCCAAAATTGACCCCTCGTTTGGACCCGCCAGAGGTAGGGACGAGGCAACTGACCCTATGCCCTTCGAGTACGAACCCCCTGGAGCCCTCACCCAACCTGGTTCCCTCTGAGGTCCCGGCATCAGGGCAACACGGATGAGTCATGTGGGGTCATGATGCCAAAATCACCAAAATTGGCGTCATTCCCACGCGTGGCTCGCCCAGCCAAGGTAAGACCAATGGCTCACAGGGTAGGAGGCAGGACCTAGGATATATATCTGAGTGTACAACTTGAATGTAGGTCCAGGCTCCCTATGGGCTTAGAGAAATGGGGCCGCCAATTGACCACACGGAAGGGGGAAATTGGGGTCCCAAAATTGGGTCATTTTGGCTGCTTGAAATGAGCCAAAATTCGGTGTGCCCTCAATAGTATATCTCCACGCCGGCTTGGAGATCGGATCCTCCATTCCATACGCGATCCACCGGGAGTCCAGTGGAGACTCCCATGCCCTTGGCTCTCAAAGATCTCCATGCCACTCGGCGTGGTGACGATCCCAATTGGGTCCACAAATGTCAAAATTGCAAAGTTGCCCACACTCACTTTGGGCTAGCGCCTTAACGAAGGTGGCTCCGCTTCGCCCACGTGGTGTGTGGACCATGGGGACCATTACCCATAACACCCATGTCATATATGGTCCATTGGTCCATGCGTCCGGCGTGCACGAAGGTTAGAACATGGGGCACGGCGGGCAGCAAAAGTGGAAAAATGCACAAAATGGCCAAAAATGCGCACACTCATGGTTGGGGCAAATGAGGCACATGCCCGACTCGGACCGGAGTGTGCCATAGGATTGGTATCAAGTCATATTGGTCCAACATATCTTTTGGGCGTCGCCCAACTCCTCCGATATTGGGAATGGCAGGGTCGCCAAGTGAGCCCATGATTTGGGATAGTCCCAAATCGCCAACATGGCGGCCACGGTATGCCAAGCCTAAGAGGAGTTATTCGCCGGGTCCAAGATATGTTGGGCACCGAAGTATGTACCCTCATATCATACTTGGGTCATGATGTCAATTGAGCGCAACGTTGAGATACACGGTCGCCACTTGACATCATGACGGGCCGAAAATGGCAAAATTGGCACAAGCACACACAAAAGTGCCTTGAAAGGTGCATAATTATATTATAATATCTTCGGCTTGGATCGTGCAATCACTTAATCCTTCTACACACAATGACTTGACACCAATGACCTTCGATCCCACATATGTGCTCCACTTGGGGCGCCTTGAAAGGTTACGAGCGCTACTTCCCAAGTGGGCACATGAAAATATGGAAAATTGCAAAACACACACCTTGCTCCCAACGCATCGCTTCGGGATCACCACACAAGCTTCCCTTCACGAAGGTTAGGCTTGCAATTGATCGTGGGGAGTATGGAGAAGGGGCTTGCACAATATGAGGTCCATTGGCGGGCTTGGCTTAGAGTAATGGGCCCGCCAAATGGGCACGCAACACAACACATGGCACATACCACATATAGCCCAAAAAGGTAGCTCCCACCACGATATGTCATGCCCCTCCAAGGGCATAACTTTGTGTCAATCGCTCATAGGAACTCAAGGAGAGTTCCTATGCAACACCAACACTTGCGCGCTACACTCGAAAGTTATCTTAACGCACGCAATGTCATGGCCAAAGAGTCATAACGCAAACTCTACCCTATTGGCCATGATCCATTACACTAGCGCGCACGTGTGGAGACGCAAGGCATATTATGCTTCCTAAATAACGTCGGGAGTATTGTGAATACATCCCACGTTTCCTTATCGTAATTCCTCGCAAGCAACACGAGATATGACCTTCGCAAGTGGCCTCACGAATCAACTTTGTTTTGCCCATATCTTTAAGACAAATGGAGGGCAAGAGAAAAGGAAAGTTGATTCGTGCATAGGGAAGCACGTAGGTCCACTCGAAAGAGGTCAAATCAAGTGCGGGGATGTCGAAGTCGAAAATCCGATTTCGACATCCTGAAAAATTCGGATTAAGGTTGCGAGTATTAATTATGAAAATTGCGGATGCATCAATGCAGTTCCTGGCGACTTTGGAGCCTTCGTCGCGGATAGCGTTAAAATTTCCATTAATTACAGTTAAACTGGCGGTTACGGTAAAGTCGCGAACCAACCGCCAGCAGTCAAAACAGTGAGTATCAGAACGGAAGCGTAAAAATTGACGGAAACAATATGAAAATAAAACCCTGTTGATTCCTGATATTCTGATACACAAATCTCCGCTGGCGGTGCATCGGTTGCCGATGCGGGGCTTCACGGCACGGAACACGCCGTGCATGGGGTTAGTGGACCGGAGACCGGTTGTATGCCGTAACCTGGCCATGGGGTTCTGGGTACCGCTTCACCCCCCTCCTTAGAGCAAACCCTGGGGGGGGCTCGATAACACCCACGCATGGCAGCGGGTACCCAGGACCACTTCCTGAAAGGGGGGGGGGGTGTCACATCCTCACTCCAGTGAGTCACAGTAAGATAGGTATGATGCTGTATAAGCTCGTAGCACATGTATAGTATCAAGTATCAAGTCCCGGGTCCTGGCGGCGATTGTTCGGCATCCAAAGGACCCGTTAACCCATACCAGGCGCACCGGGTGCCGGCTGCTACGGTCACCACCACAGTGGCAGTGGCATACACGGCCAACATAGGCGACACACGACGACCGAGGTGGTCCCACAAGTCGAGAGCGACCACAAAGATCCATCAGGCTACCCCAAGCTTCCCAAGGCCCGCCGACTGGGGAGAGTCCCCACGGGTCCTTCCTTGGGCGCACCATGTCCATATCCATACGACGCGAGTCCAGAGTGCCATAGTCGAACTCCTTAAGAACCCCAAATCTTAAGGGAACTCCTCCTGAAGGGATCGGGCATCAAGGCCGTCTTTTCCCTCGCCCTACTGCCACGAAGGCCATACATGAGGGAGTCCTCATGCAGTGTGGGCGGAGGCGTCGACTCCTCAAACCACCAGTTTCCCAGGCAGACTGACCGAGGTCAGGAGCACCGGAGGCCGCCATCCGAATGCAAGTGCGTCTGCGAATCGGTAGGCTCACACTGGGACTGACAGTGGCGGACCGCTGGGAGTGTAGTCAGGCAACTGGGCTTCCCGCCTGGCGCCATCAGGATCTCCACACATCACAGCGAATAGGGCAACACGGTATCACAGGCACTCAAACAGAAGAACATGTAATCAAGTACTGGTCCAGGCTGGACCAGGCTGTAAGCATATGTACACGGCGACTCAAGGCGCCTCTGTATCCCGATTCGTGGTGAAAAGCAGTCCATCCCTCAGCGATGGGCTGATGACACTTAACATACAGATGCACATATCCTGGAGGGCAGAAAAACAAGCAATAATCTGGGTAAATAGGCGTGTAAACACGCTCTGGACAGAGCGCCAAACCACGCCACGGTCAGGATAAGGCAATGCAGGAGGGTGGACAGGAAAACGCCTGAGTTCAGGCCATATATAGTCTCGAGACACACGTCGACTGGTCTGGATTCCGCAAATGCCATGGAATCAGACCACACACTCAAAAGTCGCAATGCCGATGACAGCGGCATCCGTTGCGCAACGTCGTATGGGCTTCAAGGCCCCAAGAGCTCAGAGTTATGAAGGTCAGTCGCCCTACCTGGTTTCCCAAGGATTCAGCAGGGGGGGGAGTGACGAGTAGAAGAAGAGAGGGGCCATCCTCCTCTGGATTCAGCAGGGGGGGGTATATGGCCACTCTGTCACCGAAAGATGGAAGAGAGCAAGCAAGTAAGGGACGATTCGTCGGCCTCACAAGCGCTCACAACACATCAGCGGAGAGCCCAGGGCGCTGATCAGGCACCCCTGGCTGCAATCGCCCGGGTGAGTGCTGCCAAGTCCGAGACATGGATCTTGGTCTTGTGCTTGCGGATGTACTCCATGAAGGGAGTATTGACCCGCGGCACGAACGAGGAGACGGGTTCCCAGGTGTCGTGGGACGGCCCATAGCCTCGCCAACGAACCTTGAACTCCAGACCTCCGGGTGCCGAGGCCTTCGGACGCTGAGCCAGGATCTTCTCGACAGTATAGTCGTCCTGCTCAGCATAGTCGTCGTCCGAATCGGCCTCATGTGTGGCGTAGTCCAGGGACACATGTCGGCCACGGAGGTCGGGTTCCCGCACACGGAGTTGACTCTCGTGGCGCTCCCGGAACTGTCCGTGACCCACCTTGATGCGGTAGGTGTCCTCACCAATCCTGCGGACCACCTCGCCGGGTGTGAACCAGGTCTTGGTGCGGTGGGTGCCCATAGGGCGGGGTCTGATCACCCACACCGGGTCTCCCACCCTGAACTTCTGCGCTGTCGAGCTCGGGGCGGACTTCTGACGCTCAGCATGCTCCTTCTCAAGCTGCTGGCGGATGTCCCGCGCCGTTTGCTCTTGCCGCGCGAAGAACTCCTTGGCATCCATAGCCATGCCATCACCAGACAGGGGAAGTCTCCTACCCAGGGGGTCCCTGCCGAACAGAATCTGGTGAGGGGACAAACCGCCCGGCGTGGGGGTGTCATGATGGGCCTTCAGAGCAGGCCACATCTCCTCAAACCAGTTCCGCCGTGGATTGGTGATGTGGATCTTGCGCAGCTTCTCGAACAGCTGCCGTCCAGCCACTTCAGCACGGCCGTTAGACCGGCTGAGATAGGCGACGCTCTTGGCATGTCGTATTCCCATGAGGGAACACATAGCCTTGAACCAGCCACCAGTAAACTGAGGCCCTCGGTCACTGCAAATGGTGCGGGGGATGTCAAAGACGGTCAGCCAATGACGAATCATCATGACTGCCACTTCCTTGGCAAGCAACCCCTTTTTGCGTGCCGGAACGGCTACAACGTAGCCGCTGTGGCGGTCCACGCAGAGAACCACACAGTCAAAGGTCTCCTTGCCAATGTGCACTTCGGGCATGGAGAAGACGTCCATGGCCACGCTCTCCATGGGCTGGTCAGGAACCGGGGTCCATTGGGGTTCCCCCTTGACGTTCCGGTTGTCGGGATTGCAGGCCTGACAGACCGAGCAACCCTTCCTGACCTTCTTGATGGCGGTGTAGAGAACGATATGGTCGATCTCGAACCGACGCTGCATGTCAAGAGCTTGCTTCTTGACCCCTGGGTGCAGCATGTGGTGGTGCCAAGCTTCACACAGCTCGAGCACCCGGGACTCTGGTACTAGCAACTTACCATTCCGGTAGAGCTTGCCATCTTCCTCAGTCAGCCCCTTTGGCCACTTCTGCCCGTCATCAGGGTCGGTCACAGCCCTATACTCGGCCGCAAAGGCCTCAGACTTGGCGTAATCGTCGGTCCAGTCGTCCTGGAGGCAAGACTCCGGGAAGAGGTGCTTGTCGGACTCAGTTCCCACAGGGGGTGCCGGCCCGGGCCTTCCGCCCGCGGCACCCACAGGGGCGAGTACACTGACTGTTCTGCTCACCCTCGAAGCGAGGGGGGCATCTGCAGCCATGACGACGAAGCATTTAGCGCCCTCCTCCTCCATCAGGCGCTCCATTTCGATGATCCTCTTGGCTTCAGCGGTCTCAGCCTCATCGCCATGGGCAGAGATGTCCTGCATGCCCTTGCTGGCGGGATAGGCCCACCTACTGAGACAGTCCGCCACGGTGTTATCCTTTCCAGGAATATACACAACCGTAAGGTCGAACTTGGCCAAGGTCTCGTGCCATCTTGCCCGTCGGGAGGCGGGACCTGAGGGGGTGTCCACGTGCTCCTTGTGCCACGACTGGAGACTCTGATGGTCGGTGCAGACGGTGACGGGATGGAGGGCTATGTACCCAGCCCATTTCCTGAGAGCCATGACGATGGCATACGCCTCCTTTTCACGGGGCGTCCACGTCCGTCTCTGGCCTTCCGCCAGGACTCGGCTCCAGAAGGCCACGGGCACGTGCCTCCCGTCGTCAAGCACTTGCTCCAACACAGCGCCAATGGCGTAGTCGGAAGCGTCGGTGCGCAGGACGAACCCTCGGTCGGGATCCACGAGGTGCAGACCCACTGCGGATAGCAGCGCCTGCTTCATCCCCTCAAAGGCACGGTCGGACTCAGCTGTCCAGACCAGAGCCTTCTTGGACCCCTTCTTGGTCTCCTCTCGGTTGCCCTTGAGCATGGTCGTCATGGGGGCTGCATACTCGGCATACATCTTGATATACCCCGAGTAGTAATTGCAGAACCCCAGATACGCCCGTAGCTCAGAGACCGTTTTGGGCTTTTCCCAGTGATCGATCGCGGCCACCTTGCCAGGTATGGGCTTTCGCTGCCCGTTCCCGACTACGTGGCCAGCGAAGACCACCTCGCTTACCGCAATGGTGGCCTTGTCACTGCTGCCCGTGAGTTTGTGCCGAACCAGAAGGTCCAGCACTCGAGTGACGTCCCTCTCGTGTGCCTCCAGGAGCTCCTCGTAGCTCATGCTGGGGTCCCCGGACGCGATGATCACGTCGTCCACGAAGGGGTCCGCACAGTCGCGCACCGGCTCAAGCAGGTTCTCCAGCATCCGCTGAAAAGCCGCATTGCCGTTGGTGACGCCCATGGGCATCACCTTCCACTGGAGAGGTCCAAGTGGTGTGCTCATGGCTGTGCAGGCACGGGACTCCTCGGCGAGAGGCATCTGATGATAACCATGTTTCAGGTCAATCACCGTGAAGATCCTCCGCCGGTGTTGCTTTTGCAGCATGTCCTCAATGAGGGGCAGCGTATAGCTGTCGTGCTGCGTTTGGGCGTTCAGGCCGCGGTAGTCGACCACGAGCCGCCACTCACCGGCAACCTTCTTGGGGACGACGAAGCAAGGAGAGGCCCATTCGGAGTGGCACGGCTCGAGCCAGCCTCTCTGGATGAAGTCACGGAGGATCTTCTCCATGGCCTCCTTCCTCTCGCCCCTCAGGGCAAACTCCCGGTGCCGGTACACACGGGGGTCCTGCTTCAGTCGTATCTTGGCCTCGCCATACGGTCCACGCACCGGTGGGGGAAACACAGGCTTACCGCTGAAGAAGGTGTCACCATACTTCTGCTTCAGCCTGGCCCTCAACGCCTGGATATTGGGGCAGTCATCGGACTCCGCCTTGGCTTTTCCGGGCACTTGAACCACGGAGCTTACTTGAGGGGTAGCGACCCCGCTCGCTTTCGGCTCAGGTGGTCTTCCCAGGTGGCCCAAAGGGCCATCTCTGGTCTTGCCTCGGAACAGATCGCCGTAGGTGGGGGGGTTACCGCCAGGCGGCTCGTCTTGGCTGGACATGTGATCCAGCACCCTCTGTACGAAGGTATTCCCGTCATAGGAACCGGAGACGATTGAGTCCACTTCCCACCAGGCTTTGTCCTGGCCCTTGCCCTCACGCTGGTTTCCCCAGTCGTGAAAGGGCTGATCCATATACCCCTGAACCAGATCCCACTCCTCTTCAGTGAGGGGGTCTTCCGAATCCGATTCTTCGATGTCAACAGGGGGAACCGCAAAGCATTGCCTCCATGGCTCTGCTATGATGCGGTTGACACACACGAAGTCCGTGGTGTCGGCCTGATCAAGGCCCCCATCCACATAGTGGAATTCTGTTGGCCATCTCTGGGGCGGCATGGGCTGTCCCTCACCTATGATTTTGTGGGGCATTCTGCGGCCAAAACCGCATTTACGCTACCGCACTGGATCTGAAACGGCCCAACGGATCTGAAACGGCCGCGGTGCCAAAAATTTGTCGTTCAAACATGAATTTTTGCAAAATCCATTGCTTGAATACATTTGATTCCTTGGCACAAAAGTGTGGATGTGTCAGAACATTACAATGCTGTGGTTGAATCTAAAGATGCCTGCCAAAAGTCGTTTTAATATTGTTGTTCTGCTGTTTTTGTGCTGCTCAGCTGTAGTGCAGATCGATCCGGACATTTCCGGCTATTGACTGCTAAATTTTGACACAACATTTCTGACTAACGCTAAGTACTAATTGCCTTCGTTTTGCCTTGCTTGCAAACACAACGTTGAACTGGTGAGAACTGTTGAGAACTGAGGTCCCTGGGACTTGATTTGTGTTGCTGGTAAAGGTTTCGGAACAGTTGACAGTTGACGTGCTGTGCACTTGCTTGTGTTGTGCCTTCTTTGCCCGGTCTTGGCTCTGTGAGTTTACTATTTGCCTGATTTGTTGCAGAGGACAAAGCAGACACTACAATCCAAGCACGGGATGACGTTTCCTCCAAGCTCGAGTCCATTCTGGAGTTGCTGCGAAATCAAGGGCAGGGTCAGGAGGCAGGTAATCTGTTTCTTGATCAGTGATTATTTCTCAGCAAACCATTGCTGCACAACAACCCACTGCACATTGTGCCAAGTTTGCTGACACCAGAGGCATGGAGCGCACTGCATGTTTTTTTGTGTTCCTCCATCCATTAGCTGTTGCTGAAATGCAGCGACTTTGCAGCTGCAAGACTCATTTTGCATATTACGATTCGTTGATGGTAGTCAGAGTTACAGTTCAGCCAGTGGCCTCTTCTGAATTTGTAAGTTAATTGATTACAGCTGTTTTTGAACCATCTGCTGAAGGTACAACACACAGCGATGACAATTTTTCTGTTGCTTCACCAGTTAATATTTATCAGCAACCCGCTGAAGTGCAACAACCCACTGCATGCTTGGCAAGGATTGATGGCAGCACAGGCATTTCCTGCATCCATTAGTTGTTGCTGCCATGCTGACATACAGCGAGCGATTTTGCATGTGCGAGACTCATTTTGCATATTACGATTACGCAACCCTGTGAAGTGCAACAACCCATTGCATGCTTGGCAAGGATTGATTTTGCAACATTTGAAGTAATAAAACGCATGCGAGGCAGAGACTGCAAGAAGATCAGTTTTGGTCAGAGTTTAGGGCGGCGTACAAGGTTGACGACAGTTGGTAGGTGCAGTGATCGGTTGCTAGACATTGGGTGAAGCAAATGATTGGGCATTTGTATGATTTTTTTAGTGAAATGTTTGTTATGAAAAGTTGTGGTATTGACGAGCATATCACATTATAACTGCATGGTGCAAGACAAAAAGCACAAGGACAATGTGAATCGTGTGTAGATCAGGGTCAATCTATGTTGTCTACATACATTGCAATGGTTTCCATTTTGTATTGTGTTGGACAAGTAATTCATTTCTCCACACAAATTGAGTTTTTGGTTTGCCCGAAATATTGGATGTGCATGACATCTTCGCACTCAAAATGAGCCATGCGTCAACTGCTATTATGAATGATAGGCAAAAACCACAAACCTTTCAAAACAAGCTTAATACACAACAAAGATGTGTCAATTTTGTCAACCATTTGGATAGAATCCGGGTTTTGGCCATTTTGTGCCCGGTAAAATCAAAGGTGTTAGCGTCCTGATAGACACTCTCTCCAGCCGGTAGGACGACCTTGTTTAAGGTCATGTTGGTCAATGAGGCTACCCAATGTCGGGTACTTTCCTCCTCGGTGCATCCCATAGGAACAACCAGCACTGCCTTGGAGCGGTCCTTGCGAATCTTCGCTATCGCTCTTGGAATGTCCCAGCGGGGGCAATGGATCCACATCAATCCTTGATGCGGACCCCAGTGCTTCTTCCACGCGGAGTCCTGGGCGCTCCAGTACTTCTCACATACCCGCAGATGGGCGGAGGTTCCTGAAGAGAACGCATCCAGGGCCAGATCCGAAGCTCCCAGGTCCGCGACCACTCGGTTCGCCACTTCGGGCCTTACGCCGTACTCCTGGTTTGCTGGCCCAGTGGGCTCAGTGTCCAGCGCGGCCACTTCGAGCTGATTGCGTTCGGGGTGGATCCATTGGCATTCCACATGGTGCTCAGGTGACGAAAGCCACGAGAGTTGGTCGTCCTGGTACAGGGTCATGGAGGCCTGGGCCGGGAGGACGCCGGAGTCCGTCTCCATCATGAAGTCGTACCCGATGATCATGTCCCAGTCCATCTCGGCCTCGTAGAAGCTACCGTGCAGGAGGATTTCCTTGCCGAGGTCTGGGCGGCTCAGCTCACGATGGTTCACGAACTGCAGCCCAATGGCCGCTTCCTTCGTGCCTCCCACCATGTACTGGCCGTTCGCCACCTTAAGCCTGACAGGTTTCCGACTGTCGGTCAGACACTCTGGTGGAAGTAGGCCAGCCTTGACCAAGCTGACCTGAGCTCCCGTGTCGACCAACACGTCGAAAACCTTTTCCACTTCCCCGCATAAGGCACGGACCTTAAGATGCAACTGCCGCTCGCGACCGACACGGCGCGCGGCGTGCAAACTCAGGATCTCCGGCCGTTCCAGAAGCTCCACAAGCGACTGGTGCAGGTCGTGGACAATGGGCTCAGGCTGCCCATCTGCAGCATCCAGCTGCGGTCCGGGTGATCCTCCGATACTCTCGGATAGATCCTGTAGTACATCAAACACGTTCTTGGTCGCGAAGGACGGACGGGTGCAAGGGTTCGTGCCTTCACTTGCCCTCACCCCGCCTCCGCGACTGGGCGCCGGACCGGGCCTTCCGCCCGCGGCAGTCCCCTTGTGCTTATTGACTCCCGACTGGGATGGATCGGCGCTTCCCAGGTCACCATCCTGCGACCGCCCTAGCTGGGGCCCTTGGCTGCAGGGGCTCCGCTAGGGGGCGTCGGTTGTGGAAGAGGGGGTGTTCTCCTCGGCCTCAACGTCGTTGACGCCCTTCTTCCTCCTCTCACCACGAGTAGGCTTCTTGTCCTTGTCCTTGTTCTGGTTGTTCTGGTTGTTCTCCTTGTTCTTGTTGTCCGACCTGGGGACCCAGTTCCGCTTGATCTCCTGGATCTCCTTGGCCAACTCGGTCCCCACCGACGACATCAGCCTGGCCAGCTCGTCCTTGTCGACTTCCATTTTGGCTTCCCGGATACCCGCGGGCGCACGCTTCTTCGACCCGTGCGCCTTCTTGTAAGCCTCCGTGTCGGCCTTGTGGACGGGGCATGTTCGGTGGTCATGGTTGAAGCCTCGCTTCCTCCCATAACACACGAAACAGCCCTGAGGGTGAGCTCGTATGAACTCCCCAAAGGACAGCGGAGGGTCGCCAATACGGCGAGGGTCCCTCTTCTCCTGCTTCCTCCAACCCTGCTGCAGGGGCTTCCAGTTTCCCGGCTTGCTCCCCGCGCTCAGGTTCTTGGCCACAAAGGCACAAACGGCCACTTCGGCGGGCTCATCATCGTCGTCATCGTCGACGAGAGTCTCATCGCCGCCGGCTCCCGCTGGGTCCATGGCATCTTCCCCGCCAGGTCCCTCGCCAACGTAGTTGACGTCGCGGTCGCCGGGCCTCAACCCGCGGGTGTGGTGGAGGTTTCGGTACTCCTTGAGTACTTCCTCGCCAACCCACTCCAGGATCTCGTCGCAGCTCATCCGCGCCGGGATGGGCTGCAGACGGATGGTCTGGCCGCTCAACTCACAATCGTCAAGGCGCCACATCGCGGTCTTCTCGCGATCGCCCGAGACGGTGATGAGAAGAGCGTTCCGCAGGGAGTGCCGTTTGACATCCCGGGCCACGTTCTTCTTCGCCCAAGCCACCACGTTCGTATGATACTCCTTGGGGAGCATCATCTTGACCGTGTGGTTGGACTTGGCCCTCTTGGATTCCTCCTTGGTGACCCTCTTGATCCATGCTTCCGGTAGCATGGAGAGCAGGCGAGCCTGCTCGTCACTCTCGTTCCAGTCCTCCACGTTGCGGCGGAAGAGGGTGTATTTCCCTCGGAAGTCACGCCATTCCCGTAGGCGGATCTCCCGTCCATCATGCTCAAGCTTGATGGACTTCCAGCGCTTGGCAGCCACCTGCGGAGCGTCCACCCGCTCCTGCTCGTTGAGCCACTTCTTGGCTTCCTTGAGGGTCTTGATTTTCCCCTCCTTGGTCGCCATGAAGTATAGCTCTCCGAGCACTTCCGGCAGGCGGTACCTGAACCGTTTGAAGACATACTTCTCCGCATCAGCGGGAGGCAGGTCTTCAGTGACGGTCAGCCCCCAATCGTCCAGCTTCTCCAAGAAGCGGTCGAGGTTGAGGGGGTTGCCGTCGTACATGGGGGGCTTGATGTCCTTCAAGTCTTCCCACACGGCGGCATCCGCGGCCTTAGAGACCATGAACGCCGGCCGCGAGGTCGACCGAGGTTCCCATCGGCCTCTCCCACGGACTCCCACGGCCGCCATGTCCATCTCCTCCATGGAATCCCTGTGGCTACGCCGCGGTTCCTCCACATACGCTGAACCGAAATGTTCACGCCGCACGGCATCCATGTACGCATCCTCATCACGGCGCCGGCGGCTGCGTTCAGCGGCCTCCCGTCGTACACCACGCGGCGGGCTGATGTTGAACTCCTCCAGGTCCAGGTCCAGGTCCTCACCTTCGCCGACATCCCACTCCACGTCTCCTCTGGGGACCTCGTCCCTGAGTCCACCATAACGTCCTCCAGCCGTTGGGATTGGCACCGGGCCAGGTGGTGGCCCAGGTGGTGGTGCGGGGCGCCGGGGGCGTACCGGTGTCCGCGGTGGAGCACGGCGGTTGCGGTACTCCGCGCTGAGCCACTCATCACGCCATTCCTCACTGCCACTGCCGGGCGGCACGCGCTCGTTGCGGCGGCCCGCGCTGTGGTGAGAGGGGGCGGTGAGAGAGGGGACACTGGCACTGGGGCGACTCCTGGGAGCTCCGCCGGGGGCATGGGGTCTGCCTGGACCTGGTCCGGGTCCCCAGCCGTCGTCCGACGAGCCAGACTCCAGTGGTGGGTGGTCGCTGCCGACGCTCCCGCGGGCTTCCAGCGCGTCCAGCCTCTCCTGCAGGCCGCTGACGACGTTGGTCAGCGACTTGGTCTCGGCCCTGGCGATGTCCAGGTCCTTCTGCGCGCGCGCGGCGACCGTGGAGATGCGAGCCATCTCGCTCTTGCCCGTGTCTACCTCCAGCTCGAGCAACTGGACTCTCCTGTGGAGGTAGACAATCCACCGCCAGGTGGTATCCGGGTCGCCGTTCCCTGGTGGGTCGTCGGGGTCCCCAGGGGGTCCTCCAGGAGGGCCTCCGCCGGGTCCGCCCGGTCCAGGGGGTCCTCCCCCGCCCGGTGGTCCGCCTCCAGGGGGTCCACTTGGTGGGCGTCCTCCAGGGGGTCCAGAAGGTCCTCCGCCAGGGGGTCCCGGTGGGTCTCCGCCGGGTCGCCTCGGTGGGTCCGAGGATGGGCGCTTCCTCGTGATGCCGAACTCCATGTCGTCATCCTCGTCCATGTTGCCCCACCTGGGCGTCTCGGTCACGGAGGACTCGGAGCTCCGTTAGGGAGGAGGGGGATCCTCATCCTCACCTTCCGGTTCCATGGGGACGTCTCCGCCGCCTCCGCCCGTCCAAGCCACCACTTGGCGATGTCGACGGCCTCGTTCATCCCCGTCAGTGGCGGTGAAGAAGGGGTCACTGTCGTGGGGGTGTCCACCCGTTGGCCTCCGCGGCCTCTCGGGGGTCTTCCCCTTGCCCTTCCTCCGTCGATGGGCGGTGGTGCCACTGCTCCCACTGCTGCCCGTGTCCGCCTCATCCAGCTTCATCCTGGAGGAGGCGTCCCCTTCGAAAAGCTTTCGAAGGGTCTCCACTCGTGATCCTCCCGGGGGAGTATCGCGGCGGAGTTTGGCCTCTGCCTCCTCCATGGCGGCGGCGGTGGCTGCAGCAGCTCGCGCTTCGGCTTCTTCCCGAGCACGAGCCGCCTCGGCTTCCCGGGCCTGCTGCAGCTGCGCCTTCTGCGCCTCCAACGCCGCCAGCTCCGCCTCCGTTTTGGCCTTCTCCTCAGCGACCTTCCGTCGCGCGGCCTCGATGGCTTCCTTCTTGGCGGCGTCCTCCTGGGCCTTAGCCGTCGCTTCGGCGTGGGCCCTTTCCTCCGCCTCCTTCTTTGCCCTCTCTTGGGCAAGCGCCTCTTCCAGCGCCTTCACCTCGGCCTCCTTGCAGGCAATGGCCTCTTGCGTCAGGCGGGCTTCCTCGTCGGCTGCCGCCAACTCACCGTTGACCTGGGCAGTTGCTGCCCCATGGGCGGCTACGGCCGTGAGTCCGGCCGCAATGGCCGCCATGGACTGGGTGTGGATGGCCATGCCATGCGCCCACTCCGCAGCCTCCTCCTGGGCGATGCCGGCGGCGCCCTCCACGGCAGCGCTGTACTGCTTGGCCCGTTGCCGGGCAACCCGACGGTTGCAGGGCACCCCACAGGCGCGCTCACAGGCGCGCGCCACGTCCCTTTCGGGAGCGACGCTGCTGCTGGAGCTGGCCTGGTCGGCCGGCATCCTCCCGCGGTGGGCCGACTCCACGTCGCTGCTGGGGCCTGCTGGGGCCTGCCGGGCCCTCAGGAGCAGCGGACGGGGCTTGGCCTGGGTCTGCTTGGCGACTTGGATGTAGTCGCCAAGGGTGGTGGAGCCGGGGTGGTGCCCACCATTGGCCCGTTGGGGACTGGGGGCTGGGGTTCCGCCCTTGGCGCCTTGGGCGGCTTCGGCGGCCAGGGACTCCTGGTACTCCCGCCACCTCCGGTCCCGCTTCCTGTCCCCGGCGGACCGCTTCTCCGTCGCCGGAGACGCGCTGCTGCTGCCCTGCAGCCTGCGCTCGTTCCCCGGTTCCGGGAACTTCTTCTCGATCACGTCCCACAGGGAGACGTTGATCGAGGCGCCCGACGGGTAGGCGTTGGGGTCCTCGTCCTCCTCAATCCCGTCGGGGCGCAGCCCTTCGCCGGGCCTGTCCGGCCGGGTCCACGTCCTCCAGCGCTTGCGGCGGAAGCGGTACTCATACCCTTCCGCCCGCAGCCACTCCTCCACTGCCCGCAGGCGGTCCTCCCCCATGTCCTCCCGGAGCTCGAAGCTCCCGGGCATGCCGCCTTCGCACTGGGGATTGCTGTAGCGGTATTGCTGGTCCCACAGCAATCCGCGCAGCAGGCGCGCCACATGGGGGTGGGGCTGCGGCCACCTCCTACCCGCTTCTTGCCAATTCACCATGGCAGCGGGGGCGTAGTTGATCTTGAGGTCCTTGATGTGCACTCGTTCAACTCAACGAACTGGTTGTGGTTGTTGAGGAGGGTGCTGTAGCACTGGATTGGAAGTGCGGCTGGTGCTGGTCAGCCGGTGGTTGTGGAGGTGGTTGACGCGGCCTTGCTGGTCGGCCGATGGGACTCCGGGTCGGCCGATGGGGCTGATGCAGGAGTCCTGGTCTGTGCACCTCTTTCACGGTTGCTGCGCGGTCAGGGCGATGCTCTGGACGGCGCTGCGTGCTCCGTGACGAAGTCGGCGCTGTCGCTGAGTGGCGCTGCGAGCTGCTGCGCTGCGCTGCGAGACGCTGCGCTGCGCTGCGAGCTGCGAGCTGCGCCGCGCTGCTGCGACGCGCTGCTCGGGGTTGGTGGCCCCGAGTGGCACGCGAGGGCTGGGTAACCCCGCGGCGGTGAAACGCTTTTGACGCGTTCCCGTGGGGGGCCGGCCACGGGACGCTGCGGTGACACGCACAGGTGAGCAGGCAGGCAAGGCACTACGCTCACAAGGGCATCAATACGCCTGTGTCATGTGACAAAGCGTTTCAGAATCCTTGCCACTCCGCAAAGAGGGAACGAAAGTATGTACAGCAACACATCAGGATATGTACACATGGGGTTAAGACTGGACTGGGGTAAGGGCATCACAGGACCATAGACACTCAGTCCCAACTCATATCCCAATCCCAGGTCCGACCCTCTCAGTGGCTGATGGGGGCGGGGGCTCAAACACAACCCATGCCCTGCTCAGTCCGGACCCTGAAAGCCTGCCAATAGGGGGGTGTCCCGCCCAGCCACAGGCGAGTTCCTGGGAACCAAGGGGCTCCAAGGCCAACCGACAGTGACTCCCTATGCTCCCTTAATGGCACGTCCCAACTCCACTCTGAGCCAAAGATATGGCCCCGCCATTATCACCCAGGAGTTGGTAGCTGAAAATGGGCTGTTTCAGCCCAAACTGAAATTAACTGAAAAATCCCCAAAATTGACCCCTCGTCCGGACCCGCCAGAGGTAGGGACGAGGCAACTGACCCTATGCCCTTCGAGTACGAACCCCCTGGAGTCCTCACCCAACCTGGTTCCCTCTGAGGTCCCGGCATCAGGGCAACACGGATGAGTCATGTGGGGTCATGATGCCAAAATCACCAAAATTGGCGTCATTCCCACGCGTGGCTCGCCCAGCCAAGGTAAGACCAATGGCTCACAGGGTAGGAGGCAGGACCTAGGATATATATCTGAGTGTACAACTTGAATGTAGGTCCGGGCTCCCTATGGGCTTAGAGAAATGGGGCCGCCAATTGACCACACGGAAGGGGGAAATTGGGGTCCCAAAATTGGGTCATTTTGGCTGCTTGAAATGAGCCAAAATTCGGTGTGCCCTCAATAGTATATCTCCACGCCGGCTTGGAGATCGGATCCGCCCCTCCATACGCGATCCACCGGGAGTCCAGTGGAGACTCCCATGTCTTGGCTCTCAAAGATCTCCATGCCACTCGGCGTGGTGACGATCCCAATTGGGTCCACAAATGTCAAAATTGCAAAGTTGCCCACACTCACTTTGGGCTAGCGCCTTAACGAAGGTGGCTCTGCTTCGCCCACGTGGTGTGTGGACCATGGGGACCATTACCCATAACACCCATGTCATATATGGTCCATTGGTCCATGCGTCCGGCGTGCACGAAGGTTAGAACATGGGGCACGGCGGGCAGCAAAAGTGGAAAAATGCACAAAATGGCCAAAAATGCGCACACTCATGGTTGGGGCAAATGAGGCACATGCCCGACTCGGACCGGAGTGTGCCATAGGATTGGTATCAAGTCATATTGGTCCAACATATCTTTTGGGCGTCGCCCAACTCCTCCGATATTGGGAATGGCAGGGTCGCCAAGTGAGCCCATGATTTGGGATAGTCCCAAATCGCCAACATGGCGGCCACGGTATGCCAAGCCTAAGAGGAGTTATCCGCCGGGTCCAAGATATGTTGGGCACCGAAGTATGTACCCTCATATCATACTTGGGTCATGATGTCAATTGAGCGCAACGTTGAGATACACGGTCGCCACTTGACATCATGACGGGCCGAAAATGGCAAAATTGGCACAAGCACACACAAAAGTGCCTTGAAAGGTGCATAATTATATTATAATATCTTCGGCTTGGATCGTGCAATCACTTAATCTTTCTACACACAATGACTTGACACCAATGACCTTCGATCCCACATATGTGCTCCACTTGGGGCGCCTTGAAAGGTTACGAGCGCTACTTCCCAAGTGGGCACATGAAAATATGGAAAATTGCAAAACACACACCTTGCTCCCAACGCATCGCTTCGGGATCACCACACAAGCTTCCCTTCACGAAGGTTAGGCTTGCAATTGATTGTGGGGAGTATGGAGAAGGGGCTTGCACAATATGAGGTCCATTGGCGGGCTTGGCTTAGAGTAATGGGCCCGCCAAATGGGCACGCAACACAACACATGGCACATACCACATATAGCCCAAAAAGGTAGCTCCCACCACGATATGTCATGCCCCTCCAAGGGCATAACTTTGTGTCAATCGCTCATAGGAACTCAAGGAGAGTTCCTATGCAACACCAACACTTGCGCGCTACACTCGAAAGTTATCTTAACGCACGCAATGTCATGGCCAAAGAGTCATAACGCAAACTCTACCCTATTGGCCATGATCCATTACACTAGCGCGCACGTGTGGAGACGCAAGGCATATTATGCTTCCTAAATAACGTCGGGAGTATTGTGAATACATCCCACGTTTCCTTATCGTAATTCCTCGCAAGCAACACGAGATATGACCTTCGCAAGTGGCCTCACGAATCAACTTTGTTTTGCCCATATCTTTAAGACAAATGGAGGGCAAGAGAAAAGGAAAGTTGATTCGTGCATAGGGAAGCACGTAGGTCCACTCGAAAGAGGTCAAATCAAGTGCGGGGATGTCGAAGTCGAAAATCCGATTTCGACATCCTGAAAAATTCGGATTAAGGTTGCGAGTATTAATTATGAAAATTGCGGATGCATCAATGCAGTTCCTGGCGACTTTGGAGCCTTCGTCGCGGATAGCGTTAAAATTTCCATTAATTACAGTTAAACTGGCGGTTACGGTAAAGTCGCGAACCAACCGCCAGCAGTCAAAACAGTGAGTATCAGAACGGAAGCGTAAAAATTGACGGAAACAATATGAAAATAAAACCCTGTTGATTCCTGATATTCTGATACACAAATCTCCGCTGGCGGTGCATCGGTTGCCGATGCGGGGCTTCACGGCACGGAACACGCCGTGCATGGGGTTAGTGGACCGGAGACCGGTTGTATGCCGTAACCTGGCCATGGGGTTCTGGGTACCGCTTCACTAGGACTGAGGCTCAGAATGCCAAGCGAACTGCCTCCCGTACTGCCCCTCCTGCTGCTGATTCCAATACCTTAGCCCAGTTGTTGCTCGCCCAGACCCTCGCCGGAGCTGGTGTGGCGAATGATGCCGCCAAGGTGTCTGCCATTACGGCCGGTGTTGGGCTGGATTCGCTTCTTAATCCTACTTCATTGCGACTTCGTCAGGTTGCCAAGCAACCGAAGTATAATGGGAACCCCCGACGTTGGCCTCAGTTCCAACGGGAATTTAAACTGTGGGTTAAGACTCAAAAACTCCAAGATGATCAGTTCCTGATGGCCCTCTTGGATTGCCTTGAGGGAGCGCCGGCCAACACTTGGCTCAGGACTTGGAGTGATCGCGAGGATACAAGTTCCCCCCTTACCTTTGATGAGGTGTGGGAACAGTTGGAGGTACGTGGATCCCGGCTGCCAGAGGACCATTACCACCAAATGTTGAAGAATTTTCCTTCATTCTCGCGATTAATCTTGCACGAAGTGCAAGACAAAAGACAGCGCTTCTGGAATTTAGTGGAAGAAGCTGAACATTCAGGCGAAAAACTTTCTAGTGCCGAGCTGAAAAATCTGATTTTTGACAAGATCCCCTCAGAAACTGCCGCCACCCTTCGGAACAGACAGTCCGAAGAAAAGGTCAAGACCTGGTGGGCGGAGGTGGAAGGCTTCGATGCCTCTGCCAACAAGTTCTCCGTCAGGGAGGCACTTCAAAAGTGCTCCCCCACGTCGTTTTCCAAGGTGAAATTCACTGAAAACACGTGGAAAATCAAGTTTCATGAACACGAGGATCGGGACTTGTTTGTCCAAGTCCTCAACAGGGGAGTAAGCTTCCATGGCCATCGCCTGAAGGCCAAGAACTGGGTGTTTTCGTTCACCCCGAAGGAACTCTGGGAGGAGGTTGAGCGGCTCGCCGACGCCGCCAATCAGAATTTCCATGAGGGTCTTGGGGGAAACAAGAATACCCAGCAAAACACCCAAAATGGGGCCCAAAAGGGCAACAAAAAGGTGAATGACACCCGGAATGTTCAGGATCACTGTAGCATCTGCCTTCTTTTAGGTTCTACGAACCGAGCTAAGACGCATTCCACTGGTAATCACCGATGGTCTCCTTACGATCACAAGGTGATTGGTGAAAATATCAGTAATCCGCAGAATTCAGACAGGAATGACAGACAGGTGCACGGTGGGAAGGCTGGAAAAGGGAATCCGACCCCCTCCGGTGGAAACAAAAATCCTGGAGGCCCTGGCGGGTCCCAAGGCACAGGAAATCGGACTCCATTCGGCTCCGGTGGGCAGCCGAACGGCCAGAAAAATCCCAATAGCAACGCCGGAGGCGGAAATCGAAATCCAGGCCAAACCCCTCAATCCGGTACAAACAAGGGAAATGCTCCAGGATCCCAGGGTAAAAGTAAGGGAAATCCTTCTGGGACCCCTTTCTCTGGTAAGGGCAGAGGGCGTGGCGACGGTGGAGGTCCATCATCCGGCGGCCGTGGCCGTGGACGTGGAAAGGGCAACCATCGAGTGGATCAGGTCTCAGGTGCAGATCAGGTGTCCGATGCGGATCGAGATTATGTCGAAAATGCCTTAAATCCAGCAGATGATCCGCTCCAAGATGAGTGGGTCGACGAATCAGGGTGTGTCCACAATGTTAACGCAGCCACTGGAGGTCAGAACGCCTAGGGGAGCCACGAAAATCGCCCCTCCCCAGGCGATTTCAGGCATGATCCCCAGATTCCTTCTCGACCACTACTTGATGTAGGGTCGCTTGTCTCCTCTCCCCTGGATCCGGCAGCGGATCCTTCTGTTGTAGTGGACGAGGTTGGTGTACAGTCCAAGCACAGGGCCCGTCAGTTTGTCACAAAGATGTGGGTCTCTGATTGCAAGGGCAATTTCTACCTCGCCACTTGTTTGTGTGACAATGGATCGGAGGTAAATCTCCAATCCAATTCTTTCTTACCCGACGACTGCGTGATTGATTCGCTTTATCCTGTTACCCTCGAGGGAGTTTCTGGACATTCTCTCGCAGGTTGGCAACGCGGTTGTTATATATCAACTCATTTGGTCGCTCAAGACCTTTGGGAAGAAGGCAATGTGGAGGAAGTTATCCTTAAGGATGACTACTTCTATCGTGCCGACATAAAGTATGACCTTTACTTGGGCCATCCTTGGCTTAGCAAGAACAGGGTGGCGCCCGTAGGTCATCGGCGTTGTTTTTTGCTGGAGTCCGGTCCCTTGGAGCGTCCTGAATTTCGTTTTTTGCACGCAGGGTTTAAAAGTGCAGAAGAATTTTTGAAGCGAAAGGTTACACCAAAATTTGGCGAAGATGTCACCATCGCAGAGGTGAAGGGGAGTGCCGATTACTCCCGAGAGTTAGAATGTCTTCGTAGGGACTCCCAGCCACGACGCCCTTCGCGCTGGCACTCTTCATCCTACAGAGTTGTCGACAAATGGCGCGATACAATTTGTGAATATTTTTATGAACACCATTCCTTTTGGCCACAGTATGATGCCTTTGCTAACCGCGAGAACAAGCGCTTTGACAAGCACTTTCGCGACGCTTGGACCCATAAATGGGACAAGAAGTTATGGATTAATCCTCCGTTTCACTTAATCCAGCAGGTCATCCACAAAATCAAGCAAGATAAAACCCAGGCGATTTTAGTTGTGCCCTTGTGGGACGACAAGCCTTGGTTTCAGGAATTGCAAGACATTTGTGTAGATTACATCGAACTTCCCAGGAAGATTAAGCTGTATGCCAGGGACGACACAGGTCCCCTGCCACAGCGGCCCTGGAGTTCGCTTGCATTCCTGGTGGATGGAAAGCTTTCTGACTCTGATTCTGCTGATTCTAGTACTGATTCCTGTGTTGGGTCTGAATCTGAGGTTGAGCGTGGTACTGATGATGAATCTATTTTTTCTGATTTTTGTCCGTCAGATGCCCAAGGTGATCCAACGTCAAATGGATCCGCCTCGTCTCCCTCTTCCCCAATACGATCTACATCCAAAAGAATCTTCAGTGCACGGGCGAAGAAAAATTTTAAATCGCGCCGCAAATTCAGAGTTTTTTATGAAAAACCCCGTGTGGAAGCTTTCATAGATCCTTTCGAGGAGCTGGATCACGAAGAGAATCTCTGGAATGTCGACACTCGACCCACCTATCTTCAAGAGGCAGTTGATACGGACCTTTTTAGGGACATCCGTAAGAAGATTCTTCCTGCCAAGGCCGAAGAAGTCGCCAAAGTTTTTTCGACAGTAATTCCTGGCGATCAGGTGGACACTGGGTTGTGTTCCAAGAAAAGAGACAAGATTTTTGAGGAACGGAAGGACACAACCCTTTCGGGGAAGTTGATCAAAGACCCCCCTGTCCGTGGGCAGTTCGGTGAAGCCTTCATCGAGCTTCGTGAAGGTTACAAGGCGAAGAAACAGCGTCCTTATGAGAACCATGGACACAAACATGAGATACTCAGAAAAATAATCGAGAGAAATCTCAGGGAATTTGGTTGGCTTGAGGGTTGTATGACCAGCGAATGGTGCTGTGCACCCTTCACAGTCCCGAAGCCGCCGCCTGCAGACCAGAACACTATTGATGGTTGGCGAATGGTTGTTGATTTTCGCAACCTCAACGTCGAAACCAAGGCGGATTCGCACCCCCTGCCCCTCATTGAGGAGGAAATCGCCAAGAGGGCAAGAGGTCGTTTGTTTTCTGTGCTGGATCTCCGTCACGGCTTTCACCAAATGCCGTTGAGGAAGGACAGCCGACCTCTCACCTGTATGTGCACGCCATGTGGCCCAGTCCAGTGGACGGTCATGCCCATGGGCCTGAAGAACGCCCCTTCGTTTTTTCAAAGAATGATGGAGGATGTGCTTTTTACAGCTCACCCTGAGCTTCGTGCCTTCGTGAGTGTGTACATAGATGACATAATCATCGCGACAGAGGGGGAGGGACTGACCGAAGCCGAGCTGGTGGCCCTACATGAAAAGCAGCTGAACCAGGTTTTGGACATTCTTGATGCCAATCAGCTGATTTGTGGGCCAAAGAAGGGAAAATTATTTTTAAAATCAGTCGAATTTTGTGGTTCTCTCCTTGAGAATGGCACCCGACGACCCAGTCCAGGGAAGCTCGTCGCTATTCAGAAGTGGAAGCGCCCTGAGACGATCACGGAATTCAGAGGATTCCTGGGTTGTTGCAATTTTTACCACACTTTTGTGCCGAATTATGCCAAATTTGCTGCCCCCCTCACTGAATTATTGAAGGTAGGGAGAGATGCAGGCAAGGCAGGTTCAAAGGTTCGTGTCAAGTGGACTGACGAGTGCAAGGAGGCCTTCCATCACTTGAAGGCGGCCCTCTGCGAAGTCGCCACGTTGCATGTGCCGAAATTTGACCGACCCTTCTACATAAGAACCGACGCTTCTAGGTACGCGATCGGAGCTGTCCTTGAACAGGTTGATGAAGCCACAGGTGATCATTACCCTCTTGCATTTTGGTCGCGGAAGCTAGCCCCACGCCAAATGCAATGGTAGCCGCGTGAGCAAGAAACCTACGGCATAATCTGTGCTTTGAAAAAGTACCAATCGTGGGTTGGCACCAATCGAGTCGAGGTCCTGACGGATCATCGATCTCTGGAGTATTGGGCCACTGAACACATTGATACTGTCGCGAGCCCAGCTGGTCGACGGGCCAGATGGCACGAATTTCTCAGTCTGTTTGACCTCCATGTGTCGTATTTGCCTGGAAAACACAACACGGTAGCGGATGCTCTGAGCCGATGGGCTTACCCCGCTTCAGAGGGGCTGCAAAGTACCAACATCCATGGTACGGAGCAGGACCGCCACGTCGTAATCGAGTGGGATCAGGAAGAAAAAAAGCTCATTCGACGTGAATGCATGCAATGCACTGTTAAACAGCACGCATGCCCGTGTCACGATATCACGGCCTTTTCAGATCCGGCGCATGCTCATGAGATCTGCACCAAAACACTGAAAGTCGTGGAGAAAGTCACCGATCCCTCCTCAGGGAGTGTGAAACGGTTTGACTATACCCGACGTGTAAGTGGATTTCGGTTGATCCAGGGCATTAAGCGTCGAGATCCGGCCAAAACTCCACCCCTGCCGAAAGATTCCCTTATCATCCGTGACTGGACGTCCGATTATCTGCATGATTCCATGTTTAAAGAGGTCTTTGAGAATCTCAAATCCAAAGATCCTCACAAGGATGGAATCTATGCTGAGTACTCGTTGGATGGGGGGAAGCTGTGGATGGAGGGTAAATTGTGCGTACCAGACGCCCTGGCCCCCCGAGTGTTAAACTGGTGGCACAAATGGGAGTCCCCCCACGCACATGGCCGTAGATTGTGGTCGATGATTAAACATAGGTTGTTTGGCTCAAGGCTATATACTCATTGCATGAAAGTAGCCGCCGGATGTGCCCAATGTGCTGTCTCGACGCCCCCCAGCGCGAAGAAGCATGGCCATCTGAGGCCACACCCTATTCCGGAGCGCCTCTTTAACAGAGTCACCAGTGATTTCTTCTATCTCGGTGAACTCGATGACGAAGAGTGCCATTGGACCAATAAAAAGGTCAATGGTGTGCTCCTTATTCAGTGCCGTCATTCCGGCTACATTCAGGTGTTGCCTTGCAACATCGAGTCGATGACTGGCAAGGCTGCCGCCAAATGGTGCGCGCAGACCTGGATGGGAGGTTGGGACGTCCCATCCGAGGTGGTTACGGACTCAGGCAAAGAGTACACCTCCGAATGGTGGAGAGAATTATGTGCTCGCCTTGGAATCCACCACCTCAGGTGTGAGATCCACTCACATCGAGCGCTGCCTGGCGAAAGAGCCGGCCGCTCGGTTATAAATATGCTTCGTAAGGAGCTCGCCAGTGAAAAAGATTTCCATTGGCTTGAAGTTCTCTTCGCATTGCTTCGCCGTTACCACAACACGCCTTTGTACCATGGCCTTTCTCCAAATGAAATTGTCTTTGGACGAAAGAAGTGTTGGTGGAACATGCCGTTGAATAATCCTCGCCCTTGTAAAGATGCTTCGTTGTTTTTGGACGACGTCCAACGAGCAGATAAAACTGTCTCGAAATTAATCGATAAGCATCAAGCTGACTGGCTTTGGGTTCAGAATCAAGGCCGAAAAAACCCCCACAATTTTGAAGTCGATGATCGAGTTTGGCTTCGAAAATCCGAAACCACCCTGGGCGGAGATGATAAGCTTCTTCCCTTGTGGGAGGGGCCATTCGCTGTTACAGCGCGTCTAGGTGAGAACAGGTGGAGGATTCGTGTGGATGTCAGCAGGGAAATTGAAGTTTCGGGCGATCGCCTCAAGAGAGAGATCCCCTCCCCCAAGGATCGGGTTAAACCCCTTTTTTGGACTTCGAAATTTTTGTCAGATCGGGTCATCGAAGGGGGGAAGTACGAACTCAAGAGGATTTTAGAAGCAAGACGTGACGAAAAGGGCGAATGGGAATTTCTATGTGAGTGGAGGGGCTTTGATTCCAGTCACAACAACTGGGAACCAGCCCATTCTTTTGTCCATGGGTACACCAAGGGGTTCATCGACTTCCTCAAGAAGCACCCCGAAATTGGCGTACTCCTGACAGACTGTCTGTCAAAACCAGACAGACAGGTGGAGAGCGACGGAAAAAGACCTGTGGTGAATCGAGATCCAGCCTTTTACGGCCCTCAGCAGCCACATTCCAGGGCTGATCCGTCGATCCCCCCTCCTGCGCTCAGGCCAGCCCAGGAGCCAAATGAGGACCAAGCTTCGAGTTCGGCCGCTGATTTGCAGCGCCCAAGCCGTACGAGGGCCCGACCAGACAGGTTGGTGGTCACATGTATTCGTGCTTGGCCGAATTGAGGGAGATCCGTCGTGACTTGAGTCGCCGACGCCATAATCTGGGTAACAGTCGTCTAGTCCAGGGCGTCATGGCACTCGTCGCTAGGGCTCAAGGGTGTAGGTTCGAAACCCTTGCATGTCCAACTCCTACAAAAGCTCCAGCCTCGCCCCGTCGACCACTTATTCCAATGTGAGTGTTCTGACGACTTGAAAAAACCACATTCTGCTCAATCCACTGTTCATTCTTCCTGATTATGTCATGATGTGGAGAACTGCGAATGTTTGATAATTTGACGTCAATCAACTTTTCTTTGGTCTCCGTTCGGCAGACAAGGCGTAGATACGCTGCCGAAAGCCACGGAGTGTGCTGCCGTGTTCAGAAAAAACCAAACTCAGGCTTAATTCAGGCAGATTCGGGGTAATCTTGTCTCTGTTGGTCTGTGCATCTTTGGAATTCGGCTACTCGTGCAGATGGAAGCAAATGTACATAACAAAAACGCTGGCCAGCGACATTCACCCCTACAGGCACCCCCTGTAGTACTGGCTGCACCAGATGCGACGCCAGGAACTCAGATCTTACCTTCATTTGCCGTGATGCGGAAGCCAAAGTCCAGATTCAGATCCAGATTCCTTGAATTTAACTTGAATTCCTCAGGTTTGTCCATCATTCTGCCACTGTTGCACAAAACCCCGACGTCCATTGTTCAGACAACCTTCACATGGGAGCTCTAGGGACTTCTAACAGCAACCTCTGAGGTCCGTAAGCTTCGTTGTATTTTTGGCACACGCCAATGTGAGCTCAATCCGACCTGAAACTGTCGAAAATGGTGAATCCAAGTGTCTTGTGGGACTCAATCGAAAGATGGGCCTTGTCCAAGTCGATTGACACCGTCGCCACTGTAAATAAAGAACTATTCGGTGTCTCTCAGTTATATACTGTCAGTAAAGCGCCTTCAGCGAACCTTCGGCGCGTTACATGCCAAGGATCCAGGGCTATCATGTCCCATCATGATGCATCATCACATGATCCACATTTTCATGGAATCTGTTGGATGCTCGCGAACCAACGTGCCGGAAAGCACAATTGAGCTGAATAAACGACAATATATATTAACCCTAGTCTAAACGAAAGTGTTAGTAGGTTCAGTTCTAGACATTCCGCTTCATTTCACTTTCATCTTAGGGAATTTGCTGATTTTAGGACAATTTAGGTTGATTTCCTTGTCATCTCCTCTCATTCCTCGAAGATCTGTTTACGGCTTTGCTTAACTTAGTTGACGCTGATGTTTTTCTGCTCACTTAGGACCTGCAGATTACATTTGTATTTGTTTTCCTTCTCTGTGATTGTTTCATCTCCTTCATCTCTGCTCCAATTGATTCTCAATCTTGCTGAATCTTGTGATCATCCACCAGATGCGCCAAATCTGAAGCACATGCTGCACTTTTCAGAACGAGAAAAGCGGGACTAACACGATGTAGAGTACGTGGAGGACACCGTAGCGTGCCCGCGACAGCTAAACTGTGCCAGAGCGCCGAGATGTCACCCCATTTCTTGATTCTCCCACTCAATCCACCAATAATCTACCTCATTCTCAACCAGTGCATGGTTTGGTATCGATTGTCGATACGTTTACATGCTTTTTAGCCCTTAACCGAATGTTTTACTGCACGGAGGACTGTTCGTCACTTCTCATTTTGTCTCATTTCAGGTTCATCCATCCTGATTCAGTGCCAATTCAGCCCAAATCAGGTCAGATCAAGCAGATTTCGCCCCATTGAGGCTACATTTCTATTTTTTTCTGGGACTTACCCGCACTACGTTCTTCGTTGACGTAGCGACACACCCCAGTGTGTTTTTGGAGGGGGAGTGTAAGTGCGGCTAACCCCCATCTGCTCAGATTTTAGCAGATCTGCCCCAGATTGACTACATTTTGGTCATTTTCTTTGCTTTGGCGGAATCGCCGCCTCGCAGCTCAGTCTCAGGATCAGACCTATATATTTCTGATATGCCGGATCTGATTCCGCGGTCCATTCATCGTAAATCCGTCGCGTTCCGATCATTTACCTGGAATCGCCAATTGCCGCTGATGCGCGCCCGAAGCCAAATCAGCCAAATATTTTTTCACAATCGGATTTATATAAATCTTTTCAGACAGATATGGACACTCAGATGTACTTAGGATAATCCGCATCAATTTTCTTCATAGACTGGGATTTTCTGCCGGATAACAATCAGCATGGATCTTGCTTCCGTTGTTGCTGCTCTCGCCTCCGTTGGTGTCCGTGTATCCGGTTCTACCCCCAACAGCAGCGTTCAGGTCGACTCCTCGCTTGCCTGCCCCACTGGTCTTGCCGGCCCCGAGCCCTCCGGCACCATCAACGACCCAGGGCAGCACTTTCACAAAGGCAACGGCAACGACTCCGGCAAGGGCAAGTCGAAAGGACGTGGGAAAGGGCAAGACAAGAACCAAGGTGGACGAGGAGGAGGCGCTAACCGCCAGCCAGACAAGGACAACAAGAACCCGGACAAGAACGGAGGCAACCCCAACCCTAATCCAGGGGGGAACTCCGAGGCCTCTGGAGGGCAGTCTGGTCCCACCACACGCTCGCAGACTCAGGCCCAGCGAGAACAAGGGGCCAAGCGTGAGCATGAAGGTGGTGATGACGGCAACGCTAAGAAGAGAAGCCGTTTCATGAGGATGGCCCGCAAATTGCGGAACAAGGGGTTCGAGGTGACCTGTCCTGCGGAGTTCTGACGGGGACGCTCCGGTGGGGCCCTGGACCTGGTGTTCTGGGTACGTATCCGACTAGGGGGACGTGAATACCTGGGGGTATTGGATACTGGAGCCACCATATCTATAGTGGCCAAGAAAATTTTACCTTGTGGGAGCCTGAAGAACACCATGACCACCGCGGCTATACGAATGGGGGATGGACATGTGGTGCACAGCTGCGGGGACTGTGAAGTGGAGGTACCTATGGGCTCCCGAACTATCGCCCATTGGTTCTATGTGATGGACACTGAGGCCTTTGACTTTGTATTGGGGACTGACTTCTTCGTGCAGCACTCCCAGATACAATCCCTGACGCTGCAAGCACCCTACTTCCTCTACGTGGACCACGGCAGTGGCAGAGAGTCCGTACCACTGGAGCAGTCGGAGCACACCTCGAGCTACCTGAGGGTATCGAAGGAGGAGCCCTCGAACATGATGGCGGCCTCCAAAACTGAGGACTATCAACTATTGGGAGAGGTCCTAGACCAAGGTCTGAAGGAGTTGGGTTACTCTAGAGAAGACCTGAGTGTGGAGTTGTTCGCCAGCGACAAGCAACATGTCCTGGACCTTTACTGCAGCAAGGGGAAGACCTGCAGCTACAAATTTTACTGGCCCTCTTTCGGGATGGCCTACGGGAACCCCAGGTTCAGTGAACTGGGGAAGGTCTTGACCAAGGTGGCCTTGGAACGTTCCCGTATGGTCCTATGTTCCCCCGATTGGGGAGCCCATGGGGGCAACGAGTACTGGCGAACCCTCCTGGACAGGCTGACTATCAGCTCGGTTCGGTTACCTGATGAGGCCATCTACGTGCCTCTGGCGCGTAAGACGCCTATCGGGAAACCCGGATGGGGGAGTATGCTCAGCGTGGTGGACGGAGGTCTTACCTCCATCCCCTGGGAGGACCTGGACTCGACTCTGGTCCAGGCTATACAACGAGAAAGCGATGGACTCGCCTTGGGTGACTTGAAGGATCGACTACGACCTCAAGATGCTATTTAGACTATACCGGGAGGGGATGAATACGTCGTGACTAACACCAACGCCCCCAACTCTCCCTGCCATGTACCTGTGCCTGATGGTGCGTTCGGTGCGTTGCCTGTGTGTGCGGTGTCCTGGGCCACCTGGCTCCTGTTCACCGGTGTGCCCGCTTGGTGCGTTGTTTTGCTTGTGCGGTGTCCTGGGCCACTCGGCTCCTGTTCACCGGTGTGCCTGCTCGGCGTGTTGTGTTGCGTGTGCGGTGTCCGGGGTCACTTGGCTCCTGTTCACCGGTGTGCCCGCTCGGCGTGTTGTGTTGCGTGTGCGGTGTCCTGGGCCACTTGGCTCCCGTTCACCGGTGTGCCCGCTGTGTGTGCTGTGTGGCGTGTGCGGTGTCCTGGGCCACCTGGCTCCTGTTCACCGGTGTGTCCGCTCGGTGCGTTGCTTTGCGTGTGCGGTGTCCTGGGCCACTTGGGTCCCGTTCACCGGTGTGCCCGCTCGGTGTGTTGCCTGTGTGTGCGGTGTCCTGGGCCACTTGGCTCCTGTTGACCGGTGTGCCCGCTCGCTGTGTTGTTTTGCTTGTGCGGTGTCCTGGGCCACTTGGCTCCTGTTCACCGGTATGCCGGCTCGGTCCGTTGCTTTGCGTGTGTGGTGTCCTGGGCCTCGTGGCTCCTGTTCACCGGTGTGCCCGCTCAGTGTGTCCTTTTTCTTGTGCGGTGTCCTGGCGCACTTGGCTCCTGTTCACCGGTGTGCCCGCTCGGTGCGTTGCCTGTGTGTGCGGTGTCCTGGGCCACTTGGCTTCTTTTCACCGGTGTGCCCGCTTGGTGCGTTGTTTTGCTTGTGCGGTGTCCTGGGCCACTTGGCTCCTGTTCACCGGTGTGCTCGCTCGGTGTGTTGTGTTGCGTGTGCGGTGTCCTGGGCCCCTTGGCTCTTGTTCACCGGTGCGCTCGCCCGGTGTGCTGTGCGGTGTCCTGGGCCACTTGGCTCCTGATCACCCGTGTGCGCGCTCGGTGTGTTGTGCTGTGGGTTGCGTGTGCGGGGCGTCGCTGCGGGGCGCTCACTCGTCCATCCGGACGGTGGCTATTTGTAGCCGGCAGGAGCTGGGTACCCTCCGGGCGCGCACTCGTCCGTCCGGACGGCGGCTGTTCGTAGCCGGGAGGGGCTGGGTACCCTCCGGGCGCACACGCGTGAATCCGGACGGCGGCTGTTCCGTAGGCGGCAGGGGCTGGGTTCGCTGCCGAGCGCGTCCACGTTCGCCCGGACGGCGGCTCGTGTTGCTTGGCACCTGTCCTCGTGCCGTAGCTGGTTGCATGTTGTGCCTGCTCTCTGGGTTTGCGGCACCCGGCGGCCGTCACTGCTTGGCACCTGTCCGTGTGTCTTGGTTGTGGCCGGCGGCGTGCCTCTCAGGCGTGCCTCGTGGCCCCGCGTGGTGCGCCGCGCCTCGTCCGGTCCGGTCGCTCTCGGTGCTCCAGTCGGCTTTCCCGACGCCGTGGTGCCTTTCTGCACCCCGGGGGCTTGCGCCCCCGGCTTTACTGGGCGGCTGCGCGGGGCGGGCGGAGTCCGGCCGAGAACCGGGCTCATTGTGCCTGCCGGTGGCCCCCGCTGAGGCAGGGGTGCTGGGCTCGCTCCGCGTCGTACCCGTTCGGGGCCCCGCGATGGGGTTGTCCCTGGCGGGTCACTCCGGCGTCCGTCTTGGGCTGTGTGTGCTGCGGTGGTTGGCGTGTGTGGACCCGGTCACTGACGCGTCCGGTTTCCCGTACCGTCCGTCTTTCGACGGGGGACTCGGCCGGTGCACCAGGGCTGTTTCGTGTGGACGCCCACACCTCCCCTTGCGGGTCGGAGGACGCCACGCCTGGGTCCCGTGCGTGTGTGCGTGTGGTTGCTCTTCTTGGCCGGGTCGGCCGGGCCGGCCTCCCGGGCGCGTTCTGGTGCGCCTCACCTTTTCCTTCGGCCGCTTTTTCTTATTGCTTTGCTTGGCCCCCTCCGGGCAGGGGTTGCCCCTGTCTTGGTCCTTTGGTTGCCCTCCCCTCCCCCTTTTTCTTTCTTTCTTTTTTTTTAGTTTCTCCGTTGTTGTCTTCCTTGAGCCCCCTTTGTCTCTTGCTTTCTTTGGTTTCCGGTCCAGGGTTCCCCCGGCCTTGGCGCTGTGTGTTGTTTGTTTTGTTCGCCTCGCGCTTCTTGGCTCTCCATGTGCTCTTGCTTCTTTGGTGTTGCCTCTCCGTTGGCTGCTCTCTGGCGGTAGCCCCCCCCCCCCTTTTGTGTCTCGCCGTTGTTGCCGCCGCTCGGTGCCTTGCTTTCGTTTTTTTTTCTTCCTTTGTGCGCTTTCGTTGTCTCCGGATTTCTCTTTTCTCCGGCCCCGGGTGCCCTGGGCCTTGGCGCTGTGTTTTATGTGTTTTTCTGGGCCTCCTGCTGCCCGGCTCTCCGTGCGCTCTCGCCTCGTTTGTGCGTCCCGCCTGGCCGTTGGCTGCTTCCTGGTGGTTTCCGCGCCCCCCCCTTTTGTGTCTCGCGGTTTTCGTCGCTGCCGCTCGGTGCTCCTTTCCTTCTTTTTTTCCTTGCGTTGTGCGCCCCCGTTGTCTGTGGCTTTCTCTGGTTTCCGGCCCCGGGTGCCCTGGGCCTCGGCGCTGTGCGTTGTTTGCTTTGTTGGCCTCCCGCTTCTCGGCTCTCCGTGCGCTCTCGCATCTTCCGTGCTTTCCGCCTGGCCGTTGGCTGCTCCCTGGTGGTTGCTGCCCCCCCCCCCCCTTTGTGTCTCGCGGTTTTCGTCGCTGCCGCTCGGTGCTGTGTGCCGTGTGCTGTGCTGTGCTGTGCGTCCCTGGGTGCGGTGCTGCCCCGCGCTGCTGCGCGTTGTGCCACCCGGTGTTGTGCTGTTGTGTGCTGTGTTGTTTTGTTGCGCTCGTTTGGTGCCGTTGCCTGTTGTGCCGTGCCCTCTGGCGCTGCCCGTCGCCCTGGGGCCCTGTGCTGTGCGGCGCTGTGTTTTGCGGTGTTCCCCCGCGCTGTGTGCTCTGTGCTGTGTGTGTTTTGTCGTGGTGTGGTGGTGCGCGCTGTTGTTCGCCGCTCTGCTTTGCGCTGTCTGTGTCCTGGGGTGCTGTGCTGTGTGTTCCCTGTCCTCTCCGCTCTGTGCGGTGCTGTGCTTCGCTGTGCTGGTGCGCTTGCGTTGTGCCGTTCGTGTGGTGCGTGCTGTTGCTGGCGCCTGGTGCTGTGGTGCGCTGCTGTGTGTTGAGCTTTTTCCTTTGGTGTGCTGTGGTGCGGTGCTGGGTCTGGTGGCCCGTGGTTGTCTGCCGGTGGCGTGTTTCGGTGTCGGTGTCCCCGTCTGGCCGCGTGGTCTGCTTCCCTGTGGTTGGTGTGGTTTGCTGTGGTGCCCTGCTTCCCTGTGTCGTGTTCTGTGGTGCTGTGCTGTTGCGTGGTGCTGTGCTGTTGTGCTCTGTTGTTGTGTTGCGGTGCTGTTGGTGCTTGCTTTGCCCTCCTGTGGCCTGTCGTGCTGTGACGTGTTGTGCTGTTGGTTGACTGTGCTGTTTTGTGCCCGCTGGTGGTGTCTGCGTGCTGTGGTGCTCTTTCCCTCGTGCTGTGCGTTCCCTGTCTTCTCCGCTCTGTGCGTTGCTGTGCCTTGTTGTGCTGGCTGCGGTGCCCTGCTTCCCTGTGTCGTGTGCTGTGGCGCTGTGCTGTCGCGTGGTGCTGTGCTGTGGTGCTCTGCTGTCGTTTTGCGGTGCTGTTGGTGCTTGCTTTGCCCTCCTGTGGCCTGTCGTGCGGCGCTGTGCTGTGCTGTGTTTTGCTGTTGGTTGTCTGTGCTGTTTTTTGCCTGGTGGTGGCGTTTGTGTGCTGTGGTGCCCTTTCCCTCCCTGCCGGCACGCATGCAACAATACCACACACTGAAAAAAACCAGCCTGCTTTATTTATTTAATTCTTCGCCTCGCTGCTCCTGTGTTTCGCGCGCCTGTTGACACCTCTTCACACCTGTAGCGAAAAGGGGGGGCAAACACGACGAGGGAGAGGAAGGAACATGGAGGGTAAAAAAGGGCGAGAGGGAGCGAGAGCAGGGACGTAACGTGTTAGCCTATTTTGTTTTTACGTGTTTTACGCGCTGCTCGCGACGTCGTTTTTGCTAACTGTTGGGCACACGAGCATCGCCTATCGCCTATCGACTATCGCCCATCGGTTCTATGTGATGGACACTGAGGCCTTCGACTTTGTATTGGGGACTGACTTCTTCGTGCAGCACTCCCAGATACAATCCCTGACGCTGCAAGCGCCCTACCTGCTCTACGTGGACCACGGCAGTGACAGAGAGTCCGTACCACTGGAGCAGTCGGAGCACACCTCGAGCTACCTGAGGGTATCGAAGGAGGAGCCCTCGAACATGATGGCGGCCTCCAAAACTGAGGACTATCAACTATTGGGAGAAGTCCTAGACCAAGGTCTGAAGGAGTTGGGTTACTCTAGAGAAGACCTGAGTGTGGAGTTGTTCGCCAGCGACAAGCAACATGTCCTGGACCTTTACTGCAGCAAGGGGAAGACCTGCAGCTACAAATTTTACTGGCCCTCTTTCGGGATGGCCTACGGGAACCCCAGGTTCAGTGAACTGGGGAAGGTCTTGACCAAGGTGGCCTTGGAACGTTCCCGTATGGTCCTATGTTCCCCCGATTGGGGAGCCCATGGGGGCAACGAGTACTGGCGAACCCTCCTGGACAGGCTAACTATCAGCTCGGTTCGGTTACCTGATGAGGCCATCTACGTGCCTCTGGGGCGTAAGACGCCTATCGTGAAACCCGGATGGGGGAGTATGCTCAGCGTGGTGGACGGAGGTCTTACCTCCATTCCCTGGGAGGATCTGGACCCGACTCTGGTCTAGGCTATACAACGAGAAAGCGATGGACTCGCCTTGGGTGACTTGAAGGATCAACTACGACCTCAAGATGCTATTTAGACTATACCTGGACGGGATGAATACGTCGTGACTAACAGCAACGCCCCCAACTCTCTCTGCCATGTACCTGTTCCTGATGGAGTCTCTGAGTGTGGACTATCCGAGCTGCCTAGCTCTATCCACTCAGATGACGAAACTGAGCACGACGCCTTCTTCGTGCAGACCTGTGTGGAGGAAGTGGAGAACGCCGAGTACGTCGCCCCACTGAAACCCGGAAAAAGCAATTAAGTTATGCCACTGTCCACAAAAGGCAATGGGAGTGTACCATAGATCGCTGTTCTGATTGAATGCGACATTCTGGAAAGCATGTCAACGCTTATGTGACCCCCCAGCACCCCGGGGGAAGCGGGGATGCACACTGCAAAAAGCCTACCCGCAGCTCATGGCAACTGAAGCAAGGACGTATGGGAGATCTATCCCAATCGAAGGAGGACCTCGAACAGAAGATCACCACCTGGCAAAGGGAGGCAGATCTTAAGCTCATGAAGAGCGTGTGGGGTGCCCATTTAAGGACCCCAGAGGAGGACGACCTCTCGGAGGAATGTGTATGTGAACCCCCTCGAGCGTGCCTATGTTGCCATTGTCCACCGGAGATGGTTGAACGAGACCTACTTTATGCCTACCAAGGGTTGAAGGATACTACCAAGGGCGAACAGTCGGTGGAGGATCACCTCCCGACGTCTATTACTCAGGGGGCAAGCAACTTACACTCTGACGAGGACATGGAGGACAAGATCAAGCTATTGGCCCCGCGGGTGCAGACGCCTATAAGGACCTATCTGGAGGTGTTCGGAGAACTACCACCCCCAGCCTCATGTGACAAGCTGGTACAGATGGACCTCAAGCTGAAACCCGAGTTCGTGGGTCACAAAATCCGGAGGAGACCCTATCCGGCTCCTAAAGAGCAGGCCGATGAGATTGAGCGACAGATACAAGAGGGTATCGACGCTGGCCTAGTCCTGGAGTACAAGGACGGGGACTACCCCCAAGACTGCAGCCCCTGTTTCCTGGTGGCTAAACCTGGGTCTACAGCCAAATGGCTGGTAGTGGACTACGGAGAGCTGAACAAGAAAACGCTGAACCACTCAGGGTCCATTCCTAATATGGAGTCTACCCTTGAGAAGATAGCCTCCTGTCGCTACAAGACCAAGATGGACAAGAGGAGCGGATTCTGGCAGGTGGACCTGACGCCCAACGCTCAGGAGCTACTAGCCTTCATCACCCCTCACAGGAGGGTGTTCAAGTGGAAGGTCATGCCGTTGGCGTGGCCAACGCACCCGCTCTATTCCAAGAGCTGATGAACAAGATCTTGTCCATCCTACGAAGGAGACCTAAGGTGCAGGACCTCATATCTCGTGGGGCCCAGATGGAAGCACAAATCGACGATGTATGCCTCGGGACCAGTACCCAGGAGGACCACCTAATCCTCTTGGGTGAGTTCTTTGCGGTCTGCCGAGAGAACCACACACGACTCAAGCTGGAGAAGTGTGAGTTCATGCAGGAGACCATGCAGTACCTGGGGTTTGACGTTGGCTATGGGTGGTGGACCCCAGCGGCCTCTAAGGCCAAACCCCTGATGGACGCTAAGGTACGACACGAAGACCCCAAGAAAGGACTTCATGATGTACGCAGTTTCATTGGGGCATGCAACTTCTATCGCCGCCATATCAAAAACTTCACCTACACCAGCCCCATTCTGACGGACCTGATCAATAGGAGTACTGCTTGGCGCTGGGGCCCACAAGAGCAACAAGCGTTTGACGAACTCAAAGACAAGGTGGCCAACGCTAAGTGCTTGGGCGTGCCTAGGGCACAAGGAGAGATTATCCTGGTGACCGACGCCAGCAATGTGGGCGGTGGTGGAACGTTGTTCCAATGGCTAGCACTAGAGAAGGAGGAGTTCCACTCGGCTATTTCCCAATGGGGGACTGAAGGTCTCAACCGGGAGGGAACTCTCAAGCACAGCTACCCTGACGACAAGTGGGTCCTAGTACCTCTGGGCCATTGCAACTGGAAATGGAACAAGGCCAGGGGGAACTACTCCACCTATGAGCAGGAATTGCTCGCGGGTGTGCTGGTGCTATCCTCGCAAGCACGACTGTTGGGGAGTAACCCTGTGGTCTGGCTGTGCGACCAAGAGCCGGTCCGCACTTTCCAGAAGGGTCCCCCACCTGAGAAGGCCAAGCTACGGCGCTGGTGGACCTGCCTCAGCCAACTACGGCTGACGGTACACCATATCCGGGGAGTGAAGAACGAGTGTGCAGACTACATCAGCCGCAACAACTTTGACGCCCTGATTGGTGCCCGGTCTGAAGCGCTGGCTAAGGAGGCGTTCAGCCGTATGGACGTCCACTTGGACCTCAACATGACTATGATACGCCCCCTGGATGGACTCCAACAATCGGAGTACCTGAAGGAGTTTGGGGATATCTACAAGCGCCTGGAGAAACGCCTTGAACTCCTCCTGGTCAACCAAGATCAGTGGAAGAGGGACAAGAGCTACTTAGGCGGCTCAAGTTGCATGGTATAAAACGACAGAAAGTGCCCAAAGTACACGGCCTGAAAAAACACCAAAAGAACCATTCTTTGGCTTGCAAAAAATCAAGCCGTTTTTGAAACACCAAAAAAACTCTTGTGTAAGGAATTTTGGCCTTTTCTTGGTCCTGATGGGGCCAAAAATGCTTTTTTGGGGGCAATGGACTGTTCTTTGCGGGAGGCCTCGCGCAAGGAGCAGTCCATTGCCCCTCCAAAGTCAGGTAATGATGGTAGAATTGAGGAATCAAGCAGGCGCCTACACTGGAGTGACATTACAGGCACCCTTGACTTGATCACATTGTACAATATGTTTACGCGGGCGGACATTCAGTGCTCTAAACAAGCCTTGCAAATCTAATTGATGACCCAAGAAATGATTTCAAATGCTGTTGCATTCCTAACAAAAGGAGCACATACGTTGGAGGTGTTGCACAGCGTGCATCCTTCAGCATTGCTCATGATGCACACCTGCCACAACTTATGGGGAGTGTCAAGCAAAAAAAAGAGTATCACTGGTAACACATGAGGCATGTCCACTCAACAGATGACGCTGAGCTGGACAGGGACCCCCCTTGTAGCTTTGGCTGAAGAAAAATTGATCCCTCCATTGTTGACTATAGATCAAAGTAAAATGTGCAAAGAAAATATGAATTTGCCATGCGTGGCACTTTTTCGAGCGTTTGTTTGGGCCAAAAAAACTGATTTTTTGGAGAGTAAAATGCCATGTAGTGCAAACGACACGAATTATCAAGATGATGTTCGATGCCTGAAGAAACAAGGTGCCCTGGGGGAAGCAGTCTGCCAAGCGCAGGGGCTGACCAAGCCCAAGAAGAGTTCTGCCGCCTCCGGGGGGGGCAAGCTTCTGGTAAATTTCAATGACTCAACGACAATTTAGGTACTCGTTGCTTCAGTGAAGGTTGTGCACAACCGCTATCAGATGAGAACCCATCACAATGGTACAAAGAATAGATTTTCTGGGCCTTTTTTTTGCGCGAGGCCTCGCGCAATGAGGACTGCAATGCGGTCCCAGAACTTGAAAGTCACAACCTATACCTCTTCTTTCAGGCAGTGCAAATCAAAAATCAAACCGTGGGGTGGGTACTAAGACCACTCGATCCTGAAGCCGTCTTTCCAAAGGAAAATGAATCGGGTGAGGTTTTTGGTTTAGTAAGTTATGCGCGAGGCCTCGCGCATGGGGCAGCCCTTGAACCACATGTTGCATATGTTTTGCATTGATATTTAATCCACCATGCTTCTGTTTTAATGATCCTTGGTCTTGATTGCGCGAGGCCTCGCGCATAGAATTTGATCAATAAATCATTTTTCCAGGTATGCAATGAACATGCAGAACAGAAAATGATGTTGCAATCATTTTTTCTGCAGACCATGTTCATCCAAATAAAAAGGGGAACGCAAAATGTATTTCTTGGCCAATTTCCGCCAAAAGCACATCATTTTCCACTGAAATCATAAGATTTATTTATTCTTTTTATAGTTTTTTTTTGTTTTTGGCTGTCCGAAAAAAAGCACGAAATGGCACAAATGGTAAAAAAGATACTTTCTTTGGACTAATATTCTGTTTTCAAAAAACAGAGCCTGTGAAAATCTATTTTTTTGCATGGTCCAAATTGGGTGCCTTTGGTGTGATTTTGACCATGCAACTTGAGCCGCCTAAGAGCTACCTCTGGCACGAGGACCGCATCGTGGTACCCAGTGACAGAGTCCCAGCGCTGCTGAAGTGGACCCATGAGTCCAGTGGTAATGTGGGTACTGACCGTACCCTGAGACTATTCAAGCAGTGGTTCCACACCACCTGGACTGACGACCAACTGCGGAAAAACCTCCAGCCTATCGTGGACAAGTGCCCGTGTAGGTCCTGCAAACCAGGGGATATCAGGGACAGAGGTCTCTACTCGACCCTGCCCATCCCTCACTGTGCTAACAGTGTTCTATACGTGGACTACACGGAGATGCCGAAGTTCGGGGGCTATGACTTCGCCGTCGTGGTAACCTGTGGGTTGACCAGGTTTACCCGGGTGTTCCCATGTACCAAGCACATTACCGGGGAGGAGACTATCAAGATACTCCTGGAGGAGTGGTTTTGTGTCTATGGGGTGCCCAAAAAGAGCAACTCCGATGAGGACGTACGAGTACGCTCAGATACCGGCTGGTACAAGAGGGTCCTGAGATCCCTCAATGTCCAGGTGTCTACGGGGGTTCCCTACTCGCACACAAGCAACCCCCTATGTGAGCGACAGATTCGTGTCCTCAAGGAGAATGTAAGGATATGGTGCAAAACTGAACGCACCAGAGACTGGGTGAGACTACTCCCCGTCATATCCTTGATGATGAACTCCCAAGAGAGTTCGGCTACTGGCTACTCGCCCCATGAGTTTTTCCTAGGGCGCCCAGCGTGGTTCCTACATGCCCCCTATCCAGAAGACACCCATTCTTCCATGGGTGAGTGGGTCCAAGAGCAACAAGCGAAGGTGGACAAGGCCAAGGCTATGCTCCAGAGAGTGAGGGAGCGTCAGTGGAACAAGAAGAACAAGCAACGAGTGCCGGCCACCTACCAAGAGGGGGACTGGGTGCTGGTGCACCACAGCCGACTACCCGCCTGACCACGCTCTACTAGCGATGACCCATACTTCGGGCCCTACAAGATTCTATCTGTGGATGGACGTCGTATAACCGTGCGGTGTTTTCCACGTCTAGGGGGGACCCTGGTGTGCGCTGCTCAACACCTGAAGTGCTACTATGATCCTGAAGACCTCTGTGGGGAAGAGTGGGAGCTGAACAACGAGGAAATCGCCGCCCTAGACCTACAAGGGGCTGCCAGCCCTATGGAAGTTGAAGGGGAACTCCCCGACATGATTGCCGAGGAGATGGCTAAGGAGGGCTTCTACCTCGAGAAGTCTGTCCTACGCCACCGCTATCGCCAGGGTTGGCCCTTCCTCACCCTCTGGGAAGGGTTTGGAGTCGAAGAGGCCACCTGGGAACCCTTCTCTGCGTAGGTTCTACCTGAGGGACACCTAAACTCAGTTACGGTAGACTACTTGTCCCAGAACAACCTTGGTGAGTTGCTGAGGCTCACTGAGACGCTTGCCTCCAAGACTAAAGCTAGGGACTGAACCTTACCCCTAAGTTTGCTACGTATGTCTGTGTGTGTCTCACTTCTCTCCCAGGCGTGGCTCCCGAATCAACGGGCTTCGCTGATGTCGGACCGAAGGTCCTAGTCAGTTACTAGTACCACTCCTATGGCGCCCCATTTCTGTGCTGGCGCCTATCCTTGGGGGAAGATGGCAAAAGTCCTACCTACTAGAGGGGAGGGGTGGCCAAGTGTGCTAAGGGCATACAAAACGCCCATTTTTTTGCTAAAGGCCAAAAACTAACGCACTCCCCTGCCCACGTCGAAAAGCACGCGGGACAGGAGACACCACTACACTACACGCACTAACGCCAGCACCGGCCTTCAAAGGCAGGGTGAGCACTCATCACTTGCACTCAACTTCTGCCAGGCCTGCTGACCCTATCACCTACACACGCTACTTGGTGTTGCTGTTGAAGGAGTCACGGGTCCTACTGACCCTCCTGTGAGAAAGCAAGAGATCACAGCGCTACTAAGCGGCTATGGCCTAACAGGGACGCCACTACGCGTTTCCCTGCTAGGGCTTGGAGGGAAGGGGTGCACTTCTGGCGTGCACAGCGTGAATGTTGAAGATGTCGGGCTACGCTTGCCACTCCTGGCTGAGTCGTAGCTTGTTGTTTGTGTGATCAGCGCCGTATATTTTAGCACGGCTTTGGACTGCACCAGTTCACCCTGACCTTCGCACCTGAAGAGCAACGGCGGATGAAGGAGCGTTTGCAGCGGAGGAACCAAGACCATATCCGCGTATTATACGCTTCTCAGATGGCCCTATAATACGCTGTCCACAAACGCCCCTATCAAGCAAGCAAGCTTAAGAAGCTCCACCCGTTCTCTTATAGAACGTGGGGTGGAGCCCCTGGGTAACCTAAACAAGGTTTACGGTGCACATTTTGCGTGGCCTACCGTTTAATGCGTGTGTGAATGCACGAGCATGCACGAGTTTCTCAACCCGGCGACAGGGACCAATCTTTTTCCTACAAATCCTACCCACAATCACGAACTCCACCAGGGGGTGGCCCCACCTGGGCTTACCTACCTTACTCACCGCTGGAGAGTGAAGCAAGGTGAAGGAAAAGCGAGATGCAAGTGAGAAACGACGCTATGCATATGTGTGTATGTCTAATCACCCTGGACTTACCTCTAATCATCTGCAATCTTTCTAATCTATCCCTCTATCGTTTGTTAGCGCTGCTACAAGGCACGTTCGCGGAGACACGAGACGAGCAATGTGCATGCTGCATACGAGACGAGGACACCTGTGGTTTATACCTGATTCATTGAAGTCCTTCTGTTGATTTGTGAAATCTTGAATCTTGAATTCTTACTGTCAATGTGGGTTTAATCTTTATGTTAGTCTATTTATGTGTGTTTCGTCATTTTCGTCATTCTGTGTAACATACGTTTATAATCTTATTAATTCTTTATTTTCCGGCGCTTTGCTAGGAGCCGCTCCTGTGCGCCGCCTTTTTCTGCGTAAGAATTTCTTGATTTAAAAAATCAACAGATGACTACAAATTTTATGAAAAATGTGCATCTGAGGCACAATTGGATTCTGTCCAGGTGTGTGCCTTCAGAAAAATTCTAGGCCGTCATTTGACGGATTTAGGTGTGGTCGCTTCGCGTTCGCGTGGATTCGTCCCTCATCCTCCCATTCCTCTGTTGTACAGACCTCCTCGCAAAGCCTCGTTGAGTAGGCCGCTGTTCGGGCCGAAAAGCAGCAGCAGGAGACTGAACCAGAATCAAGACCCCTCCAAGGGGCAATTCTAATTAAATCAGCGCACCCTCGCCCCAGTACCAGGATAGGTGTCTCCATCAGGTTCAATGAGACTTGGGTCGAGCGTCCTATGAGAGTCTGGCGTTGGGTTGTGTTACGCTGCAGCTTGGAGGGAGGGATGCAAATGCATATGGTCTTGGCATGCCCTATTCTAACCCCACCAAGCCACAGGAACCCCGGCAGCGCCAAGAGCGCTGAGTTTTCTGTTGGAGATTGTCATCAAAAATGCAGCAAGAGTCGCTGGTCATGGTAAAGCGCTCTTTTCCAGCGTTAGGGAAGCTATAGGTATTTTAACGTAGGTGTGGAAACCAAGGAAAGGCCAAGAAAAAATCCCTTTTTCCTGAAAATGCGACAGTGGTGGCCACCACAGCACAAGGGGGGAGTAAGAAAAAGTGCTTTCCAATGCTTTAGGGTATACATTAGTTGTATTAGAGATGCTCTAAGCACTCAGGCATTTTTATCTTAGTATACGCCCAACCAAAATGGGTGATAACACATTTTCACCTATGGAACCAAACACTAAATCAGGATGTTGTGTGGACCCCTTAATCCCCAAGCTATAGGCATTGAAACATCTTTTCCTGGGTTACTGAGGCACTGATATACTGAAGGCAGAGCCTATGAATTTATCTATGTTTTCTCATGAATGCTTAGCTATCCTAGTGGTATGCACCCTAGGGGGCTGGGGCACCTCTTTTTGAGAGGTCCTGTGTTCAATACCCAGTCAGCCTAGCTAAGTAGGACTATCCCATGTGACATGGCAGTGACCTCAGCGCCACAAGCCATGCCACCTCAGCACCTATGGGACCCAAAAACAAAAAGTGCACATCTCAAGATGGCACTGTGGATGAGAGTGAGCCCTTGGGGCAGTTTTTCAATCAGTTTTTCTCAAACATGTAAAATATTTCATCCTGAGTTGCAATGTATGCTAATTGCTGTGGTCTATTGTTGATAGTTGTCTTTATCCAACTCTTTGTGACTGCAGCCCTTCATGCTTTGATCCTGATCTTCTTCTACTTGCTTATCTCTGGCTTGGGTTATCCTGGATTGGTTGTAGTTCAACAATAAAACATTTTCCTCGTCAAAAACAAGCAGCAGGAACGCTACACCAGCAGCAAGCAGCAGGACAGGCACAACAAAAACACAGTGTTGAAATCACTATAAAACCTTCTCCAAGCAGCGCCAGAGAGACCGGAAGCCCCGGACTGGATCGTCCGGGGCGGGCCAAGCAGCAGGAACCGCCGCCCCCCGGACTGGAGCATCCAGGGACCAGAGGCGGTGGACGCCCCCCGGACTGGAACATCCGGGGCGGGCCAAGCAGCAGGAACCGCCGCCCCCCGGACTGGAGCATCCAGGGACCAGAGGCGGTGGACGCCCCCCGGACTGGAACATCCGGGGCGGAACAGGCAGCGGGCGCCACGGGGAGCCACCGAAGCGGCCACGAGGACGAGGCCGTGGAGATGCATCGAAGCAGAGTGGAGGGCGAGGCCGGGGAGGAGCGGAGAAAACAAGAAGAGGACAAGGCCAAGGTGACACAGCGATGCACACAAGTGGACGAGGACGGGGGGATGAGGTAGAGCAGCCAAGGGGACGAGGCCGAGGAGATGCAGAGGAGGGGTGACCAAGACGAGGCCGGGCACAAGCAGCCACGAGCAGGACCGGAACAAGGAGTGCCCAGGACTGGATCAACCGGGGCAAAACAAGAAGGAGCGGCCGAAGCGAAACGACCACAAAATGCGGAGGAAGGAGACACGACGCCCCGGACTGGAACATCCGGGCCGGAACAAGCAGCAGGGGCCGCCACCCTCCGGACTGGAACATTGGAGGACAAGTGGTGGCCAGACGGCCCAGACGGGCGCATCCGGGACGAAACAAGGAGCAGGGGCAGCCGCCCCCCGGACTGGACCATCCGAGGACAAGCGGCGGCCGATCGCCACGGACGGGAACGTCAGCCACGGGGAGCTATAGAAGCGGCCACGAGGGCGAGGCGGTGGAGATGCAGCGAAGCGGAGTGGAGGACGAGGCCGAGGGGAGGCAGAGAAACCAAGATGAGGACAAGGCCCAGGAGATGCAGCGATGCACACAAGTGGACGAGGACGCGGGGATGAGGTGGAGCAGCCAAGGGGACAAGGCCGAGGAGAAGCAGAGGAGCAGCAAAGAGGAGGAGCCCGAGGAGATGCAGTGAGGAAGAGACCAGGACGAGACCGAGGACAAGCAGCCAAGAGCAGACGAAGACATGGTGTACCCAAGACTGGAACATACGGGGCAAAACAAGAAGGAGTGGCCGAAACAAAGCGACAATAAAATGCGGAGGAAGGAGTCCCGACGCCCCGGACTGGAACATCCCGGGCAGAACAAGCGGCAGGGGCCGCCGCCCCCCGGACAGGGGCATCCGGGGACAAGTGGCTGCCAGACGCCCCAGACAGGCGCATCCGGGACGGAACAAGGAGCACAGGCTCCCCCCGGACTGGAACGTCCCGGGACAACCGGTGGCCGAACGCCACGGACTGGATCATCCGGGATGGATCAAGCAGCACGAGACGCCGCACCCCGGACTGGATCATCCGGGGACAAAGGGCGGCCAGATGCCCCGGACTGGAACATCCGGGGTGGACCAGGCAGCAGGAGCCACCGCACCCACGACACGAAAGTCGAGGGACACGTGGTGGGCAGATGCCCCAGACTGGAGCATCTGGGGCAGAACAAGAAGGGGCAGCCACAACCACCGGGGCCGGCGAAAGATGGTTTGCCGCCCCGGGCAGGAACGCCCGGGGCGGACCAACCAGAAGGGGCCCCCATCCCCCGGGCTGGAGCGTCCCGGGGAAAGAGGCGGCCAGAGGCGAAGGAAACCGATGGCCGAGACCAAGGTGGTGCAGCGAAGGAGACAAGAGCGGAAGCAACGCAAAGGACAAGGCCGAGGAAATGCAGGGAGGCAGAGAAGTGGACGAGGCCGAGGAGATGCAGGGCAGCAAAGATGAGGACGGGGCCGTGGTGCAGCAGCGAAACAGACATATGGATGAGGCCGGGGTGATGCAGAGAAGCAGCCGTGAGGATAAGGCCGGGGTACAGCAAAGAAGCGGAGATCAGGACGGGGCCGCGGAGAGGTAGTGCAACCATGGGGGGGATAAGGCCGTGGTGGTGCAGGGAGGTAAACAAGAGGCTGAGGCCGAGGTGAAGGGGAGCAGCAGCCACGAGGATGAGGCCATGGAGAAGCAGAGCGGCAGCCAAGAGGAGGAGCCCGTGGTGAAGCGGTGATGCGAAGACCCGGACGAGGCCGTGGTAATGCAGCAAAGCGGAGACGAGGCCAAGGAGAGCGCAGGACTGGATCATCCGGGGCAAAACAAGAAGGAATGGCCAAAGCACGATGTGAGGATAAACCGGTGAAATAAGACCAGACGCCCAGGACTGGATCATCCGGAGCGGAACAAGCAGCAGTAGCCGCCGTCCCCTGGACTGGAACATCCAGGGACAAGTGGCGGCCTGGCGCCCCGGACTGGATAATCCGGGGCTGGCAGCCTGTCCGCACAAGAGCTGTGCTCGACAGGCCGCGCTGAGGCGGGCCCTTGACCGGGTATAGCAGGCCAGACGTGAGTGCTGGTAGCTACGCCTCTCCGCACCCCCACTGTGCATGAGACTCTCGTACCGCAGGTGGGACAAGTAGGGTGAAAAGGTGCACCCGAAGCCGCCCACCGAGCTAAACCAAGGGCGGAGACACACACACAACAAAGAGGGCATCAACATGGACACCACGACGCAGGCTGGGCACGACAGCGGAGCTCTCCATCCATCCAAGCCCTAGCAGGGGTACGTGTGGTGGCGTCCCTGCTAGGCCACAGCCGCAAACCAAAAAAAAAAACAACACGCGCTGTGTTCTTGTGCCCAAACACAGGTGGAACACATGGGCTGCCCACCCTGCATGACCCAGGGCGCAGATCACACACACAGCAGCACGCCCGAGCCGGGTATGGGGGGAACAGCAGAAAGAAAGACCCTCGGCCATGAGTGGCGAGGGACAAACATCAGAAGGGCAATGTGCCATAGGAGGTATGCAAGACGACGTCAAGGATGGCAAGACAGCAGGCGGTGCAAGCATACAGGACACAGAACACAACTCCCCTCCAAGCCCTAATGGGGGTATGTGTAGTGGCGTCCCTGCTAGGCCACAGCCGCCTGGACACGCTGTGTTCTCGTGCCAAAACATAGGTTGGCCAAACACATAGGATTTTATGACGTCCAAAAATCCCAAAACCTGCAACATAAAAAAAACACCCTTTTAAGTACTTAGCATGCTGTAAATTGTGTTTGGGCGATCTGTGTCCCCATACAACATGCTTTTTTGCATCCAGCACCCTCAAAATAGGGGTGGGGAGGTCTTCAACTGCTTGGCTGAGGCCAAAAAACACAATTTTTCACCAAAAAGCGGCCATTTTTTGCCGCTTTTTTCCATGAAAAATGGCAAATTTTGGTGCATATGCATGCTGTAAATTGCGTTTTTGTGATCTGTGTGCCCCTACAACCTGCTTGTTAGCATCCAATCCCCTCAAAATAGGGGGAGGGGGTCTTCAACTGCTTATCTGAAGCTAAAAAAACTCAATTTTTGGCCAAAAAACAACCATTTTTGGCCCCTTTTTCATGAAAAATGGCAAATTTTGGTGCATACGCATGCTGTAAATTGTGTTTTTGTGATATATATTGCCTCTACAACAGCGCACAGAATTGGCACAAATCTCGCAAAATGAGCCAAAAATGCTTGCGGCCGCGGGAAAATCGCGACCGCGGCGGTTTCTGCGATAGTCCGGCAACTGAATTTTGGGATCTGGCGACATCGTAAAATCATATGTGAGGTGCCATGACATGGGAAAAGAGTAAGAAAAAGTCACTGCCATGTCTTTCTTGGAGGGCTTGATCCAGGCTAAGCCCCCCTTAAAACCCTTTGTTGATGCTGAGACAAACTTAAGTGTTTTTATCTCTCTTTTGTGGCCTAAAGTACACTTTCTCAAGGTAACTAGGGTTGAGACCCTAGCCCCCCCCATGAAGTTCACCCCTACCACTCAACTGAGCGGAGGTACCTTCCTTCATGGAGGTCATACCAAAATAAATCAGGCATTCCTTGCTTGTGGGCCTTGGAGGTTAAGCCTAAGTGGTCTCCCACCCCAAGACCCCTATACTCAATTGAATCTGCCACTTATTGTGGTCCTACTTTGTAACTGTTTCTGAATTCAGTTGCTTGGCCAAGTCATTTTCTGTGTGGTCCTGACATCTATGCCCCTCAGTCCTAACCAGCACCATTTCACCCAAAAGAGTGCACATGAAGTGCCTATTGCAACCACTGAGGCTAGAGTCTGACCAATTTTCATATAAAACCTTTTGCATTATTCATTTGTGATTGAATCTATGTTCATATACCTGCTTTGTCTATCTGCAGCCCTTTTGTGTTACACTGGATTCCAAAACCAATCATTGATTTCATTGATTCGATCCATATTCAGTCCTTGCTCTACTTGCTGCTTTGGTTTGGGGTTTTCCACTACAAAACCAACTTGCAGGAATACATCAAAAGACCTAGGGCATAATTCAAGGACATCTTTCCGGTAGCAGAGACAGTCCCTTGAGACCTTTTGAACCGACCCTGAGAAGTGCAGAACAAAAGCTCAACAAAAAGTCCATAATGTCCACACCAAGTGTAAGGACCTGGCCTATCCGAACTGTCCAAGTACAAATGGGCAGTGTGGTCCACCCAATGAGTGAACCACCACACCGAGCACCACATCACCTCAGTGGCGCATCTGGGTCCCGAGGAGATCCAGAACGCAGAAGGGCGGAGAAGAATAAAGGCCTTACCACCGAGGCCTTAGCAGCACACGGTGGAGACAGCTTCAGTCACCTCCACAGACGTGTGGCTGCTTCAGTATCACGATCCAATTGCCCAGCTTCATCCTCAACTGCCATTGAAGGACCTGAGGAATATGAGAAGCTGAAGATGAAGATGGATGAGTACATCATGCACGATGAGTACTACAAATCCATTCGTGGGGAAGATGGAGAGGAACCACTGGCTGTACATGGGTCAAGACCACGTACGGATCTAGGGTCCTACTCACACTCAGGCCCTCCGTCTACTGCATCCCTGCCAAGACGACTACGACCTGAGTACCCAACCCCAAGGGCTCCCGAAGTGGGCCCAACTCGAGTCGAAGAACATCATCCAAGGCCAACCTACGGTGCCCTGGATCAAACGGCCGAGCTGCTGGCCAAATTCCTGTCTGGATCAGAAGATCCAGATGTGACGGCCTTATCAGAGGCCATTAAGGCTAAACTGGGTATTGCAGAACCCTTACCCAAGCCTGAGTTCCTCTCTCTCTCTCCAGGGCTGAGTACCCTGGCCGAAGATCTCAAGAGATCGAGGGTCTCAAGGCTGTTGCCTAAGGTTACCTGCCCCAGCCCCTTTCACCCCCGTGCCAGGACTGTGCCTATGGCGGACCTACAGGACGTGCCTGTCACAGAGAGTGAGAGAAGAGGGCTGTCAGCCCTGGCCCCACTTGCCGGCGTGTCGCCTTCAGGCCTAACTCCGGGGGGTGGGAAGATGGGCAGACCGATTGCCCAGGCGAACATCCAGCTGGAACTGCCGGAGTTCGACCCTAAAAACCTGCCAGAATGGGCAGAAGAATTTGCGGAGTTCCTTTTGTTGACTGGCCAATCCCATGTGGATGTGGCCACCAAATGTTCACTGCTAAAACGCTCATGCAAAAAGAAATTTTTGCAAAAACAGGTCAAACAGATTGTGAAAACCTGTTCTACTTGGGCGGAGGTACTCCTGAGGTTAGAGAAAACATTCCCAGTCTATGAGACTGACCTCAGCGTACGCACACAAATCGAGGAGCTACCTATGCTCCCGGAGTTTCCATCCGCTGCGCGAATTTCTGAGTATGTGTGCGACATGGAGTACTTATTTTCGAGGATGAATGTGGGCTCCTACGGAGCCACTGAGCCCCACCTGTGGCTCATGAGTAAGATCCCCCAGCGTACGTGGGATGATTGCCGCTCAACCTCTGAGAGGAAGAGCAGGACCCACTCGTATGATACACTGGTGGATCTCTTGATTGAGCTAGCTCTTGAGAGAGAGAACGACTCCCACATGGAGAAGTTCCTCAAGAAACATTTGGGACGAGGTGGTACCCCTACCCCTGAACGTGGCGAAGGGAAGGGGCATAAAAATCCCACTAACACCAACCAGGGAGGCGGTAAAGGGAGGGGCAACCTACGTGCCATGAACGAGGTACCAACTGATGCAGGCACCCCCCCCCCTGTTTTACTGCCGACCTGTCAATGACAAGGGGGGACCTTGTCATGCCTCTGACTGCGATCTTCGCAGTGGCTGTATGCTGCAGATGAAACGTCAGCAGCATACTAAAGATGGGAAAACTGTGACCCATCAGGACCACTTCAGGTATACCATCACCTGTGGTTACTGTGGCAAGCGTCGTCACTATGAGGACGAATGCCACATCAAGAAACGCGAGAGTGACAAACTCAAGCGTCAGGAGGCGGAGCGCCAGAAGAACCCGACGCCCGCCAGGAATCCCCCGAATGGGGATAAAGGTAAAGGAGGTGGCAAGGGGGGTGGTAAGACTGGACCCCCTAACCCCCAGAGGCGCTCATCAGCGCCTGTTGCTACGCCTACTCCTGCTGCCACACCCGCTGCTGCCGCAGGTGTCCCCCAGAAGCGACCCCAAGGGGATAACGCTACCCCTGAGGGGAATAATTCTAAGAAGAGGCGCTTGGCCTGGATGGCCAAGTCCCTCATGGCTGCAGGAGTGGATGTGAAATTCCCTGATGAGGAATAGAGGGGCGGCTCCGAAGAGGAGGACTTGGTTTTCTGGATCCTCGTGAAAATCGGGGATCAGGTTTTTCGAGCAGTGCTTGATACCGGTGCAACACTTTCCATAGTGGCCCGGCGCCTGCTTAAAACTTTCAGGAAGACTAAGACCGTGGCCATAAGAGTAGGGGATGGTCGTACCATCCATTCCTTGGGGGGTGTCGATGTGACCATCTGTCTGGGCGACGAAACCGTGACTCAACACTGCAGAGTGTTGGACACTGACGCCTTTGACATTGTCATTGGCACTGACTTTCTAAGAAGAAACCCCCAGGTTAAAATGCTGTCCCTACAGCGTCCTTACTCTTTGCACTGCGACTTTGGCAGTGGGCTATTCTCCGTTCCTTTGGAGCTGTCAGGACGAAAAGAGTCTGGGCTGCGCTACGCAGCCAAGACGAACTATCGTACTGAAAATTACCAACTGGCCCGTCATGTTCTCGAAAATGGACTGGCGGCCCTTCAGGTAAACCTGGATGAGATCCAGGTGGAATTGTTTGCGAGCCAACAACAGCACATCATGCAGTTGTACTGCTCGAAACAAACGAACAATGCTTTCCGTTTCTTCTGGAAAGCAATGGGCCTAGCGTATGCTAACCCTCCCTTCTCCCTGCTCGCGAAGGTCCTGACCAAGATCGCTTATGAGGGAGGAAGGGTTGTTATGTGCACCCCTGACTGGGGTTGCTCTGGTGAACATGCCTACTGGCGCCGTATGCTTGACTGAATGACCGTGGGAAGAGTGCAACTCCCCGACGGCCCCATCTATGTGCCTGAGGACTCAGACACAGCTATGCAGGCCCCTGAGTGGGCCAGTTTCCTGTCCATCATCGATGGATCTCTCAATCCTGTACCCCTGTGTGACCTGGACCAGGTGCTACTAAAAGAGGTCATGGCCGAAAATCGTGGCCTGACCCTTTATGATCTCAAAAATCGATCTCCTGAGCACCTATCTGCCACACTTACAGGGTGTGAGTCTCCTGATGACTATCTGGAACCTGCAGCTGTAAAAGAGGATGCTGACGACCAACTGTCTGAGATCGCCAGCACTATTCCCTCTGTTGATCCCAGCTGTGTTGACCTAAAACATAGTGCTTTCCTGGCCCAGCTGTTGCTAGAGGAGGTAGATCTAGAGTCAACCTCTGAACCCGCTTCCTCTGTTGGGAAACCAGTGCTACACATGCAGCCTGTGCACACAGGTGAACCCGTGGCCCGGAGTACTGATGCTCTGGCACGGCCTGCTGCTAATAACATGCCCTTGTCTGAGCTTGACACGCAAGAACTCCGACGGCTGTTGTACCTGAAGGCCGAAGGTATTGAGCGCCAAGAGCGGCTGCAATACCTCAGACAGACCTGGAAATACTCCATCTGGTCTGAGGAGGACGATGAGTCCTATACGCTGCCTGATCCTGAGATACCTCTAGTGTACTCTCTACACTATGGGCAGCAATGTCCCCCTGAGTGGGACGATGGTACTGTACCTGCCGAAACTGCTGATCGGCATAAAAAGAAAGAACATGGAAAAAGCAACCTCCATGCTGAGGAGGATTTCCTCCAGAAAGTCGAGAGTCTTAACCTTGACCCCCGCCTGAAGAAACTGCTGATAACATATGAGGAGGTGTTCGGCGCCTTGCCGCCTCCCCTATCTTGCAAAAAACTGGTCCAGATGGACCTGAAATTGAAACCAGAATTTGAAAAGACGCGAGTGAGGCGTCGTCCCTATCCCGCTCCACAGGAACAGGTTGAAGAAATCGAGCGCCAGATCCAAGAATGCATTGATGCTGGCCTCGTTGAAGAGTACAAACATGGGGACTATCCCCATCACTGCAGCCCCTGTTTCCTTGTTGCTAAACCAGGGTCGACTGCTCTACGTCTTGTTGTAGACTATGGTGAGGTCAACAAGAAAACCCAGAACCACTCAGGGAGTATTCCTAACATGGAAAACACCCTGGAGCGTATTGCCAAATGTAGGTATAAGACCAAAATGGACAAACGCTCTGGTTTCTGGCAGGTTGACCTAACCGCCGCAGCTCAGGAGCTGCTTGCCTTTATAACCCCTAAGGGTCGTGTCTTCAAGTGGAAGGTTATGCCTTTCGGGGTGGCTAACGCCCCAGCGCTCTTCCAGGAGCTTATGAACAAAATTTTGTACATACTGAGGCGCAGGCCTCTAGTACAAGAGTTGATTTCTCGGGGTGCAGAAATGGAGGCTCACATCGACGACGTGAGTTTGGGTACTAATACCAAAGAGGACCATGTCCTTCTCCTACGTGAATTCTTCACTGTTTGTCAAGAAAACCATCTCCGAATCAAACTCGAAAAATGTGAGTTCATGAAAGAGGAGATGGAGTATTTGGGTTTCGACGTGGGGTATGGCTGGTGGAAACCAGCCGCGTCTAAGATGCAGCCCCTACAGGACATGCAGATTCGCGATGACCCTAAGAAGGGTCTACACGATGTGAGGAGTTTTGTGGGCGCCTGTAATTTCTATCGGCGTCACATCCACAATTTTACTTACTCCTCTGCACCCCTCACTGACCTAATCAAGAAAACTACTCCCTGGAGGTGGACCTCCAGAGAGGAAGAGTGTTTCCAGGAGTTGAAGAAGAAGATTGCCTCCTCCAACTGCCTGGGAGTTCCCCGCCCCGAGGGCGAGATAGTCCTGATCACTGATGCCAGTGATGTAGGGGGGGGAGGTACGATCTATCAATGGCAGGAGCTTAACCCCGCTGAGCTAACCCACTGCCATTATCGTACTACTGGACTGAACCGTGATGGTTCGTTGAAACACGACTATCCTACCAGTGAGTGGCGACTGGTGCCACTGGGACACTGGAATTGGAAGTGGAACCAAGCGCGTTCCAACTACAGCACCTATGACCAGGAACTCCTGGCCGGTATGTTGGTGCTATCTTCACAATCCCGACTCCTGGGGTCTAACCCTATTGTCTGGCTGTGTGACCAGGAGCCTGTGAAGTCATTTCAGAAGGGCCCACCACCAGAGAAAGCGAAGCTAAAACGGTGGTGGACTTACCTGAGCCAGTTCAGGCTGACAGTGCATCATATCCCCGGGATTAAGAATGAACTGTCTGACTATATATCGCGCAACAACTTCGATGCGCTTATTGGTGAAAGCTCTGAGGCGCTCGCCAAAGAGGCTTTCCAGCGTATGGATGTCCAGCTTGACCTGTCTATGCGCACTGCTGGAATCCTGGAGGGTTGGAGTCTAACCGACTATCAGTCAGAGTATGAAGAAATTCTCCAAACCCTCAACACTGGTCTCGAACCCCGTGTCATTGACGGGCACCAGTGGTATAAAAACAATCAGTACCTCTTCTACGAGGACCGAATTGTGGTGCCTGAGGCACGACTAGATGGGTGCCTACAGTGGTCCCATCTCAGTTCCGGTCACACTGGCGCTAATCGCTCAGTGGACTTCTTCCGTGAGTGTTTCTACTCCAGTCTAACCCTGACTGAACTGAGGTCGCGTATGCAGACCATTGTGGATGCTTGTGGCTGTCATGCCAGCAAGCAGAGCGACAGTAGGGATAGGGGTCTGATCTCCAGCTTACCCATACCCTATTGTGCTAACTCTCTTCTCTACGTGGATTACATCCACGGCCTACCACGCTTTGGCGGCTATGATAGTTGCCTCGTGGTCACCTGTGGTCTATCTCGCTTCACCCGTGTGTTCCCTTGCAATAAGAAAATCACAGGTGAGCAGACTGTGAAAATGTTGGTCGAACAATGGTTCGAACCCTATGGAGCACCTAAACAGGTGCACTCTGATGAAGATGTACGCATCCGCAGTGACACTGGGTGGTACAAACGAGTGCTAAATGCCCTCAACGTGGAGGTAGCCACAGGTGTGCCCTACACTCACACGTCTAACCCTCTCTGTGAGAGACAGAACCGTGTGGTGGAGCAAAACTTAAGAATCCTGATGAAACAGGAGCGCACCAAGGACTGGGTACGCCTAGTGCCCTGGGCAGTTCTGTCCATGAACTCACAGCGGAGCTCTTCTACGGGTTTCACCCCCCACGAACTGTTCCATGGAGGACGACCTGCTTGGTTCTTCAAAACCCCCTTTCCTGAGGACTTCAAGAGCCCTGTAGGAGATTGGCTAGAACACAAGCAGTCTCTGGCTAACCAGGCTGGTACTAACCTGAGGCACATTCGTGACCGTGAACAGAGCCGACGGAACCGCCTACGGCGACCTGCCAGCTTCAAGGTTGGTGACCTTGTTTTGGTACACCATTCACGCCTACCCTCCTGGCCACGTAACTGCCTACAGGACCCTTACTTTGGACCCTATCGTATCATCAGGATAGATGGATCCAGGATCCATGTCAGGTGCAGTCCACGTCTAGGTGGTGAACTGCTATGTGCTCCTAAGCAGCTGAGGCACTATCACTCCCCTGACGACTTGTCTTGGGATGAGTGGCGCCTCAGCGACAGTGAGATTGAACGTATAGACCTAGAGAACGCTGCCAGTCCAGAGGAGGCAGACGAACTCGAAGAGATGACTGCCGATGAGATGGCAGTCGATGGTTACTACGTGGTTGCAGGTATTGCTCGCCACGAGTATAAACAGGGCTGGAAATTCCTTACCCTGTGGGATGGCTATGGGTTGTCCGAGGCGACCTGGGAACCTATGTCAGCCTTCATACAACCAGATGGGAGTATCAACCCCATCTTCCGCACTTACCTCGTTGAGAACAACGAGGGGCAGCTCCTAACCCGTGCTGAGACTATGTCCCAGCGTAAGAAGCGAAACTAATTACCCTGTGTCAGTCAACTGACCCTGTCTGTGCCCTGCAGACCCATGCCTATGGTTTCCAGCGTGAGCCAGGTGGCCGCTTATCAAGATTGCAGCCACCCAGCGAGTGTTTGCCTTGTTGACCATGTGTTGCATGGGTACTGCCCTAATGTAATGACCTTGGTGAGCCAACGAAGAACGGTGGCTTTCTACACCAGGGGGGAATGACAAGCAAGGTGTTATGAGGCAAGGTGTGTCTTCCCTCCTTGGGGACAAGCGAGCCCACAGTTAGGACCCCTGACTGGTCCAGACCCATGGGGTTCTACCCTTCCTTTCAGGGTTTACCTTACCCTTACTTGCCATGACGTATGTGTGAGTGTGCTAGTCCTAAGGTCCTAAGAGCAAGCCGCAGAAGTGGTGTCCTAATTATACCCAAGTCTGCGCCCTTGCTAAACCCGGAGGGTTGGCTTATTGATGCCACGGGGTACGCCCCGGGTCTCCCCTCCCCTATGCGCCCAATTTCTGTGCTGGCGCAAAACCTTGGGGGAATACCCAGAGTGTTAGTCCAGGTATTGTTTTCCCTACCTACCTGACTACTACAGGGAGGGGTGGCCAAAAGCTATGAAGGCATGCAAAACGCCTGTTTGCTATGTGGCCAAAAACACTAACCTAACCACTGTCACAGCCCACCAGCCCAGCTAAAATTGCAGGAAAAGGGTGGGACAGTGACACGCCCCCTACAGGTCCTACACACCCTACAGTGGCACCATCCTGGTGGGCGAGCACTGGGCAACTGGCTCTAGCCCCCACTCAGGACTACCACTCCTACACGCACACTCTACTTGGCGTTGCGGAGATGAAGTTCTCATGGGTCCTAACGACCCTCCTGTGAAAAGGACGAGAGAACACAGCGCTCCTAAGCAGCTGTGGCCTAACAGGGGACGCCACGACGCGTTTCCCCTGCTAGGGCTTGGAGGGAAGGAGTGCTCTCGTTGCGTGCACAGCGCAGATGTCGTTGAGGTCGAACTGTCCTCGCCAGTACTGGCTGAGGCACAGTGATATGATTTGTGATCAGCGCCCCTGTTTTGCTGGGGCAGAAAAATGGTAGCCGCCGAAGGCAGCTGCTGCGTGCACCAATCACCCTAACCTCTCCCACCTGTACAAAAGAGGCAGATGAAGGGGCGTTTGCGACTGTGGAACCAAGCCACACTCCAGGTATTATACCCTTCTCAGTGTGACCTATAATACGCTGTTCGCAAACACGCTGCAGATGCAGCTACCCCTGTCAAGCAAGCAAGCTTTAAGAAACTCCTCGGGTTCTCTTAAAGAACGTACCGAGGAGCCTCTGGGTAACCTAAACAAGGTTTACCGTGCGCAATTCGCGTGGCCTACCCTTTAATGCATCATGTGCACGCAGGGAAGGGAGGCTTAACCACAGACTCAACCAGGAGGTGAGCTCCTCCTGGGCTAACCTACCTTACTTACCATGCATCGTGTGAATGCCGCAATGAAACGAACACAAAACAAACCTAAACGTTTTAAGCAACTCAACTTGAACGCTACGGCCGCACACGTACAAACGCTAACCTGTGAGAAAAGAAACAAGGGTGGATTAGGGATACAGGGGAAGCGATACAGCGTGTGGATGCCTAGATTAGGCACATGCATCGCGAGCACAGCGCATATTCTAACCCTACATACGCGCTGCGCGCTCCATTCGCATCACATACCTTTCACTCCTGCTTTCACCTGTGCAGAGCACGCGAGATGAACACCCGACCCCCCAACGAGCACAGCGTTAACAACCCTAACGTTTTGACGGAGCAACCAACACGAACGCAATGCGTGAGTGTGAAATGACACAGACATACCTGAGAGACGGGTTGTTGAACTGCTCTGTGGTGCGGGCTGATTGTGAATACTTTACTCTGAAGTTTATAAAAATTTTGATGCAACTGTGCAAAATTTTCTTCAAAAACTTTAAAAACTACGGCTCATACCTTCTTTTCCAAATGCCGTTTTCGCTTGCGCAACCCTTTTCTTGGTGTCCGCTTCGTTTGCGCTTGTCTGCGACTTTAAGTTATGTGTAAAAATGACGATTTCCCGCGTGGTTTCGTCGATTTTCAACGATTTCACTTGCTAAATCGCAGCCCCTTCCGCAAAACCGCAGGAATCACTCCCTGCTGGTTCCATTTTCTATTTTTTTCAGCTCCTGGGGGTTTGTGTCCTCCATTGGGAGTATTGCTCCGCCCTGGCCCTTGGTCAGGACGTTTACTAAAACGCTGTTTATACGGCGATAACCGTCCGCATTAGAGCGTTCGACTGTACCCTAGTGGACAGACACATGTGCTCTAGACAGGGAATCCTGGGTTCAATTCCCACTGCCCCCACACTCTTTCCAAAAGTTTTCGCCGCACGCCAGCGACTTTTGAGGAATGCCCCTTCGAAGGGACATCATTCACGGTACATTACACTGTTTTTCAAGGGTCCATACAGTGTGATAGGCTTCTATGAAGTGATGAGAATGTTTTCTGTAAGTTTAATGCATTTTTTGAGGTAATTTTGGGAATATTTGAGCCTTTTTCCTTGGTCCTACTAGCTTGATCAACTAGTACTCCAGGGGGGAGTAAGAAAAAGTCACTGCCATGTCTTTCTTGGAGGGCTTGATCCAGGCTAAGCCCCCCTTAAAACCCTTTGTTGATGCTGAGACAAACTTAAGTGTTTTTATCTCTCTTTTGTGGCCTAAAGTACACTTTCTCAAGGTAACTAGGGTTGAGACCCTAGCCCCCCCCATGAAGTTCACCCCTACCACTCAACTGAGCGGAGGTACCTTCCTTCATGGAGGTCATACCAAAATAAATCAGGCATTCCTTGCTTGTGGGCCTTGGAGGTTAAGCCTAAGTGGTCTCCCACCCCAAGACCCCTATACTCAATTGAATCTGCCACTTATTGTGGTCCTACTTTGTAACTGTTTCTGAATTCAGTTGCTTGGCCAAGTCATTTTCTGTGTGGTCCTGACATCTATGCCCCTCAGTCCTAACCAGCACCATTTCACCCAAAAGAGTGCACATGAAGTGCCTATTGCAACCACTGAGGCTAGAGTCTGACCAATTTTCATATAAAACCTTTTGCATTATTCATTTGTGATTGAATCTATGTTCATATACCTGCTTTGTCTATCTGCAGCCCTTCTGTGTTACACTGGATTCCAAAACCAATCATTGATTTCATTGATTCGATCCATATTCAGTCCTTGCTCTACTTGCTGCTTTGGTTTGGGGTTTTCCACTACAAAACCAACTTGCAGGAATACATCAAAAGACCTAGGGCATAATTCAAGGACATCTTTCTAAAAGTGGCCAGACGACCCGGACAGGAACGTACGGAGGAGAGTGCGCCGAGTGCGCGGAAGAAGGGGAGTGGATAGGAGCGACCCGCGCAAGGAGCACGAAACGGTCCCCGGATGGATGAGGATCCTGTGGGCCCGCACTACGGGGTTGCTGGCGGCCCGGTGGGGTATAAACACGGGATCAGGGATGGGATGGGGGCGCGGGGCTAGGACAAGGGTGTGGCACGGGCCACACAACGGCCCCATGGGATCGGAAAACCACGGGACGCGGGGATTGGGCCGGTGACGGTATGTGGCGAAGGGAAACGGGACATGGGATGGGAAGGGAGGCCGATAGCGCCAAGCAACAGCCCCGTGGGATTGGGAAACCTGTCGCCATGGAGTGGTGAACCATGGGCCAACCATGGGGAGCCTGGCCACGGGAAGTCGGGAAAATGCCCTGAACTCCGGGATGGCCCTGAGGTGTCCGCAGGGGTGAGGGTGGACCCTGAGGTCCCCGGGTCAATGGCCTAAGTACAGGTAGGTTCACGCGTGAGCGGGACCTGGGGGAACGTGGAAAGGGTCGCCCCCTGGCCTCCAGCCGCGGATGGACGACACCCAAGTGCATCCGGGAGCCGAGTGGGTACTCCAACCCGTGAGGGATGGGGAGTGGTGGAATGTGGTTGACAGAGAGAAATGCTCCGCTGTCGGCGAGGGCTATCCACAGGAAACCCGCCTGCAGGCGCCCGAAAGGCTTTCCTAGGGGGGGAAGGCCGGGGGATCCTTCGATGGCTGACCGGAAGGAGCTGAGACCGTGAGGGCAGCGACTGAAGGACACCTACCGCCGGTCATGCCCCAAGGGAACCTGGTTGAAGTTCTCGACCGTGAGGTGAGAAAGGGGTTGCCAGGGGAACTCATGGTTGAGAGCTCTTCCTCCCGCCAGAGGCGGCCACCATGTAAAAAAAGTAAGGAGATGTCAGATGAGGCTGCGGACGCGGCCGCCCTTACTTACTTACTTACTGCAAATGGGCCGGTATCACATAAGATGGTGCTAGATCCATTGGCTAACACGGGTCTTATTTACACGATCCAATTTTGGAACCGGAAAATCCGCTATGGTCTTATTACTTACAGCCAACCAGAATTGACTTCACCTATCATCAAAAAATTATAGACAAAAATGACAAATAGTCGGAATACACAAACATTTGTACCGCGGGCCGGCTTCCTATTTGGTTGGCTGATGTGTCCTTCCCTAGAACCAAAGACCACCGTTTCTTCTCTGACTTTCATTCTACGCACCGCTTAAGTGGTGGTCCCATGCTGCTCCTGTACGCTACACTGCATGTCATGCACATCTATCCCCATCTATGTACGCATCATAGAAGCCTCCACTTGTGTGTCTTACATTCAGCATTCGATAACTTACACCACAAAGAGAGGAGACCAAATGTACACCCCAAAACGTCGAACAACAACAACGGTGACAACAACAACAAGTCGCCGGCTGCCCGTCCTGCGAGCTCACCTTCCTCGTCCTTCTCCAGGGTGCCACCAGGTTCAAACACCACCTGCACCGGAGGGACTCTAACCGTGCCAGGTTTCACTGAGGCCAACATGTACTCGACAACAGGCCGCTAACAAGCCCGTAAGTACACAAAGTCTGCTCCATACCAAGTGAAAAGGCCCCTTGGAGCCTCTTTAAGCGCTAGAACCGGTTCCCAACCCTACGGCCTTAGGTCAGTTTGCATCCGTTAATCAATTTCAAGCACGCAGCTTCTCCTTTTCTAATGTTTGTTTTTAATCAAAAGAACAAACTTTTGCTTTACCTCCGTGTATTTTCTCCAGCATCACGGACACTAGTTAACAGAGACACCCTCTGTAACACCATTACACGCGCCATCACTAACGGGACAACCCATCGCTGTAGAAATGAGAGACTGACTTTCTCCTTTGAAATCAATTTATGCCACAACTACAAAACTCTCACCATGGTAAAGAAAATCACGACGAAGTAAGTACGAAAGGGACATTGTAGAAGCCTTTAGTCACGGTCTAAATTCCAGGGCTCATGACATGGCTTATCGATATCTACATCGATAAGGTAAACGATCTGCTTAATCTTTTTTGACCAGTTTTTCTTTTTCAATTATGGCACATTTTCGGAAAAGCGTCGGGGTTGACAAAGTTGTACATGTAATGATAATGGTCAAAATGAAAAGTCAATTGCGAAATGTTGTTGTGGGTCAACAATGACATGTTAGAATGCACAAGAGCTAAAAAGACACAGCAATCATGTTACCACATCGCTTTTGCGTATTTTTGGGCTCTTGTACACTCCAACATGTCATGGTTTATCCTCACACCAACACTTTTTTGAAGATAACTTTTCATGTAGATGACTATGATGAAATATGTACCTTTATCCACTTTGCTGGTGTTCTACAAATCAGCCATGTTGACACTACTAGATTTAGCTATAAAGCTGTGCATTTTTTCATTTTTTTTGTTGTATTGTACGACACAGTTGACTCAAGTCAGCCCTGGATCTCACTTGGCTAGCAATCAGCAAAAGATGTCTGAAGGGTGCACACAGTTTTCACACCAAGGGGGGATGCGAAAGGAGAAAACCAAGTGTGAGGAAACCTTGGGAAGCGAACGATTGTGTTGGACTGCATCATATCTGTGAAAACCGTCACAACTATCACACAACTTGTTTTGTTTCCGAAAAACCACTGCACGTTTGCAAAAAGCCCATGGAAACCAAATAATTGAAATAGTCCGAGTTCATCTGACACACCAAGGCTGCGGATAGTACAAATGCAAAGTGAGAATAAAGAAGTAGCAATACAAATGTTTTTTTTGAAAATTTACCAGCATTTTGGTGTTGGTTGTGATTTGTACATTCAATGTGCACTATTTTGCTGTAAATGAATTGGTTAGTAATATAAAGCACTCTGTATCTATAGACACAAAAGCTTTTACGACCAAGGCTCGGCCAAGTAACCAAATGGGAGCTACTTCAGATTTGATTCATCATTGGACCACACTATCTAAATGAAATTTCGCAGGAATTAGGTTCTGAGGTGGGAGACCACTAGCCTTAACCTTTGTAGAAAGTGTCTACTTTGTTTCGGTATATCTTACATGAATAAAAATACTTCGGCTCATCTGAGTAGCAGCAGTAAAATTCATGCAAAATTTGTGGACTGCTTACATGTTCATGGGCAATTAGGGGTTAAATCACCAAAGCCTGAGAGATTCAATAAAAATGTCTCGGCTAATGAACAAACAAACATTAAGCCAAACAAAGGAATGGGAGGGTTCCATTGACATGAAATTGGTTCCGGATATTGAGAAGCAGGTGCACCGAAACCCCCATGCATCGCTGGATGCGCTTGCTTTGTTATTTTGGTTTCACCCTCAACAGAGATGCTAATCAGAGTCGATTCCCACCAGGCACCATTCATCCGCGAAGACAATTTTGGCACAAAAGAGCAAGCATACATATTTCACTCACTTGCTATGCCTTGTCACGATAGCTGCAATAATCGGAGTGGCAGAAAAAAGGTGAAAAAGTCGCAGTGAGTCTAATTGGTGACATTCTCGGTGGAACTTGCGACCCAATTTTGGCAACAAGAGCATTGAATTTTCAACTTTGCTTTTGATTGCGGCCCGTTTTCTTCTATTTTGATCACCTGTGTTTGCCAAACGGACACACTGCACAAATCAGAACAAGTCATCTAACAGAACAATGACAAGCGGACAGAAAACTGCATATAAAAAGATAAACAAACAATTGTTGTTGTTTTTTTAGCAAAAAACAAACCATTGTATTCTTCTATTGGAAATTAAGTTGCAGAAGACAGCTGAATTTGAGAAAGCAGGTGAATTACACCGGGCAACAAAAAATACTGGACTTGATTTGTGGCTGGTCTTCTGTGCATATCTGTACAAATCAAGGTAAAAATTGAACACAGTCGCTTGGGTGTAAACACCATGAGGCAGCCTTGTTGACATGATCCCCATCCATGCCCAAAAACCCATGCTCCAACCTGAGTTACCCAACATCATGAGTGCAACAAGAACAACAGCTGATTTAGTCAATACATCCTATCCTAAACTTACATGGCTCCAGATGCAATGCATTCCCATAGAAACTGTGCCACCGACTGACGAACAGACACGACAGGTTCCCGTGGTCACAAGCCAGGTGTAACACCAGGCTAGGGTGGTCTGTCCTCCCTTCTTGTCACATGCTCCCTGCCTTTGTTAGAACCTCCTTGTGTTCTGGTCGGTCAAGAGAGGTTGAAGGTTGGTCCATTCCATATTTTGGTGAACTGGCCGAGTACAAACCAGCAGTAGTGTACGTAGAGGCAAAGGGGAACTGGTCCTCAACACTACCTCTCTCTTCAAACATGGGAGACCTGTTGCCACTTGCAGGTGGCCGGCATCGCTGCGTGCTGATGTACAGTTTGCATGAAGACTGCAACACCAGTGAAACTAACTTCTTCAAAAGTTTGTTGGGGCGGAGTGTTCCAACCATTTCTTGCACTTCTGCCAGGCCACCAAATGAAGGCCTCGTGGAAAGAGCCATTTGAATGAGGCCCCATCCAGATGGCTGGGAGCCACACTGCAAACAGCCATTTGAATGAGGAATTTGTGTGCAACAGAGGCAGTTCCTTGACATTTATGACACGATGCATATGTCAGGTCCATTGCTGTGGGGGTGGAGATCCAGAAACATGTTGTGGAGGCCACGCACGTGAACTGAAGGTGGAGGCAGGTGTGCCCCCCGCCCTACTTTGCCAGCCCCACGAGGGAGGTGGGTCACCATGGGCAAGGGGTTCACGAGTGGTGCGGCAGCCATGGGTCAGAGGGCAGTGCTGCTGGGTTGGGACTGTCAGGGTTGATGGAGCCCCCCCTCGCCGAGATGAGGGCATGACTGCCCTTCTGAAGGGGTTGCTGGATTGATCCTTTCCGAAAGCGCTCAGGCAAAGCCTAGGATCAAATGCACAACCATCGAGTGCATGGAGAGGCTGTGGTTATTGGTTCCTTTGTGGTAGCTTATGACATCTTATGACATCTTATGACAGCTCATGACAGCTTATGATAGCTTACAACAGCGTTGAACACTGAGAACAGCTGAGCGGTCACGCCATTTCGGCCAATCACTTGCGGTGCACACAGAAATACGCAGATTCACGCATTGTGGCGGCATTTGCTGAACATCAGTCGCAACCCTCCGTCTTCAGGGCAACACCACTGTCTCCGATCCCGTGTTTCTGTGCTGCCGTGCAATAAGCAGGCAACATGCCACAGACTCCAGGCTGAATGCGGACTCATCGCTGTCCCCAACCCACTCCAGTGGGTGCCAGTTCAAGTGGCCGCCCCCACTCCAGTGTGGCGGCCACTTGAACACTGAAAAAAAAAGGCAGGTATGGACAGGCTGCGCAGTGCAGGTGCTGAACCTGCAATCGGCGCCGTTCAATAGCCTGATAAGTGCGGAAATGGCACTCACTCGAATACCCACAGGTCGTCCCTTGGGGGGCCGACCTCTCGGGTTGGGACGCGGACTACCCCCCCAACTAACTGTTGGCTGAATGCCCCCCGGGGGGAGGGGGTTCCGGGAGTAGCGATGGGGGGGGGGGTCCAAGAGTGGCGAATTGGGGGGGGATCCCGGAGGGGCGATTTGAGGGGGCAGCTGAGGGGGCCTGGGGCTAGGGCTAGGGTTATGGTTAGGGGTAGGGGTAGGGGTAGGGATAGGGTTAGGACTTGGCTGAGGGTTGGGGGTGGGCGTTAGGGTCAGGGTTGGGGTGAAGGATAGTGTTGGGGTGCAAAGTGGACAAAACTTTCCTTCGGGCGCCTGTGGCACCCATGGACTTCTGAGGCCGGCACCTTTGGCAACAAACTGTTGACCAGAGGCCCCTTGGGGGGGGGGAGGGTAGTCCGCGTCCTCGGACCGGCGGAGTCGAACCCCCGGGGGTCATCCAGTCGCACATCACCCGCCTCCCTCCCCCAGTGGAATCCCCCGGCACACGAGAGCAAACAGAAGCGGGCAGTCGCAGGCCGTACGATGTCGTGAGGAGACCCTCTGCACTGCACCGCTTTGTCACGGCGCACAATCGTGCCCCACTTTCGACGACAGAACACTGTGGTCAAGACAACGGCAGTCACCCGGAATGCTTCGCCGTGCCCACGGCGACACCCGGGGACGACACAACAAGACTCAGTGCCGACGGCAGTCTCCCAGAAGACAGAGCTTGGGACTGATTTGCCTCGGGTCACTCCAGCAGCCGGTCCAGGTACAAGCCCACAGCGGTCGGCCTCCCCGGCGGGGGGCAGGAGCAGGGCGTTCCGGGGCTCAAAAGGAAAAACAAGAAGGGAAGTTGGTGACCATACACTTAGTCATACTTGGGCCGCCACTGAAGGCGGCCGGACGGTGGACGGCGGTTGGGGGGTAACTGACAGCGGTTGAGCAGTTGTGTTGCGCGCGCCTCAGGGGGGCTCCTTCGTAGAGGGGACAAAAGGAACATACGGGCTCAGAAGGCGGGTGTGTCCGGCCGGGGGAGGAGGCGGGGCACGGGGGGCGCCCAGGTGCAGCCCCCGACAGCGACCTCCCCTAAATATTGTGCCCCCTGAAGGGTCGTGAAGCAACGGATACTGCCCTACCGACATGGCCCCCGTGTCACGGGCTATACGATCACCGCTCAAACCGGTGCTGAACGCCGCCTTGAGTTCACCCATCGGGTTCTGGAACGTGGCTGGCTTGAGTTAGCGCATCCCCCTCCCTCAGAACCCGTTCAGCAGCTTGTTTCTTTGGTCCCCTGCAGGGGTGGGGGGGTCAAATTCCGGTGTCAACCCCGACACGGCATTTGCCCCCGGCCCACCCACCCCTCAGTGGTAATCAGCTGCTGTGCAGTAGGTTTTGGCTCTGAAAGTGCGTTGTTGCGGTGCATATGCCACAGCCCAGTCCCTTTTGAAGGTATGCACCCTTGAGTGGTTGCAATCCAGTGGATGGCTGTGTCGAACCGGGCAAGTCCACCAAAGGTTCCATCTACACCTTCGGTTGGCTCACTTTAATTAGCCCCCCCCCCCCCCCCCCTCCCCGCGGTGTGACATTCCGTCGGGTTGCAGTTTCTTGACGGGGCCCTGGACAGTCACCCGTCGGGTCACTGCATTCTGGCGGCCGCCGCGGCCGGTGTTCCTTGTGGTGTCGTTGCCGCGTTAGCGGGGCCCAGTGGTTGGCACACTGGGGGGCGTGCTGCTCGCTGCGGGGGTCATTTGACGGTTTTGCTGCCCAGTCCCCTCCGCGTCCACCACATGCCTCACCGCGTTTCTGTGTGCGTGAGGCCACACTTGTTGCACCCCTCCGCGTGTTGTCTTGCCCCCGCCCCCCCCCCCCTTCAGTGGCAACCCCCACCCAACCACCCCTGACACATGGCGTTGATGAATCAAGGCAGGTTGTACAAAGCACATGCCACTGAACACCCGTAGTACAACACCGTGACCAACCGACCCCCAACCCCCCGCCCCACGCGCTCTGGGACGTGCCTCTGGGTACCCGCGCTGAGCCCGGCCACGTGGGCCTGGCGAGGTGTGTTGGACTCCAGAGACAAGGCCTACCCCAGGGATGGATTTGAAGGGAAGCGACCCCAGCAGCAACCTCAGAAGCGGTTAGACAGGCGGTTGGAAGAGGTTGTCGAAGCGGTTGGGGCTGGTTACTGTCGGTTACAAATGCCACTGAAGCTGGCACTTGCCGTCGGGGCGACAGTAGTTGGGCATAGGCCGGGCGCCCTGGAAGGGGGGGGGGGGGGTTCCAATGCATCCCTGGCCTACCCCCTGTCAACTCAGGCTCCGTCGGACGTCGAGACGCGGGGGGTGGCACGGCAAAGAGGTGCTCTGCGTGCCCAGGCGTTCACAGTGGAGTGTCCGCAGTTGCGGTGGGAGCCTGAGGACGACCGGGCTTCCCCGATTCGCTTGCGTCCGGCGTGCCCCAGGCGCCCTCGCGGAAGGTGGCAAGCGTTCCTAAGACCGCAGACAAAGCACGGCTGTCGCTCCTCATCCAGCCCAAGAGCGGGGGCGAGGAGGAGGAGGAGGAGGAGGAGGAGGAGGAGGAGGAGGAGGCCACGGGCCCTGCCCCCGCTGTTGTATGCACTGGCTCGCCCCCTCTGCCCTTGTGGATTGCCCCCCGGGTCTTTGGGATTGGGACGACCGGGAACAGCGCCGTCGCGGTGATGCTTTTCACCGGAGCCCCCCTCCCTCTTCCAGAGGAGCGCAATGGGTGACGCTCAGGGCGCTGAATCGCGTAGGTCCCGAGAGCCCCACCCCAACGCCAAGCGGAGTGGGATCTTCCCGTCCGTAGTCAAGTTCCATATGCTGTTCTACGAGGCCCGGAATCGAACCGGCGGCATGACGCTTGACCGAGGGCTCCGCGTCTGCACAGGCGACCGGGGGGGGGGGGAAATCGGGGCGGATCCCGCGGGGGGCATCGCGAGGGAAATCAGAACCACGACAAAACCACGCGCAGTGCGGATGGAACAGGGTGCGGCGGTGGCACGACGCTGATCTCCAGAAACACCGCATCGGGCCATTCAAAACAGTGACGCTCAGAAACATACGCAGCTGCGTGTGCCTGTGCCTGCACGGGAACGAACTCAATATCAATGGCATATCACTGTTAACACGCCCCCATTTCCGCCAGCCCACATGAATGACGCCCCGGCTCCATCAGCAGAGCACGAAGCACATGGCAGTGAGGCCCGGGCGCGCTCTGAGGCTGGCTACGGCCTTGCAGCCCCCGAGGCCGCCTGGTGGCCGGCCCTGTGGACACGTGTGCGTTCGTCTGCGAGGGCCACACACCCGCGCCCGAGGATCCAGGAAACGCAACGCGTCAAAACATGGAACTGGGCATCCCGCTTGATTTCGCCGGGGGACAGGGGGGGCAGGAGCGGGGCATGGCGGGGGTTGTGACCCGCAAGGCGTCCTCCTGCTCCCTGGCCCCCGAATGGCCATGCGACCCCCCCCCCCCCCCAATCCCGTGGGGGATGCCCAGCTCTTTGACTGGTGGTGGTCGTGGGGGATGGGGTAGTCATTGGCCGAATGGGCAGCGACACGGCACTAAATGATGATTGACACACACAGTTCGCCGACAGTGGGCGATGGGGAGCGCTTCCTGCGCACCGCAGGCGCCGCAGGGGGGGCAAGGGTGATTAGCTTTACGGTGATTGGCACCGCATTTAATTTTCCTCGGTTTTGGGTAAAGGAAGTGGGTCAAACGGGTACAACGGCGAGGCACAACACTCAAAACGGACAAAAGTGTTGCGTGTGAAGGAGGACGTCTTCATGTGCACCGAGAGTTGGGACCGGGGCGCTTGATATTTCTGAGGCAAACGTTTGTGTTGTGTGTGTGGGGGGGGGGGGGAACACCAAACCATTTTTTGGCGGTGCCCTCACGGTATTACAATGTCCTGCCACGGCTAGTGACACACCAGACCATTATATGTGGTGCCCTCACGGTGTCCAAATGCCTCGTGGGTTGCTACGCGGGTGTCGCTTGCAAAGGGCACTGAAGCCTGGACCTGCAGAGGCCCCCGTAGTTGGTCAGGGCCTGCAATGACCCCCCGCACCCCCTGTCCTGGAGCATCGGGAGCGGTTGCTGCGCGCCGCACGGGGGGGGGGGAGGGGGATTAGCTTTACAGTGATCAGCACCGCATTTAATTTTCCTCAAGTTCGGGTGAAGGCAGCAGGTCAAACGGGTACAATGGCGAGGCACAACACTCAAAACGGACATAAATGTTGCGATGGCCACCCCCCATTCAAACGTGCGGTTCACAACGCGAACAGTTCCCCTTGTTCCACGTAAACTACCCAAGTCTCGCACTGCAGGCGCCGCAGGAGTAGCACCCACGCGGGCTGCACTTGACGGGCGAAGCGCGTCGTAGCGCTGGAAGTTCAGACGCGGGACGCCGCCCATCATCGGAACGTCCGGGGGGTGTTGTGCAGTCGCACCGTCCCAAAGGGGCCGTCCAATGCCGCGCCGAGGCCGGTGCGGGCCGTGCGCGTGCGGCCCGTCAGCCCCGCGTCGCTCGCGTCGGGATCTCGGGCTTCATGTCCGACAACTCCACAACTTCCGTCGACCGCGCCGTCATTGCGGACACCATCGCGACCCGGTCTGCCTCGGACATGCTGGTCACCTGGTCACAGCCAAGACACACGACGGCGGGGCACACACGCAAACACCGGGACACGACGGTGCACAAAAAGTGTGAATCGACCGACTTTCAGGCAAAAAGGAACAGAGGAAAGCTGTGCTCCAAAACAGTCCAGCAATCGACGATGGGGCCCCGAAAATGTGCAGAACTGAAAGACTTCTGGGCAGTGCCGACCTCGGTACGCGTGCACATCCTCCCGCACGCGGTGGGGCTCGATGAACAATGGGTCTTGAAGTTCTGCTGGTGTGCGGTTGCGTCCAAGATTGTGTGCCAAGGTCGTTGGGACAGTGGACGGGCACAGTGCGTGTCTAGTCCGTGGGCAGGGTCATGCACAATTGGGTATGAGCACAGGGGCAATTTTGCTGCTGAACCCGATCTCTCAATCGGAAAACTCGCTCCCTTCGGCGGAGGCTGCAGGCGCATCAACCAAAGCCCAAGGCTTGACTGACAGAGGGGTGCGGCGTCGGAGGGGGCGCCGCGCTTGCAGGTGTTGGCTGACTCGGATAGGGGGGCGGCATGATGGGCGGCGGGGGCGGAATGTTCACGGACGAGGGTGACGCCATGGGGCGCGGCAACAGGATCTCGTCCGCTGTAGGCTCCCTCACTCGATGGCCAGGCGTAACCCCCCTGTACCCCCCTGGAGCTCACCGCTACCACCGCCACATGGGACGTTTTGCTGGAGCCGGAAACCGCTTCAGCTGCCCGGTCACAAGCCCAGAGGCGGGCCCAGTGTTGGTCCCCTCGGTAGACTGTTCGGCGGAGCACGGCGTGTGCCCCCTACCGTTTGTTGCTCCGACAAATGCGCTCGGCTGAGGGGGTCTGCAGCCGCGTTTCGCAGCCTCCCTCACTTCCCCGTGCCCCGAACCCCCGCAGCCCGGTCCATGCGGCAGCCACCTGATCCAGACGGCGTGGATTCGTCTGTTTGTACGTGGACGCGACGTACGCCTCCAGTTCAGCATCCGACAGTCCACCCGTGCCACCGTCACTGGCGCCGCCGGTGGAGGCACTGCCACTGGTGCCACCCGTACTGTCGGAGGTGCGGCCGCTCGTACTGTCGGGAGGATTGCCGTCGCTGTCCGTCGAGGTGCCGGGAGTACCACCGGTCGTGCTGCCAGTCGTGCTGTCGCTGGTGCTGTCGATCGGTCCTGCAGCACCACCACTGCCAGTGGCGCTGCCGCTGCTGCCGCTGTCACCACCGGCACTTGATGATGATCGTCCAGAGCCTACGTGGCACACAGACCACAGGCACGACAGAACACAACGAGCAACAAAAATGGGAACACATTGCCGAAAAAAATGCAGGACTGCACCAGCAATTGTCAGCGTCAGACTTGCCGCTAGCGTCTGCCAGCTCAGACATGATCAGATGGAGCAGGGTACTATTGAGCCATACGCTGGACGCAGCACGTTCCTACTGAGTTCTGATGGTGCAGAGGGTGGGTATGACTATGTGGCCATTGATATGGGGCCGATGGCTACCCAGCACCAGTTACCCTGCCAGACACTAGGGGGATGTCTGGTCGGCATATTTTTGGCAGACACATTTTCCTGTCACCAGTCGGCACCTTGGCGCTGTGCATTTGACCCCCTCCTTGTCCCCCTTATCAATGTGCGACGGTTTATGGGCTGCCGCGATACAGCAATTATGGACTCTGAGGCCACAAAGCAGCAGAAGGAAGACCTGAGCTTGAGGGCGACGTACTGGAGCCGATGCTGGAGCTCGAGGACGACGATGAGCTTCGGCCGCTGCTCCCCGAGCTCGACGATGGACCACCGCTGTTGGAGCCGGATGATGACGATGCGGGTGGACCGCCGTTGGTGCTGGAGCTCGATGACGATGGACCACCGCTGCCGGAGCCGGAGGATGACGACGACGTCAGGTCGCCGCTGCTTGTACTGGACGACGATGGACCACTACCGCTGGAGCCGAACGATGACGACGACGTTGGGTCGCCGCTGCAGCTGGAGCCCGAGGATGAGGTCGAGGTTGATGGACCACCGCTGCTGGAGCTGGATGATGGAGCTGAGGTGGAGCTGCCGCTGCTTGAGGACGACGATGGGCCACCGCTGTTGGAGCCGGACGAAGACGATGACGTTGGGTCGCCGCTGCTGCTGGAGCTCGATGACGGTGGACCACCGCTGCTGGGGCCGGAGGATGCGGTCGACGTGGAGCTGCCGCTGCTTGCGCTGGACGACGATGGACCACTACCGCTGGAGCCGGATGATGACGACGACGTTGGGTCGCCGATGCTGCTGGAGCCCGAGGATGATGTCGAGGTTGATGGACCACCGCTGCTGGAGCTGGATGATGGAGCTGAGGTGGAGCTGCCGCTGCTTGAGGACGACGATGGACCACCGCTGTTGGAGCCGGACGAAGACGACGACGTTGGGTCGCCGCTGCTGCTGGAGCTCGATGACGGTGGACCACCGCTGCTGAGGCCGGAGGATGCGGTCGACGTGAAGCTGCCGCTGCTTGCGCTGGACGACGATGGACCACTACCGCTGGAGCCGGATGATGACGACGATGTTGGGTCGCCGCTGCTGCTGGAGCCCGAGGATGAGGTCGAGGTTGATGGACCACCGCTGCTGGAGCTGGATGATGGAGCTGAGGTGGAGCTGCCGCTGCTTGAGGACGACGATGGACCACCGCTGTTGGAGCCGGACGAAGACGACGACGTTGGGTCGCCGCTGCTGCTGGAGCTCGATGACGGTGGACCACCGCTGCTGAGGCCGGAGGATGCGGTCGACGTGAAGCTGCCGCTGCTTGCGCTGGACGACGATGGACCACTACCGCTGGAGCCGGATGATGACGACGATGTTGGGTCGCCGCTGCTGCTGGAGCCCGAGGATGAGGTCGAGGTTGATGGACCACCGCTGCTGGAGCTGGATGATGGAGCTGAGGTGGAGCTGCCGCTGCTTGAGGACGACGATGGGCCACCGCTGTTGGAGCCGGACGAAGACGACGACGTTGGGTCGCCGCAGCTGCTGGAGCTCGATGACGATGGACCACCGCTGCCGGAGCCGGAGGATGCGGTCGACGTGAAGCTGCCGCTGCTTGCGCTGGACGACGATGGACCACTACCGCTGGAGCCGGACGATGACGACGATGTTGGGTCGCCGCTGCTGCTGGAGCCCGAGGATGAGGTCGAGGTTGATGGACCACCGCTGCTGGAGCTGGATGATGGAGCTGAGGTGGAGCTGCCGCTGCTTGAGGACGACGATGGGCCACCGCTGTTGGAGCCGGACGAAGACGACGACGTTGGGTCGCCGCTGCTGCTGGAGCTCGATGACGATGGACCACCGCTGCCGGAGCCGGAGGATGCGGTCGACGTGGAGCTGCCGCTGCTTGCGCTGGACGACAATGGACCACTACCGCTGGAGCCGGACGATGACGACGATGTTGGGTCGCCGCTGCTGCTGGAGCCCGAGGATGAGGTCGAGGTTGATGGACCACCGCTGCTGGAGCTGGATGATGGAGCTGAGGTGGAGCTGCTTGAGGACGACGATGGGCCACCGCTGTTGGAGCCGGACGAAGACGACGACGTTGGGTCGCCGCTGCTGCTGGAGCTCGATGAAGATGGACCACCGCTGCTGGAGCCGGAGGATGCGGTCGACGTGAAGCTGCCGCTGCTTGCGCTGGACGACGATGGACCACTACCGCTGGAGCCGGACGATGACGACGATGTTGGGTCGCCGCTGCTGCTGGAGCCCGAGGATGAGGTCGAGGTTGATGGACCACCGCTGCTGGAGCTGGATGATGGAGCTGAGGTGGAGCTGCCGCTGCTTGAGGACGACGATGGGCCACCGCTGTTGGAGCCGGACGAAGACGACGACGTTGGGTCGCCGGTGCTGCTGGGAATCGATGACGATGGACCACCGCTGCCGGAGCCGGAGGATGCGGTCGACGTGGAGCTGCCGCTGCTTGTACTGGACGACGATGGACCACTACCGCTGGAGCCGGACGATGACGACGATGTTGGGTCGCCGCTGCTGCTGGAGCCCGAGGATGAGGTCGAGGTTGATGGACCACCGCTGCTGGAGCTGGATGATGGAGCTGAGGTGGAGCTGCCGCTGCTTGAGAACGACGATGGGCCACCGCTGTTGGAGCCGGACGAAGACGACGACGTTGGGTCTCCGCTGCTGCTGGAGCTCGATGACGATGGACCACCGCTGCCGGAGCCGGAGGATGCGGTCGACGTGGAGCTGCCGCTGCTTGCGCTGGACGACGATGGACCACTACCGCTGGAGCCGGACGATGACGACGATGTTGGGTCGCCGCTGCTGCTGGAGCCCGAGGATGAGGTCGAGGTTGATGGACCACCGCTGGTGGAGCTGGATGATGGAGCTGAGGTGGAGCTGCCGCTGCTTGAGGACGACGATGGGCCACCGCTGTTGGAGCCGGACGAAGACGACGACGTTGGGTCGCCGGTGCTGCTGGAGCTCGATGACGATGGACCACCGCTGCCGGAGCCGGAGGATGCGGTCGACGTGGAGCTGCCGCTGCTTGCGCTGGACGACGATGGACCACTACCGCTGGAGCCGGACGATGACGACGATGTTGGGTCGCCGCTGCTGCTGGAGCCCGAGGATGAGGTCGAGGTTGATGGACCACCGCTGCTGGAGCTGGATGATGGAGCTGAGGTGGAGCTGCTTGAGGACGACGATGGGCCACCGCTGTTGGAGCCGGACGAAGACGACGACGTTGGGTCGCCGCTGCTGCTGGAGCTCGATGAAGATGGACCACCGCTGCTGGAGCCGGAGGATGCGGTCGACGTGGAGCTGCCGCTGCTTGCGCTGGACGACGATGGACCACTACCGCTGGAGCCGGACGATGACGACGATGTTGGGTCGCCGCTGCTGCTGGAGCCCGAGGATGAGGTCGAGGTTGATGGACCACCGCTGGTGGAGCTGGATGATGGAGCTGAGGTGGAGCTGCCGCTGCTTGAGGACGACGATGGGCCACCGCTGTTGGAGCCGGACGAAGACGACGACGTTGGGTCGCCGCTGCTGCTGGAGCTCGATGACGATGGACCACCGCTGCCGGAGCCGGAGGATGCGGTCGACGTGGAGCTGCCGCTGCTTGTACTGGACGACGATGGACCACTACCGCTGGAGCCGGACGATGACGACGATGTTGGGTCGCCGCTGCTGCTGGAGCCCGAGGATGAGGTCAAGGTTGATGGACCACCGCTGCTGGAGCTGGATGATGGAGCTGAGGTGGAGCTGCCGCTGCTTGAGGACGACGATGGGCCACCGCTGTTGGAGCTGGACGAAGACGACGACGTTGGGTCGCCGGTGCTGCTGGAGCTCGATGACGATGGACCACCGCTGCCGGAGCCGGAGGATGCGGTCGACGTGGAGCTGCCGCTGCTTGCGCTGGACGACGATGGACCACTACCGCTGGAGCCGGACGGTGACGACGATGTTGGGTCGCCGCTGCTGCTGGAGCCCGAGGATGAGGTCGAGGTTGATGGACCACCGCTGCTGGAGCTGGATGATGGAGCTGAGGTGGAGCTGCCGCTGCTTGAGGACGACGATGGGCCACCGCTGTTGGAGCCGGACAAAGACGACGACGTTGGGTCGCCGGTGCTGCTGGAGCTCGATGACGATGGACCACCGCTGCTGGAGCCGGAGGATGCGGTCAACGTGGAGCTGCCGCTGCTTGTACTGGACGACGATGGACCACTACCGCTGGAGCCGGATGATGACGACGATGTTGGGTCGCCGCTGCTGCTGGAGCTCGATGACGATGGGCCACCGCTGTTGGAATCGGACGAAGACGACGACGTTGGGTCGCCGCTGCTGCTGGAGCTCGATGACGATGGACCACCGCTGCCGGAGCCGGAGGATGCGGTCGACGTGGAGCTGCCGCTGCTTGCGCTGGACGACGATGGACCACTACCGCTGGAGCCGGACGATGACGACGATGTTGGGTCGCCGCTGCTGCTGGAGCCCGAGGATGAGGTCGAGGTTGATGGACCACCGCTGCTGGAGCTGGATGATGGAGCTGAGGTGGAGCTGCCGCTGCTTGAGGACGACGATGGGCCACCGCTGTTGGAGCCGGACGAAGACGACGACGTTGGGTCGCCGCTGCTGCTGGAGCTCGATGAAGATGGACCACCGCTGCTGGAGCCGGAGGATGACGACGACGTCAGGTCGCCGCTGGAACACTACCGCTGGAGCCGGACGATGACGACGATGTTGGGCCGCCGCTGCTGCTGGAGCCCGAGGATGAGGTCGAGGTTGATGGACCACCGCTGCTGGAGCTGGATGATGGAGCTGAGGTGGAGCTGCCGCTGCTTGAGGACGACGATGGGCCACCGCTGTTGGAGCCGGACGAAGACGACGACGTTGGGTCGCCGGTGCTGCTGGGAATCGATGACGATGGACCACCGCTGCTGGAGCCGGAGGATGCGGTCGACGTGGAGCTGCCGCTGCTTGTACTGGACGACGATGGACCACTACCGCTGGAGCCGGACGATGACGACGATGTTGGGTCGCCGATGCTGCTGGAGCCCGAGGATGAGGTCGAGGTTGATGGACCACCGCTGGTGGAGCTGGATGATGGAGCTGAGGTGGAGCTGCCGCTGCTTGAGGACGACGATGGGCCACCGCTGTTGGAGCCGGACGAAGACGACGACGTTGGGTCGCCGGTGCTGCTGGAGCTCGATGACGATGGACCACCGCTGCCGGAGCCGGAGGATGCGGTCGACGTGGAGCTGCCGCTGCTTGTACTGGACGACGATAGACCACTACCGCTGGAGCCGGACGATGACGACGATGTTGGGTCGCCGCTGCTGCTGGAGCCCGAGGATGAGGTCGAGGTTGATGGACCACCGCTGGTGGAGCTGGATGATGGAGCTGAGGTGGAGCTGCCGCTGCTTGAGGACGACGATGGGCCACCGCTGTTGGAGCCGGACGAAGACGACGACGTTGGGTCGCCGCTGCTGCTGGAGCTCGATGACGATGGACCACCGCTGCCGGAGCCGGAGGATGCGGTCGACGTGAAGCTGCCGCTGCTTGCGCTGGACGACGATGGACCACTACCGCTGGAGCCGGACGATGACGACGATGTTGGGTCGCCGCTGCTGCTGGAGCCCGAGGATGAGGTCGAGGTTGATGGACCACCGCTGCTGGAGCTGGATGATGGAGCTGAGGTGGAGCTGCCGCTGCTTGAGGACGACGATGGGCCACCGCTGTTGGAGCCGGACGAAGACGACGACGTTGGGTCGCCGGTGCTGCTGGAGCTCGATGACGATGGACCACCGCTGCTGGAGCCGGAGGATGCGGTCGACGTGGAGCTGCCGCTGCTTGCGCTGGACGACGATGGACCACTACCGCTGGAGCCGGACGATGACGACGATGTTGGGTCGCCGCTGCTGCTGGAGCCCGAGGATGAGGTCGAGGTTGATGGACCACCGCTGGTGGAGCTGGATGATGGAGCTGAGGTGGAGCTGCCGCTGCTTGAGGACGACGATTGGGCAACCGCTGTTGGAGCCGGACGAAGACGTCGACGTTGGGTCGCCGCTGCTGCTGGAGCTCGATGACGATGGACCACCGCTGCCGGAGCCGGAGGATGCGGTCGACGTGGAGCTGCCGCTGCTTGTACTGGACGACGATGGACCACTACCGCTGGAGCCGGACGATGACGACGATGTTGGGTCGCCGCTGCTGCTGGAGCCCGAGGATGAGGTCGAGGTTGATGGACCACCGCTGCTGGAGCTGGATGATGGAGCTGAGGTGGAGCTGCCGCTGCTTGAGGACGACGATGGGCCACCGCTGTTGGAGCCGGACGAAGACGATGACGTTGGGTCGCCGCTGCTGCTGGAGCTCGATGACGATGGACCACCGCTGCTGGAGCCGGAGGATGACGACGACGTCAGGTCGCCGCTGGACCACTACCGCTGGAGCCGGACGATGACGACGATGTTGGGCCGCCGCTGCTGCTGGAGCCCGAGGATGAGGTCGAGGTTGATGGACCACCGCTGCTGGAGCTGGATGATGGAGCTGAGGTGGAGCTGCCGCTGCTTGAGGACGACGATGGGCCACCGCTGTTGGAGCCGGACGAAGACGACGACGTTGGGTCGCCGCTGCTGCTGGAGCTCGATGACGATGGACCACCGCTGCCGGAGCCGGAGGGTGCGGTCGACGTGGAGCTGCCGCTGCTTGCGCTGGACGACGATGGACCACTACCGCTGGAGCCGGACGATGGCGACGATGTTGGGTCGCCGCTGCTGCTGGAGCCCGAGGATGAGGTCGAGGTTGATGGACCACCGCTGCTGGAGCTGGATGATGGAGCTGAGGTGGAGCTGCCGCTGCTTGAGGACGACGATGGGCCACCGCTGTTGGAGCCGGACGAAGACGACGACGTTGGGTCGCCGCTGCTGCTGGAGCTCGATGACGATGGACCACCGCTGCTGGAGCCGGAGGATGCGGTCGACGTGGAGCTGCCGCTGCTTGTACTGGACGACGATGGACCACTACCGCTGGAGCCGGATGATGACGACGATGTTGGGTCCCCGCTGCTGCTGGAGCCCGAGGATGAGGTCGAGGTTGATGGACCACCGCTGCTGGAGCTGGATGATGGAGCTGAGGTGGAGCTGCCGCTGCTTGAGGACGACGATGGGCCACCGCTGTTGGAGCCGGACGGAGACGACGACGTTGGGTCGCCGCTGCTGCTGGAGCTCGATGACGATGGACCACCGCTGCTGGAGCCGGAAGATCGGCGTGGAGCTGCCGCTGCTTGCGCTAGACGACGATGGACCACTACCGCTGGAGCCGGACGATGACGACGATGTTGGGTCGCCGATGCTGCTGGAGCCCGAGGATGAGGTCGAGGTTGATGGACCACCGCTGCTGGAGCTGGATGATGGAGCTGAGGTGGAGCTGCTTGAGGACGACGATGGGCCCCCGCTGTTGGAGCCGGACGAAGACGACGACGTTGGGTCGCCGGTGCTGCTGGAGCTCGATGACGATGGACCACCGCTGCCGGAGCCGGAGGATGTGGTCGACGTGGAGCTGCCGCTGCTTGTACTGGACGGCGATGGACCACTACCGCTGGAGCCGAACGATGACGACGATGTTGGGTCGCCGCTGCTGCTGGAGCCCGAGGATGAGGTCGAGGTTGATGGAACACCGCTGCTGGAGCTGGATGATGGAGCTGAGGTGGAGCTGCCGCTGCTTGAGGACGACGATGGGCCACCGCTGTTGGAGCCGGACGAAGACGACGACGTTGGGTCGCCGCTGCTGCTGGAGCTCGATGACGATGGACCACCGCTGCTGGCGTCGGAGGATGCGGTCGACGTGGAGCTGCCGCTGCTTGCGCTGGACGACGATGGACCACTACCGCTGGAGCCGGACGATGACGACGACGTAGGGTCGCCGCTGCTGCTGGAGCCCGAGGATGAGGTCGAGGTTGATGGACCACCGCTGCTGGAGCTGGATGATGGAGCTGAGGTGGAGCTGCCGCTGCTTGAGGACGACGATGGGCCACCGCTGTTGGAGCCGGACGAAGACGACGACGTTGGGTCGCCGCTGCTGCTGGAGCTCGATGACGATGGACCACCGCTGCCGGAGCCGGAGGATGCGGTCGACGTGGAGCTGCCGCTGCTTGTACTGGACGACGATGGACCACTACCGCTGGAGCCGGACGATGACGACGATGTTGGGTCGCCGCTGCTGCTGGAGCCCGAGGATGAGGTCGAGGTTGATGGACCACCGCTGCTGGAGCTGGATGATGGAGCTGAGGTGGAGCTGCCGCTGCTTGAGGACGACGATGGGCCACCGCTGTTGGAGCCGGACGAAGACGACGACGTTGGGTCGCCGCTGCTGCTGGAGCTCGATGACGATGGACCACCGCTGCTGGAGCCGGAGGATGCGGTCGACGTGGAGCTGCCGGTGCTTGCGCTGGACGACAATGGACCACTACCGCTGGAGCCGGACGATGACGACGATGTTGGGTCGCCGCTGCTGCTGGAGCCCGAGGATGAGGTCGAGGTTGATGGACCACCGCTGCTGGAGCTGGATGATGGAGCTGAGGTGGAGCTGCTTGAGGACGACGATGGGCCACCGCTGTTGGAGCCGGACGAAGACGACGGCGTTGGGTCGCCGCAGCTGCTGGAGCTCGATGAAGATGGACCACCGCTGCCGGAGCCGGAGGATGCGGTCGACGTGGAGCTGCCGCTGCTTGCGCTGGACGACGATGGACCACTACCGCTGGAGCCGGACGATGACGACGATGTTGGGTCGCCGCTGCTGCTGGAGCCCGAGGATGAGGTCGAGGTTGATGGACCACCGCTGCTGGAGCTGGATGATGGAGCTGAGGTGGAGCTGCTTGAGGACGACGATGGGCCACCGCTGTTGGAGCCGGACGAAGACGACGACGTTGGGTCGCCGCTGCTGCTGGAGCTCGATGACGATGGACCACCGCTGCCGGAGCCGGAGGATGCGGTCGACGTAGAGCTGCCGCTGCTTGTACTGGACGACGATGGACCACTACCGCTGGAGCCGGACGATGACGACGATGTTGGGTCGCCGCTGCTGCTGGAGCCCGAGGATGAGGTCGAGGTTGATGGACCACCGCTGCTGGAGCTGGATGATGGAGCTGAGGTGGAGCTGCCGCTGCTTGAGGACGACGATGGGCCACCGCTGTTGGAGCCGGACGAAGACGACGACGTTGGGTCGCCGCTGCTGCTGGAGCTCGATGACGATGGACCACCGCTGCCGGAGCCGGAGGATGCGGTCGACGTGGAGCTGCCGCTGCTTGCGCTGGACGACGATGGACCACTACCGCTGGAGCCGGACGATGACGACGATGTTGGGTCGCCGCTGCTGCTGGAGCCCGAGGATGAGGTCGAGGTTGATGGACCACCGCTGGTGGAGCTGGATGATGGAGCTGAGGTGGAGCTGCCGCTGCTTGAGGACGACGATGGGCCACCGCTGTTGGAGCCGGACGAAGACGACGACGTTGGGTCGCCGCTGCTGCTGGAGCTCGATGACGATGGACCACTGCTGCTGGAGTCGGAGGATGCGGTTGACGTGGGGCGGCCGCTGCTTGTACTGGACGACGATGGACCACTACCGCTGGAGCCGGACGATGACGACGATGTTGGGTCGCCGCTGCTGCTGGAGCCCGAGGATGAGGTCGAGGTTGATGGACCACCGCTGGTGGAGCTGGATGATGGAGCTGAGGTGGAGCTGCCGCTGCTTGAGGACGACGATGGGCCACCGCTGTTGGAGCCGGACGAAGACGACGACGTTGGGTCGCCGCTGCTGCTGAAGCTCGATGACGATGGACCACCGCTGCTGGAGCCGGAGGATGCGGTCGACGTGGAACTGCCGCTGCTTGCGCTGGACGACGATGGACCACTACCGCTGGAGCCGGACGATGACGACGATGTTGGGTCGCCGCTGCTGCTGGAGCCCGAGGATGAGGTCGAGGTTGATGGACCACCGCTGCTGGAGCTGGATGATGGAGCTGAGGTGGAGCTGCCGCTGCTTGAGGACGACGATGGGCCACCGCTGTTGCAGCCGGACAAAGACGACGACGTTGGGTCGCCGCTGCTGCTGGAGCTCGATGACGATGGACGACCGCTGCTGGAGTCGGAGGATGCGGTCGACGTGGAACTGCCGCTGCTTGCGCTGGACGACGATGGACCACTACCGCTGGAGCCGGACGATGACGACGATGTTGGGTCGCCGCTGCTGCTGGAGCCCGAGGATGAGGTCGAGGTTGATGGACCACCGCTGCTGGAGCTGGATGATGGAGCTGAGGTGGAGCTGCCGCTGCTTGAGGACGACGATGGGCCACCGCTGTTGGAGCCGGACGAAGACGACGACGTTGGGTCGCCGCTGCTGCTGGAGCTCGATGACGATGGACGACCGCTGCTGGAGTCGGAGGATGCGGTCGACGTGGAGCTGCCGCTGCTTGCGCTGCACGACGATGGACCACTACCGCTGGAGCCGGACGATGACGACGACATTGGGTCGCCGCTGCTGCTGGAGCCCGAGGATGAGGTCGAGGTTGATGGACCACCGCTGCTGGAGCTGGATGATGGAGCTGAGGTGGAGCTGCCACTGCTTGAGGACGACGATGGGCCACCGCTGTTGGAGCCGGACGAAGACGACGACGTTGGGTCGCCGCTGCTGCTGGAGCTCGATGACGATGGACCACCGCTGCTGGAGCCGGAGGATGCGGTTGACGTGGAGCTGCCGCTGCTTGTACTGGACGACGATGGACCACTACCGCTGGAGCCGGACGATGACGACGACGTTGGGTCGCCGCTGCTGCTGGAGCCCGAGGATGAGGTCGAGGTTGATGGACCACCGCTGGTGGAGCCGGAGGACGTGGCAGGACCACTGGATGACGACGTACTGGAGCTCGTACTGCCGGAACCTACGATACAGGCATTTGCAGGTCATCGGACTCGGCGACAACCCCGACTGCACTCGGTCTGCGCCTCGACAGTGATCATTCACAATGAGTCAGTTGGCGGTCCAGAGAGCGACTACAGCCCCCCTGCCACCACCTACAACCATCCACAACCCCTGCTGTTCATTCCGCATCTCGTCCAGTGGCAACACCAAGAAGGCACATTCAAATGCCGCAGGTCGGTCAGATGCTTCGAAGCCGTTGCCACAGTCAAAACGCCGTGGCAACTGCTGTTGTAGTGAACATCCAACTCCCACCGCTCGACAGGTGTCACACCCCACGTCTGCACTGTTGATCATGCCCCAGTGGCCCTCAACATCCTCAACTCCCCAGGCCCCCTCTAAGGCTACAATATTCTGACGATGGCCTGTGCGAATCTCAATCCGATAGAGTGGCGAGCCCCGAGGTCCTGAGCAGAACAAGACCACCTGTCGCGTCTGACACCACCGCGGCGACTGCAGACGTATGCTCCAGAACAATCGTGAATCTCGTGCCACTGTCCGTCGCCTCGGATGTCACGGTCGCATCCTCAGTGCTGCCCCCAGTGGCGCTGGGGCAAACACCCTCGCAGGGGTACACGTACGCAGTGAGTGTGCTGAACCTGCAACAACAGGGAGGCAATACGTAAGACATCGCTGTCTGCCTTTGACCGGCATTGGGTTCAGCAGCCGCATCACCCGCGGATGCCGAACACACACGGCGCACTGACTTGTGTAAGGCCCGCATTACCACCATTCGCGGGTACGCACTGGCCATTCCCGGCTGTGCCCATGCCAGGGCGCTCATTATCTGGGCCGCACACGTGCGTTGCCAGGGCAGGGCAGCCGCTAGGCTGCTGATTAGGATGCAGGGCAGGTAGGAGCGGGGTGCACGGCCGGGGGTAATCAGGGGCATGCCGTGCCGCAGCGACCAGTCTCCAGTGAGTGCTGACAGGTGTGTTGACCCCAGTGCAGTGCCAACCCCCACTGTCATGGAGATACCCAGCGCCCAGACTGTCGTTGCCAGACAATTCCCCTTGCAGGTGCCCCCCCCCCCCCCCCCAGCCCCACACACACACACGTTGGGAACCACGAGACAAGAAGGAAGCAAGCAAAGCGGGGGAAAGAAAACTGATGGACACACACACGGACACAAACACAGATACACACAAACACACACACACACACTAGACGTCTTTCGGTCTGGCTAAGATGCGAGTGATGGACACACACACGGACACAAACACACACACACACACTCTTGTAGTATACAATACAGTACAATACAAACAGTGGGTGCACACTGGGAGTATTTGCCAGAGCAATCTTCAGATCCTGCAGCGCAAACTGCAGCATAGACCAGGATCAGACACTAATACACGCAACACACAGTAACACACAGACAGGACACATTCACTACAACTTGGGTTCAACCAAGTCATTCCTCTCTATCAGCGAGCACCTTGGTGTGACGTCTCACCGACATCGCTAACTTCTTGGAGGGGTAAGCCGCGGCACCAAGGGTCCAGTCGCTCAATACACGCAGCACAGAGGTACAAGCAGTACTATGCGGCAGTACGCAGCACCGGTATATTGCCCTCCAACACACACACATCTTGATCACAACGCTGAATGCAAATGGAGATTCGTCGCTGATGAGGAGACGGTGGCCACCGACATCCGCCTTCACGGTCACAAGCCATAGACGCCCACCCTCTGTGACAGCCCTTAAGACACCGGTCATGTCCACGTGGCCCCTCATGTCCACATGGCCCTGGAGGGTCCGCAGGCAGGCCCACAGCAGCTGCCCTCCTCCACAGCAGCGCTGAAGCCCACAGTCCGCCGCCAGGACTCACGACCAGTGATTCCCATGCCCCAATGACAGTGGCAACACCCCTGCACAAAGATCCTAGAACCGCCTGTCGGTGGCCAGGGCGCACCCCCCCCCCCCCACTCGTATGGCAGCAACAAATGCCGCGGGGTTGTATCGGCAGTAGCTTGGTCACGTTCTGCGCTGGTGGTCCGTGCCGTAGCCATGTGGGGTGATGGCGATGGTGCTGGGCCTGCCCCTCTATGTCCGGACCATGTCCCTCCCAAAGCGTCCGGCATCATGGCCGATGAGAAGGACTGCACAACACAAACGGAGACGGGGCACACACCCGTTGATCACAACGCTGAACGTAAACGGGGCTTCGTCGCTGATGATGTCGCCGTCGTCCCGAAGACGGTCAATGCTCATCAGGAAGGCGTACTCCCCGCCGCTGGGCAGCGCCGGCGGGGTCAGCAGCATATCAGAGAACGCAGCGGCGGTGGCCGTCAGACCAGTGAGGACGCAGTGCGTCACACCGGCGCCGAAGTCGCTGACGGACACGCTCGAGACCTGAGCACTTCCTCCGGATGACGTCTGCGAGGGCAGAGGTGGTCGTGGGGCTGGGGTGCGTGTGTAGCGGCAGTGGGGGTGCCTTGCGGCCGGCGTTTGTGGAGAGGCAGAGGTGCGCGTGGAAACTGGTGCGTGTGTGTGTGTGTGTGTGTGTGTGTGTGTGTGTGTGTGTGTGTGTGTGTGTGTGTGTGTGTGTGTGTGTGTGTGTGTGCGTGCGTGCGTGCCAAGGGAATCCATTCAATCACGCTCAAACTGCGCGGTTCAACAGGCCTACGTCCTACCACTACTACAAACCATCAGTTCTGTGTTCGGCCCTGCAGGGGGGCAGCCCTGACGAGCTCTGGATCTCCATAAGTACAGAGGTGCTGCCAACACACCGCAGCTCCTGGCCCTGTGACCCAGCCACGTTGCAACAAGACACACGTTGCATGCCGTGTGTGTGTGTGTGTGTGTGTGTGTGTTTTGGGGTAGCGCTGTGTGTGCTGTGACTGGGGTAGGCGCAGGGACGGAGGTGCGTGTGGTGGCTGGGGTTTGCAGAACGTCCAGCTAGAGGCAACCGCGTGGGTCTGGCAGAGGTGTCGAAGCAGAGCTGAGTTTGTGTGTGTTTGTGTGTGTTTGTGTGTGTGTGTGTGAGCACGCGCGCGTGGTTTGTGTGTGGCGATGCTGTGTGGCGAAGTGGGCTTCCAGCGAGAGCAGTACGATCCACAAAATCACCCACAACAAAACCAACTAAGCACCAATTACGACTAAAACAGCACCAACTGAACCAATAGCGCGGCCTGTGCACCACAGCGGCAGTAGTGCTGCCCAGGTCTGTGCTTTCGCAGCTGCTGTGTGGAGCAGCAACACCACCAACAGCACACCACATCACCAAACGACGCCACAACACCGACGCCGACACTAGGGACGGCCATCGCCGTGACTCCGTGCCGGTGCCAATGCAGCTTGGTCATGGTGGTGTTGTGGTGCTCTGGCCCTTTGCTTGCATGTGTGCTTGTGTATGTGTACGTGTGCTTGTGTGTGTGCCTGTGGTCATGCTGTAGTCCTGCCGTCTGTGGTCAGACCACTCGGAGGAATGGGTCATACCGTGGGCAGGCTCATCGAGTACCCCGAGGACTGCTCAGACGTAGCAACATAGGCCTTCTTCATGTCCGACAACTCCACAACTTCCATCGACCGCGCCGTCATTGCGGACACCATCGCGACCCGGTCTGCCTCGGACATGCTGGTCACCTGGTCACAGCCAAGACACACGACGGCGGGGCACACACGCAAAGACCGGGACACAACGGCGCAGAAAAGGCACGCACCAAACCCCATGTCAGACATGCAAAGCCCTGGTACAGATAGGCCCAGTTACACTTCTCGGGAGTGTGCAGACCATTACTTAACCACAGCCTGTCAGTCTTGGCTTCGTGAAGGTCTCCACTACGGACAGCAGCCCAGTCTGTAGCTGAACGCGCCCCAAAGACCCACAGACCACACATGACACATCACGTTTCCATTTGCTGCCCGTTAAACAGTCCACAAATGGATGCAGGTGTACGTATACTCGACCGTGGCGCTGGTTGGCCCTCCCGTACTGCCGCGACCCATACCAGCGCCGCGACGGCAACAGAGGCCGGAAAGGGTGAGCAACTGATCCAAACGGCGCGGATTCTTCTGCTTGAACGTCAGTTCGATGAACGCTTCAAGTTCAACGTCAGAACGTCCACTGCCGGAGCCTTCATGGACAACACATGGGGCAGATGCGCATACAGAAGCCACACGACAGCCAGACACACAGAGCTGATAGCGGATCATAACGAGTGCATGAGGACAACACCTGGGGCACAAGCGTATGCGCATATAGACGCCACACAAACGACAAACAGGGTGCACACAGAGCGCACAGGCGACACACACACCGCCACTGCCGGAGCTGGACGACGGCGATGACGCGGAGCTGCCACTACTGGAACTAGACGATGAAGGACCTCCGGTGCTGGAGCTCCCGGAGGACGATGAGCTGGGACCGCTGCTGCCGGAACTCGATGATGGTGGATCACCACCGGAAGTAGATGGTGATGTACTGCCCCCGGGGCCGCTACTGCCGCTGCCAGAGGCACCACCGGATGTACTGCCGCTCAGACTGTCGGTCGAGCTGCCAGGGGCACCACCGGTGCTGCTATCAGTAGTCCCATCGGTGTCGGTGCCAGTGTCAGTGGCACTACCGGATGTGGTGCTGGTACCTCCGGACGTACCACTGCTACTGTCAGTCGGGTTACCAGCGTCACCACTCGTGGTTCCAGAAGGCGCGCCGCCACTGCTATTGTCCCTTGCTCCTCCAGGACCACTACCAGTGTGGCTGCCCGTCGTGCTGCCTTGGGGACCGCCGCTGGAACTAGAAGTACAACTGCTGCTGTCCCCAACGTTGCCACCGTCAGTGTGGCCAGTGGTGTCATCGTCGCCGCCGTTGCCAGTGCTGTCCGGACCACCGTCGCCGGTGCTGTCGCCCGGGCTGCTGCCGCTGCTGGAGCCAGAGGTCGATGTTCCGGAACTCGATCCGCCACTGGAACTGGATGACGTGCTGGTTCCTGATGGCGATGAGCCCGAGCTGTCGCTACCAGCACTCGTTGATGATGGTCCAGAACCTGCGGGCACAACGCGCACACTACAGCCAGAGACACAGCGCTAAATGGTGGATCATAACGAGTGCATGAGGACAACACCTGGGGCACATGCCCATGCACACATAGACGCCACACAAACGACAAACAGGGTGCACACAGAGCACACAGGCGACACACACACCGCCACTGCCGGAGCTGGACGATGGCGATGACGTGGAGCTGCCACTACTGGAACTAGACGACGACGGACCTCCGCTGCTGGAGCTCCCGGAGGACGATGAGTTGGGGCCGCTGCTGCCGGAACTCGATGATGGTGGATCACCACCGGAAGTAGATGGTGATGTACTGCCCCCGGGGCCGCTTCTGCCGCTGCCAGAGGCACCACCGGATGTACTGCCGCTCAGACTGTCGGTCGAGCTGCCAGGGGTACCACCGGTGCTGCTATCAGTAGTCCCATCGGTGTCGGTGCCAGTGTCAGTGGCACTACCGGATGTGGTGCTGGTACCTCCGGACGTACCACTGCTACTGTCAGTCGGGTTACCAGCGTCACCACTCGTGGTTCCAAACGGAGCGCCGCCGCTGCTACTGTCCCTTGCTCCTCCAGGGCGGCTACCAGTGGGGCTGCCCGTCGTGCTGCCCTGGGGACCGCCGCTGGAACTAGAAGTACCACTGTTGCTGTCCCCAACGTTGCCACCGTCAGTGTGGCCAGTGGTGTCATCGTCGCCGCCGTTGCCGGTGCTGTCCGGACCACCGTCGCCGGTGCTGTCGCCCGGGCTGCTGCCACCGCTGAGGCCGGAGACTGATGGTCCGGAACTTGATCCGCCACTGGAACCGGATGACGTGCTGGTTCCTGATGACGATGAGGCTGAGCTGTCGCTACCAGCACTCGTTGATGATGGTCCAGAATCTGCGGGAAAAACGCGCACAGTACAGCTAGACATACAGCGCTAAATGGTGGATCATAACGTGTGCATGAGGACAACACCTGGGGCACATGCACGTGCGCATATAGACACCACACAAACAGGGTGCACACAGAGCGCACAGCCGACACACACACCGCCACTGCCGTAGCTGGACGATGGCGATGACGTGGAGCTGCGGCTACTGGAACTAGACGACGACGGACCTCCGCTCTTGGGGCTCCCAAAGGATGATGAGCTGGGGCCGCTGCCGCCGGAACTCGATGATGGTGGATCACCACCGGAAGTAGATGGTGATGTACTGCCCCCAGGGCCGCTACTGCCGCTGCCAGAGGCACCACCGGATGTACTGCCGCTCAGACTGTCGGTCGAGCTGCCAGGGGCACCACCGGTGCTGCTATCAGTAATCCCATCGGTGTCGGTGCCAGTGGCAGTGGCACTACCGGATGTGCTGCTGGTACCTCCGGACGTACCACTGCTACTGTCAGTCGGGTTACCAGCGTCACCACTCGTGGTTCCAGACGGAGAGCCGCTGCTGCTACTGTCACTTGCTCCTCCAGGACCACTACCAGTGGGGCTGCCCGTCGTGCTGCCCTGGGGACCGCCGCTGGAACTAGAAGTACCACTGCTGCTGTCCCCAACGTGGCCACCGTCAATGTGGCCAGTGGTGTCATCGTCGCGGCCGTTGCCGGTGCTGTCCGGACCACCGTCGCCGGTGCTGTCGCCCGGGCTGCTGCCGCTGCTGAGGCCGGAGACTGATGGTCCGGAACTTGATCCGCCACTGGAACTGGATGACGTGCTGGTTCCTGATGACGATGAGGCTGAGCTGTCGCTACCAGCACTCGTTGATGATGGTGAAGAACCTGCGGGCAAAGCGCGCACAGTACAGCCAGACACACAGCGCTAAATGGTGGATCATAACGAGTGCATGAGGACAACACCTGGGGCACAAGCGCATGCGCATATAGACGCCACACGAACGACAAACAGAGTGCACACAGAGCGTACAGGCGACACACACACCGCCACTGCCGGAGCTGGACGATGGCGATGACGTGGAGCTGCCGCTACTCGAACCGGACGACGACGGACCTCCGCTGCTGGAGCTCCCGGAGGACGATGAGTTGGGGCCGCTGCTGCCGGTACTCGATGATGGTGGATCACCACCGGAAGTAGATGGTGATGTACTGCCCCCGGGGCCGCTACTGCCGCTGCCAGAGGCACCACCGGATGTACTGCCGCTCAGACTGTCGGTCGAGCTGCCAGGGGCACCACCGGTGCTGCTATCTGTAGTCCCATCGGTGTCGGTGCCAGTGTCAGTGGCACTACCGGATGTGGTGCTGGTACCTCCGGACGTACCACTGCTACTGTCAGTCGGGTTACCAGCGTCACCACTCGTGGTTCCAGACGGAGCGCCGCCACTGCTACTGTCCCTTGCTCCTCCAGGGCGGCTACCAGTGGGGCTGCCCGTCGTGCTGCCTTGGGGACCGCCGCTGGAACTAGAAGTACCACTGCTGCTGTCCCCAACGTTGCCACCGTCAGTGTGGCCAGTGGTGTCATCGTCGCGGCCGTTGCCGGTGCTGTCCGGACCACCGTCGACGGTGCTGTCGCCCGGGCTGCTGCCGCCGCTGAGGCCGGAGGTTGATGGTCCGGAACTCGATCCGCCACTGGAACTGGATGACGTGCTGGTTCCTGATGACGATGAGCCCGAGCTGTCGCTACCAGCACTCGTTGATGATGGTCCAGAACCTGCGGGCAAAACGCGCACACTACAGCTAGACATACAGCGCTAAATGGTGGATCATAACGAGTGCATGAGGACAACACCTGGGGCACATGCACATGCGCATATAGACACCACACAAACGACAAACAGGGTGCACACAGAGCACACAGGCGACACACACACCGCCACTGCCGGAGCTGGACGATGGCGATGACGTGAAGCTGCGGCTACTGGAACTAGACGACGACGGACCTCCGCTGCTGGAGCTCCCGGAGGACGATGAGCTGGGTCCGCTGCTGCCGGAACTCGATGATGGTGGATCACCACCGGAAGTAGATGGTGATGTACTGCCCCCAGGGCCGCTACTGCCGCTGCCAGAGGCACCACCGGATGTACTGCCGCTCAGACTGTCGGTCGAGCTGCCAGGGGCACCACAGGTGCTGCTATCAGTAGTCCCATCGGTGTCGGTGCCAGTGGCAGTGGCACTACCGGATGTGGTGCTGGTACCTCCGGACGTACCACTGCTACTGTCAGTCGGGTTACCAGCGTCACCACTCGTGGTTCCAGACGGAGAGCGGCTGCTGCTACTGTCACTTGCTCCTCCAGGGCGGCTACCAGTGGGGCTGCCCGTCGTGCTGCCCTGGGGACCGCCGCTGGAACTAGAAGTACCACTGCTGCTGTCCCCAACGTTGCCACCGTCAGTGTGGCCAGTGGTGTCATCGTCGCCGCCGTTGCCGGTGCTGTCCGGACCACCGTCGACGGTGCTGTCGCCCGGGCTGCTGCCGCCGCTGAGGCCGGAGGTTGATGGTCCGGAACTTGATCGGCCACTGGAACTATATGACGTGCTGGTTCCTGATGACGATGAGGCTGAGCTGTCGCTACCAGCACTCGTTGATGATGGTCCAGAACCTGCGGGAAAAACGCGCACAGTACAGCCAGAGACACAGCGCTAAATGGTGGATCATAACGAGTGCATGAGGACAACACCTGGGGCACATGCCCATGCCCACATAGACACCACACAAACGACAAACAGAGTGCACGCAGAGCGCACAGGCGACACACACACCGCCACTGCCGGAGCTGGACGATGGCGATGGCGTGGAGCTGCGGCTACTCGAACCGGACGATGACGGACCTCCGCTGCTGGAGCTCCCGGAGGACGATGAGCTGGGGCCGCTGCTGCCGGTACTCGATGATGGTGGATCACCACCGGAAGTAGATGGTGATGTACTGCCCCCAGGGCCGCTACTGCCGCTGCCAGAGGCACCCGGATGTACTGCCGCTCAGACTGTCGGTCGAGCTGCCAGGGGCACCACCGGTGCTGCTATCAGTAGTCCCATCGGTGTTGGTGCCGGTGTCAGTGGCACCACCGGATGTGGTGCTGGTACCTCCGGACGTACCACTGCTACTGTCAGTCGGGTTACCAGCGTCACCACTCGTGGTTCCAGACGGAGCCCCGCCAGTGCTACTGTCCCTTGCTCCTCCAAGACGACTACCAGTGGGGCTACCCGTCGTGCTACCCTGGGGACCGCCGCTGGAACTAGAAGTACCACTGCTGCTGTCCCCAACGTTGCCACCGTCAGTGTGGCCAGTGGTGTCATCGTCGCGGCCGTTGCCGGTGCTGTCCGGACCACCGTCGCCGGTGCTGTCGCCCGGGCTGCTGCCGCCGCTGAGGCCGGAGGTTGATGGTCCGGAACTTGATCCGCCACTGGAACCGGATGGGAAGCTGTTTCCTGATGACGATGAGCCCGAGCTGTCGCTACCAGCACTCGTTGATGATGGTCCAGAACCTGCGGGCAAAACGCGCACACTACAGCTAGACATACAGCGCTAAATGGTGGATCATAGCGAGTGCATGAGGACAACACCTGGGGCACATGCACGTGCGCATATAGACACCACACAAACGACAAACAGGGTGCACACAGAGCGCACAGGCGACACACATACCGCCACTGCCGGAGCTGGACGATGGCGATGACGTGAAGCTGCCGCTCCCGGAACTAGACGACGACGGACCTCCGCTACTGGAGCTCCCGGAGGACGATGAGTTGGGGCCGCTGCTGCCGGTACTCGATGATGGTGGATCACCACCGGAAGTAGATGGTGATGTACTGCCCCCAGGGCCGCTACTGCCGCTGCCAGAGGCACCACCGGATGTACTGCCGCTCAGACTGTCGGTCGAGCTGCCATGGGGAACACCGGTGCTGCTATCAGTAGTCCCATCGGTGTTGGTGCCAGTGGCAGTGGCACTACCGGATGTGATGCTGGTACCTCCGGACGTACCACTGCTACTGTCAGTCGGGTTACCAGTGTCACCACTCGTGGTTCCATACGGAGCGGCGCCGCTGCTACTGTCACTTGCTCCTCCAGGACCACTACCAGTGGGGCTGCCCGTCGTGCTGCCCTTGGGACCGCCGCTGAAACTAGAAGTGGCACTGCTGCCGCCCGCAAAATTGTCATCGTTGGCTTGGGGCTGCTCCAAGCGATGCTTCTCGGCGTGCACTGCAGCTGGCATTGCCTGGCCTGCTTTCTGCGGTAGTGCCAGTGGCACCGCTGCTGACATTCTCGCTGCAGCATCGTGACCCGCTGACGGTGCACTTGATTCCGCTTTGGGTGTTGCAGGTCGCCGAACCACCGTGCCTTGCGGTTGCGATGCAGACGGCGTTTCGCCCCCTACAAACCATGTGACCAAAGCGGTGAAGCTGAGTGCACTCGGAAAGTGGAAAAGGCCATTGCATAAGCGGGGCAGACACTGGCATTCCGGTGGGTGGAGGGCATGATGCATTGCCCCCTTGACCCCCCCCCCCCATGGCCCAGAATAAGCCTTGGTGTCCGGCGTCTGAGGGCGTGTGCCCCTTCATTAAAAGTATCCTGATCCAGACGGGCTCTTACTTCCGCTCCCCCATAACACTACTCTTTGGACCTTCACGCACAGCAAATGCTTCCACAACAAGCTACAGCGATGAGGACGCGCTTAAAGCTTCTGTCATGAAAGTTTGCATTCTGAGTCACTTGTTGTCACTCCATCTCCCCCAACATCTCCCTCTCCTCCCTCTCCGTCTGCATGTGCCTTCCCCGCTGACCCTCGCTATCGCTCACCCTCTCCCTCTACCTCTCCCTCTGCCTATGCCTCCAACTGTGCCTCTGCCTCTCCCTCTCGCTCTCCCTCGCCCCCTCTGCCTCTTCCCCGTGAAAAATGTAAGTCGGGTACAAAAAAATCGTCTAGTCGTGTAATTTTTTTGCGCTAAATGCGTGTAATTTTTTGTTGCGGCAAGTCGTGTGAATTATAACAAAAATTGAATTTTTTTTATTTTTGTGGTAAGGGTGTGTATTTTTTTTGTGGTAAGTCGTGTAAATTATTAAAAAAAATTGAAAAAACTGAAAGAAATGCAACATTTGCAATACGTGCGCAATATGTACAGCTGCCGGCCCCGTACGGCACCCCATAGCGACCTTAACGATGGGACGCCGAGTCCACAAAGCACATAGTACTCTGCATGGGCACCAATTAGTTGGGACTCGGCCAATATAACATAGTTTCACATGTTGTCATTGGCACTAGACTCAAAATCAGGCGCAAGAAAAGAGTCCTGACAGGGCCATGGCCAACATCCAGTGTGCTTGCACTGGGAACAAAATCAGCTTCAAGAAAAAGAGTCCCAACAGGGCCATGGCCAACGCTAGTGCCACCATTATAGGCCACCAAGACACTGGCATGGGGCCAATATAATAGCAATCTTATACGCTCCACCATTGGTACACCAAACGGCAGAGGAAAATGCAGCCCACAAAAAATGCACCCGCTACAAGTAGTTGCAAAATGCACGCTTGTAGATCAAGTCCGTTTTTCCGTCACCGGACTTGGACTTTGCACCAGGATTGGGGTTAAACTGACAAGCGGCGCGCAACTCTGCCACTAGCTGCTTGCACAGGTCATCGATGAAAAGCTGGTCACGCTCCTGCTGGCCAGATGCATCTTCTGGGTAGCCATCCGGCACCTTGCACCACTCTCCACGGATGAGGACCTTGGGACGGGTATCCTCCTCCTCTGTGGGAGTGGCCATGGAAGGTTGCGGTCTGGCCTCCAGGCTTTCCACGCTCTGCTCGGCGGAGGCCTCCTTGCCTTCGAGTGGGGTGGAGGTGGCCTGAACACTCTCCTCGGGGGGGGACTTAGGAGGGCCAGAAAGCTCGGTCACGCCCTCCACATCATCACCGGGCGCTTGAACAACCCGCACAGCACGATCAACATTAACAATGCTGAGCACATAGCCCACAACACCGGCACCCCTTGGGACGAGGGGCACATCGGAAAAAGTACCCTGGTGCTCCACCACCAGCTTCGCAATGTTCAAGCTCTGAAAACCACAAGACCAACAGTCCGTTTGGAATCCCAAGGCGCGGTGCTTGGTGGTTCGTGAAGACTTCTTCAAGGCCGACAAGAAAGGACAGACCAAATCAGTGGAGCTTAGGGGTTCCCAGTTAACCAATCTCCCACCCCCTTTGTTGGGTTGTTTCGCTCGGAGTGGTGCTCCGAGTACGCCTTTGGGGAGTGGGAGGGTCGACAGGGGGTGCCCTGGGCAAGGCCTTCTTTCCCTTCGCCTTCTTCTTTGGCACAGGGCCGTAGGGGGAGGCGCAAAGAGGTCCACCTCTGAATCAGATGACTGGATCTCTTTTTTCTTCACCTCCTTACCTGGGTGAGAGGCCAATAGAGGATTAGAAAGGACGTCCAACTCCTCGTCGGCGGAAACAGGCTCGTTCGGGAGCGTGGCGGTCAAAACCTCCTCAACGTCTACCTCTTGACACCACTTTTGAAAGAGGCACTTGTCCGTGTTGGGGTGGGCCCTTCCACGAAGTGGAGACTCCAAGGTGTGTAGGCAAAAGCCACACCCCTCACAATGCATGCACCACACGTACACGGTCTTGTGACATTGGCCACACACATAAGGTGGCCGGAAGAGATTAAGGCAATGCCAAGGGTGAAGGTAACCCCGAGAACGTCCAATTGGCATAGCAGCCCACAATAGAAAATGCACTTTCATTGTCGGTCCCCTACATGCATTGCAGCATATCATGGATTTGCGGCTCTTCACCGTTGAATGACGAGTAATCTCCTTCGTCGGCTCAAGGGTAGACAGTCCCAAACAGTCAAACAATAGTACATTGCATGTGTATTTATAGGGGAGCATCTGTGCCCACGAACTCATTGTGGCCGGTTTCTTCGTGTATGCACTCCGTGCCATTCGCAGAGCATTGCTTGAGGGACACTGTTGCATACACGAAGGGCAAAAACAAAGGGGGACAAAATCAGAACTGGCTTCAAAGCGAAGTGCAGAAAGAGAAGTGGCCCACAAGTGGGCAAGGTGGTTACATAACCCCTGCCGCCAGGGGGGTCCCCACTGCTGTAGAGCGGGGGGGGCAGAATCAGAGGTGGCCCACAGGTGGGCAAGATGGCTACATAGCCCCTGCCGCCAAGAAGCCTCCACCAGTTCAGAGTGGAGGGGCAGAATCAGAGGGGGCCCACAAGTGGGCGAGATGGCTACTTAACCCCTGCCGCCTGAGGGTCCCCGCCGCTTCAGAGCAGAGGACAGAATCAAAGGTGGCCCACAAGTGGGCAAGGTGACTACATAACCCTTGCGGCCTGGGGGGGTCCCCACCGCTTCAGAGCGGGGGGCAGAATCAGAGGTGGCCCAGAAGTGGGCAAGGTTCGCTACATAACCCCTGCCGCATAGGGGGGTCCCCATCGCTTCAGAGCGGGGGGCAGAATCAAAGGTGGCCCACAAGTGGGCAATGAGTCTACATAACCCCTGCCGCATAGGGGGGTCCCCATGGCTTCATCGCGGGGGGCAGAATCATAGGTGGCCCACAAGTGGGCAAGATGGCTACATAACCATTGCCGCCTGGGGGGTCCCCACCGCTTCAGAGCGGGGGGCAGAGTCAGAAGTGGCCCACAAGCGGGCAAGGTTCGCTACACAACCCCTGCCGCCTTGGGGGTCCCCACCGCTTCAGAGCGCGGGGCAGAATCATAGGTGGCCCACAAGTGGGGAAGGTGGCTACATAACCCTTGCTGCCTGTGGGGTCCCCACCGCTTCAAAGCGGGGGGCAGAATCAGAAGTGGCCCACAAGTGGGGCAGGTGGCTACATAACCCCTGCCGCCTAGGGGGTCCCCACCGCCCTCAGAGCGGGGCAGAATCAGAAGTGGCCCACAAGTGGGCAAGATGGCTACATAACCCTTGCCGCCTAGGGAGTCCCCGCCGCTTCAGAGCGGGGGGCAGGATTAGAAGTGGCCGACAAGTGGGCAAGGTAGCTACATAACCCCTGCCGCATGGGGGGTCCCCACCGATTCAGAGCGGGGGGCGCAATCAGAGGTGGCCCACAAGTGGGCAAGGTGGCTACATAGCCCCTGCCGCCTGGGGGGTCCCCACCGCTTCAAAGCGGGCGGCAGAATCAGAAAAGGCCCACAAGGGGGGAATGTTTGCCCGGCGCGCGCCCGGCGCGCTACTTTTCTATTAACTATCCCAGCTTCAGCCCCAAATTTACCCTCCCATGGAGAAGCCCCCCAAGTAGATCACATTGCACTGCACACCTTCCCTACAAAGCACGTTGCAACATAAAGCCGGATACGTGCATTCAACCACTCCAACTGTCATTTGTAGTGTAATTAACAAACAACATTGGTCCCACAAGTGTGGGTGTCAATACATTCAGTACAATAGTGCTCCTTACACTCATCACAAACTGCGACGGTGGAGCGCCTTTGGCAACACAAAACACACACTTCCGCTTCATCCTCTGCCTCGTCCTTTGTGGCGGCCGAGTTGCTTTGGTCAATCCAAACTTGAGGCAGGACATGCTCCCATGGTAAGTAGGGGGGGTGATGGACTTGCGTCCGGATGCAAAACTGAGTGAAATGCAACAAAATGCGGATTGACTGGTGCAACTCATTGGGGCCGCCACGCCACATGTTCCTAACCAAACCCCAATGCCACAACCGAGCAAACAGCTGCTCAATGCGTGCCCTGTACCACCCATGGACATCATTGTAACCTTGTTGGCGGGCTGTCAAAGTGCCATTCTTTCTTCCAATGAATGGCACAATGACATGAATCCGGCCTTTATAAGCACCATCATGGCCCCCAACTTCAAAATCAAATAAATCACCTCGGGTACGAGAAGGTCCATACCCATCCCAAATCAAAACATCTGGTGATGTCCCGGGGGCCAAGGGGCAAATCCATATAATGTTGCCCAACATATCAACCGCAACAGTCACCTTGTAAACATGCAACGCATACTTAGGATTCGACAGGTCTGCACTCCATATCCCGCCAATGGAACTGATGGGCATGGAGTCTGTGAAATGTGTCATCAAGAATGGAAAATGGGGACAATGGTTGAAAGGATTCAACCTGTCGGCCCATCGAATCTCTTGAACAACATGGTTAAGGTATTCACGAGCACGGGCAACACTCTGCCGCCAGGCAACCTCCGAACATTCTGCGTGAGACATGAAGGCACCGCTCCAAAAAAAAAATCGAAACAATGACTCACGGTCGAGGAGCTCGGGGTGCCCGTACTTCATCCAAAATTCCTCCAATGTTTCGGCATGAGCCTTTGACGATTCCCGTGTTGTTCGCCGGGGAATGGTGTCGGTGAACGGCCAAGGAGAGGGCTGCCACCAGTCGCATCGCCAGGGATGTCGGCGGCCGATGGACATGCACACATTTCAGGAACTACGCAACAAGACACAACGCAACGCAACGCAAAGCAAGAGCGTAACGATGATTGTCCCGCTCTCGTGAATAGCACCGGAAGGTTGGGGCCCAAAAGAGGGCGGAAATGCTACGTCACCCCTGCATTCTCGGGGGTCCCCAATGAAAGGGACAAAATCAGAAGTCAAAACCTACACCAGGGGTCACCATGATGCACCACGCAACAAAGCGTGGATTCAAAGATTGTCCCGGTTTCCCCAATAGCACCGAAGGGTTGAAACACCGCATAAAGCGTGGATTGTGAGTCCCTAACCCCAACTCGAGGGGCCACGCAACAAAGCGTGGATTGTGAGTCCCTAACCCCAACTCGAGGGGCCACGCAACAAAGCGTGGATTGTGAGTCCCTAACCCCAACTCGAGGGGCCACGCAACAAAGCGTGGATTGTGAGTCCCTAACCCCAACTCGAGGGGCCACGCAACAAAGCGTGGATTGTGAGTCCCTAACCCCAACTCGTGGGGCCACGCAACAAAGCGTGGATTGTGAGTCCCTAACCCCAACTCGAGGGGCCACGCAACAAAGCGTGGATTGTGAGTCCCTAACCCCAACTCGAGGGGCCACGCAACAAAGCGTGGATTGTGAGTCCCTAACCCCAACTCGAGGGTGCACGCAACAAAGCGTGGATTGCGAGTCCCTAACCCCAACTCGAGGGGCCACACAAAAAAGCGTGGATTGTGAGTCCCTAACCCCAACTCGAGGGGCCACGCAAAAAAGCGTGGATTGTGAGTCCCTAAGCCCAACTCGAGGGGCCACGCAACAAAGCGTGGATTGTGAGTCCCTAACCCCAACTCGAGGGGCCACGCAACAAAGCGTGGATTGTGAGTCCCTAACCCCAACTCGAGGGGCTAACGCAAAAAAGCGTGGCTTGTGAGTCCCTAAGCCCAACTCGAGGGGCCACGCAACAAAGCGTGCATTGTGAGTCCCTAACCCCAACTCGAGGGGCCACGCAACAAAGCGTGGATTGTGATTCCCTAACCCCAACTCGAGGGGCCACACAAAAATGCGTGGATTATGAGTCCCTAACCCCAACTCGAGGGGCCACGCAAAAAAGCGTGGATTGTGAGTCCCTAAGCCCAACTCGAGGGGCCACGCAACAAAGCGTGGATTGTGAGTCCCTAACCCCAACTCGAGGGGCCACGCAACAAAGCGTGGATTGTGAGTCCCTAACCCCAACTCGAGGGGCCACGCAACAAAGCGTGGATTGCGAGTCCCTAACGCTACATAACCCCTGCCGCCTTGGGGGTCCCCACCGGTTCGGAGCGGGGGGCAGAATCAGAGGTGGCCCACAAGTGGGCAATGTGGCTACATAACCCCTGCCGCCTGGGGAGTCCGCGCCACTTCAGAGCGGGGGGCAGAATGAGAAGTGGCCCACAAGTGGGCAAGGTGGCTACATAACCCCTGCCGCCTAGGGGGTCCGCACCGCTTAAGAGCAGGGGGCAGAATCAGAGGTGGCCCACAAGTGGGCAAGGTGCCTACATAACCCCTGACGCCTGGGGGGTCCCCACCGCTTAAGAGCGGGGGGCAGAATCAGAGGTGGCCCACAAGAGGGCAAGGTGGCTACATAACCCCTACCGCCTGGGGGGTCCCCACCGGTTCAGAGCGGGGGGCAGAAACATAGGTGGCCGAAAAGTGGGCAAGGTGGCTACATAACCCCTGCCGTCTAGGGGATTCCAACCGCTTCAGACCGGGGGGCAGAATGAGAAGTGCCACAAGTGGGCAAGGTGGCTACATAACCCCTGCCGCCTGGGGGGTCCCCACCGCTTCAAAGCGGGGGGCAGAATGAGAAGTGGCTCACAAGTGGGCAAGGTGGCTACATAACCCCTGCCGCCTGTGGGGTCCCCAGCGCTTCAGAGCAGGGGACATAATCAGAGGTGGCCCACAAGTGGGCAAGGTGGCTACATAACCCCTGCCGCCTAGGGGGTCCCCGCCGCTTCAGAGCAGAGGGCAGAATCAGAGGTGGCCCACAAGTGGGCAAGTTGGCTACATAACCCCTGCCGCCAGGGGGGTCCCCACCGCTTCAGAGCGGGGGGCAGAATCAGAGGTGGCCCACAAGTGGGCAAGGTGGCTACATAACCCCTGCCGCCTGGGGGGTCCCCACCGCTTCAGAGCGGGGGGCAGAATCATAGGTGGCCCACAAGTGGGCAAGGTGGCTACGTAGCCCTGCCGCCTAGGGGGTTCCCACCGCTTCAGAGCGGGGGGCAGAATGAGATGTGGCCCATAAGTGGGCAAGGTGGCTACATAACCCGTGCCGCCTGGGGGGTCCCCACCGCTTCAAAGCGGGGGCCAGAATCAGAAGTGGCCCACAAGTGGGCAAGGTGGCTACATAACCCCTACCGCCTGGGGGGTCCCCACCGGTTCAGAACGGGGGGCAGAATCATAGGTGGCCCACAAGTGGGCAAGGTGGCTACGTAGCCCTGCCGCCTAGGGGGTTCCCACCGCTTCAGAGCGGGGGGCAGAATGAGATGTGGCCCACAAGTGGGCAAGGTGGCTACATAACCCGTGCCGCCTGGGGGGTCCCCACCGCTTCAAAGCGGGGGCCAGAATCAGAAGTGGCCCACAAGTGGGCAAGGTGGCTACATAACCCCTACCGCCTGGGGGGTCCCCGGCGCTTCAGAGAGGGGGGCAGAATCAGAAGTGGCCCACAAGTGGGCAAGGTGGCTACATAACCCTTGCCGCCTGGGGAGTCCCTGCCGCTTCGGAGCGGGGGGCAGAATCAGAGGTGGCCCAAAAGTGGGCAAGTTGGCTACATAACCCTTGCCACCTGGGGAGTCCCTGCCGCTTCGGAGCGGGGGGCAGAATCAGAGGTGGCCCACAAGTGGGCAAGGTGGCTACATAACCCCTGCCGCCTAGGGGGTCCCCGCCCATTCAGAGCAGAGGGCAGAATCAGAGGTGGCCCACAAGTGGGCAAGGTGGCTACATAACCCCTGCCGCTTGAGGGGTCCCCACCGCTTCAGAGCGGGGGTCAGAATCAGAGGTGGCCCACAAGTGGGCAAGGTGGCTACAAAACCCCTGCCGCCTAGGAGGGCCCCACCGCTTCAGAACGGGGGGCAGAGTCAGAGGTGGACCACAAGTGGGCAAGATGGCTACATAACCCCTGCCGCCTGTGGGGTCCCCACCGCTACAGAGCGGGGGGCAGAATAATATGTGGCCCACAAGTGGGCAAGGTGGCTACATAACCCCTGCCGCCTAGGGGGTCCCCGCCGCTTGAGAGTAGAGGGCAGAATAATAGGTGGCCCACAAGTGGGCAAGGTGGCTACATAACCCCTGCCGCCTAGGGGGTTCCCACCGCTTCAAAGCGGGGGTCAGAATCAGAGGAGGCCCACAAGTGGGCAAGGTGGCTACATAACCCCTACCGCCTGGGGGGTCCCCACCGCTTCAGAGCGGATGGCAGAATCATAGGTGGCCCACAAGTGGGCAAGATGGCTACATAGCCCCTGCCGCCTAGGGGATTCCCACCGCTTCAGAGCGGGGGGCAGAATGGGATGTGGCCCACAAGTGGGCAAGGTGGCTACATAACCCCTGCCGCCTGGGGGGTTACCACCGCTTCAAAGCGGGGGGCAGAATCAGAAGTGGCCCACAAGTGGGCAAGGTGGCTACATAACCTTTGCCGCATGGCAGGTCCCCACCGCTTCAGACCGGGGGGCAAAATCTGAGGTGGCCCCAATGTGGGCAAGCTGGCTACATTACCCCTGCCGCCTGGGGGGTCCCCACCGCTTAAGAGCGGGGGGCAGAATCAGAGGTGGCCCACAAGTGGGCAAGTTGGCTACATAACTCCTGCCGCATGGGGGGTTCCCACCGCTTCAGGGCGGGGGCAGAATCAGAGGTGGCCCACAAGTGGGCAAGGTGGCTACATAACCCCTGCCGCCTGGGGGGGGGGCACCGCTTCAGAGCGGGGGGCAGAATCAGAGGTGGCCCACAGGTGGGCACATTGCCTACAGGCATGCATTTTTAGTAAAATTGGTAATTCTTTCTTTGTGGTAAGGTTGTGTAAAAATTTTTTTCGAGGTGAACGCGTCTGAGAAAAAATCGTCACATCATGTAATTTTTTTTTGCCGTAAGTCGTGTAATTTTTCTTTTGCGGTAAATGCGTGTAACAAAAATATTGTCACGTTGTTCAATTTTTTTTTTGCGGTAAATGTGTGGAACAAAAAAATCGTCACGTCGTGTAATTTTTTTTGTGGTAAATGTGTGTGACGGGCTTACCGGACTTACCGCACAAAAGAAAATTACACTACTAGACGATTTTTTTGTTACACGCATCTACCGCAAAAAAGAAATTACACGAATTACAACATACACCTCTTCCCCTATCCTCCCCAGAATCAGAGGCAAGAGATGAGTCATCAAAAATGAGGGGCTCTGAGTCAGATTCGGTACCGTGTCATGTTGTTGGTAGAAATTGCCCGGAAGGGGGGAGGGGGGCAGGGGTCATGGTATGCCACTGCACTGGCTCAGGGGCGGTGAAGGCATACGTGGGATCGCCGGCAGCGCGGATTGCGAATGGCCGCTGCCGTTGCTGGACTTGGAGACGTTAACGACGCAGAACGTCGGGCTCCCGTCCGCTCGAGCCCCACCCCAACGGTAAGGTAGGCAGCCCCGATGCCCCCAAAGCTACGAAGGTGCCATAGAAAGTGGGCGGGCGAAGGAGAAAGGGTCCAGGAAATGGAGGTCCAGAGGGAAGAGGATGCATTGGAAGGGGAGGGGGGGGGCAGAGCGGAGGCTGTTAGGATGGTAAATGTACCCTCCGGGGGGTAGGTCGTCGGATGCAAATGCCGTTGGCGGGAGGGGGGGGGGGGGCGAGGGAAAGGGCGAGAGCCGCCAGGTCGCTGGCTTGGGCGAGCCTTTTTGTACTGACGAGGAGAAGCAAAACCACTGACGATGCATGAAGGCATATACACAGGGGGTCGGACCCAGGTCCTCTGAAGGAGAGCAGTTGATCCCAATAACAACGGGCAATGATATCTTTCCGAGGGCGGTCATGGGCCGAAATTCGTTGTTTGGCTCACGCGGTTGGCACGGTCGTTGGGCGTCGGCCAGCGCTCGCGACGGCGGGGCCGCTGCTTGCACTCTGCTTGCGTGCGTCCCTGCGCGGCACCGGTCCCAGTTCCTGTGCTGTCCGGTTCCAAGGCCGAGCGGACTTGGACAGCCCACACGGACCCCACCGTAGCGCAGATGTGCGGGAGATGCCGTCATGATGCACTTGATCAAAAATCTCGCAGTCCCAGATCTCGTCATGCGACCATATCCCCCAATGCGACGTCAGGATGCCCACAGGTCCTAGTCTGCTCCCCCCCCGACCCCCGACCCCCTCCGGGCCCCAATGTCGACCGGGGCTGTCGTGTCGCAACTGGGACATCCCCGGCAGGTCCTCAGGGCCTGGAATCGCTCTGCGTGCCCTGGGCCCCCTCCAACTCGGTGGCACACACAGGCCGTGGGATGCTGGCCCCAGCCCTCAGGCAACACCACCCGTGCCGTGCGGCAGTCAAGGAGCGTGGGGCCTCCCCAGTCGGACCTCGTGCCCCATCCGCCCCCGTGCCCGTGCTGTCGTGGGGCGGGTCAGTCGCGTGTCTTTGTGACCCGGAGGCTGCATTGCCCTGGCCCACATCTCCCCCGATGGGCGCAGCGTCAGGCTCCCCAACCCTCCCCCTCCGGGGCCCCGGAGCACGGGGCACACGCGCATACCCCAAGGCTCCCGCTCTCCCACCGCGGGTACCCGCACACTGTCGACCTCAATCCCCTGCGCGCGCCCGCCCACACACGCAATGTCTATTCACATTTGCAATAGGATATCGGAGGCACAGGCCTCGTTGGGTGCATGGCCTGTGACCCCCTTAAAGCATGCAACTCCAATCCCGAAGCTCCAATACCAGTCCCAATTCGAACCCCCTCCCCGGGGCTGTATTGGAAGAGAGAGGGCATCTGCCTTTTCAAGTCCTGGACGCTAATGGGATTGAGGGGATTGGGGGGTTAGTGGGTGAGAACTCATCTATATACAGTTGTATACGGATATATAGGGCTCTTACCCCCCCGGCCGCCTGGGCCCCCATCCTACGTCCCAGATCTTAGGCCGTGCGCTCCCCCGTCCGCGCCCGCAGGTGCGGCTGTGAAGAGAGGGGGGGCGGGTGTCTGGTTTGTGTACCGAAAATAGCCCAAATCAATATTTTCTTTTGTAAAGCTCATTTTTTCCCGCTACACGAAATCTTGGGGGGGGGGGGGGCGCACCAGGGGCGGGGACCCCCCTCCTCCTGTCCCTGCCCCTCCCATGATGCTCCGGTGGCCTCTCCGCCATGGGAACCACCCCTGCGCTCCCACACGGGACTCTCCCCCTCTCAGCCTCCCCCCCACCAGCACCTGCCCTCCGTAGCCTCCGGCCACACTTACGTGGTACGGGTAGCCTCGCTTGGGCCTCACAGGGCCATTGGCACCGGAGGTGCCCGGCTTTCCGCCGGATCCTCCATCATCTCCCGGCCGTCTTCGATGTGCTGTTCAACGACCCGTTCCCGCTGCCCTCCGCACCAGGACCCACGTACGATTCTCCGGGCACCTACGGTCCACCTGACGTCGTGTCACACAAGAGCACGCGGCACCGAGTACCCCGCGCTGCACAGCACACGCGAACATACGTTGGGGCTGCCATTCAATGCGAACCACGCAAGGCCCGCGGCTGCCACCAGCAGCGCTAACTGGACGACCCTCCGCGCCGCAAGCAGCAGTGCCCCCGCATTCGCGGAAGGCAGTGTGCTGCGCAACACCATGAAAGCATTTACACCATAGATCTGTGTCAGAGGAAGCGAGGGGCAATCGGGGGTGCGCGCGCGCATCTCTCGAGGTGGTTGTACCGGGAAGGGCCGGTCGATCTCCCACTGCTTCCCACTCCCCCCCCTACGGTCTTTGCACTCCTCCTGGGTTGCCCGAAGCCCGAATACTGTGCGGACACCCCGGGCATTGTGGCCACGTATGAGCCACATTCTGGGGGTGGTTATGTTAATCCAAAAGCAGACCCCATTGGGAGCAAATCGTTGGGAAGGAACAAGAGCACATTGCACGGGATAACCAGATACTCACCAGGCAGGAACGTGCAACAGGCAACCGCTCATATCCTAAGAAATGGTGCGAGTAAATTTGTACCAATCCCAAAAACTTGGCGCTGAATTGTGTCCCAAATCTGTGGACGCAATTTACGTTTTTGGAATTTCTAAGCGTGTTTATGTTCAATCCGCTGGTACCTCAGCAAACCCCTCGTCCACAGTTATGTGCATTCAATGCGCAGCACACGGAATGTGTCATGTGTCCTGTGTTTGGGCCTTCCTGAAGGGACCATCTGAATTTGCTTTTATTGCTTTTGTTGTGCACGGCCCCGAGCTTTTGCTTCAGAACAGAGGAGACGGGGAGGGACAGGGGAGGGGGACTTGGCGCGGAAATGGGGGGGGGGTTCCTCCTTGGAACCCTACAACTGCCAACACTCTGCCTCCTACCACTGTCGGTCTTCGTCCAAGTGCCTTGGGCCTGGCTGTAACCGCCGTCCATCAGCCTCCAACCGCCGTCGATCAGCCTCCAACCGCCGTCGATCAGCCTCCAACCGCCGTCGATCAGCCTCCAACCGCCGTCGATCAGCCTCCAACCGCCGTCGATCAGCCTCCAACCGCCGTCAACCAGCCTCCAACCGCCGTCAAACAGCCTCCAACCGCCGCCAATCAGCCTCCAACCGCCGCCAATCAGCCTCCCACCGCCGTCGATCAGCCTCCAACCGCTGTTGATCAGCCTCCAACCGCCGTCAATCAGCCTCGAACCGCCGTCAATCAGCCTCCAACCGCCGTCGATCAGCCTCCAACCGCCGTCGATCAGCCTCCAACCGCCGTCGATCAGCCTCCAACCGCCGTCGATCAGCCTCCAACCGCCGTCAAACAGCCTCCAACCGCCGCCAATCAGCCTCCAACCGCCGCCAATCAGCCTCCCACCGCCGTCGATCAGCCTCCAACCGCTGTTGATCAGCCTCCAACCGCCGTCAATCAGCCTCGAACCGCCGTCAATCAGCCTCCAACCGCCGTCGATTGGCCTCCAACCGCCGTCAATCAGCCTCCAACCGCCGTCGATCAGCCTCCAACCGCCGTCGATCAGCCTCCAACCGCCGCCAATCAGCCTCCAACCGCCGTCAATCAGCCTCCAAGCGCCGTCGATCAGCCTCCAACCGCCGTCGATCAGCCTCCAACCGCCGTCGATCAGCCTCCAACCGCCGCCAATCAGCCTGCAACCGCCGTCGATCAGCCTCGAACCGCCGTCAATCAGCCTCCAACCGCCGTCGATCAGCCTCCAACCGCCGTCAATCAGCCTCCAACCGCCGTCGATCAGCCTCCAACCGCCGTCGATCAGCCTCCAACCGCCGCCAATCAGCCGCCAACCGCCGTCAATCAGCCTCCAACCGCCGTCGATCAGCCTCCAACCGCCGTCGATCAGCCTCCAACCGCCGTCGATCAGCCTCCATCCGCCGCCAATCAGCCTGCAACCGCCGTCGATCAGCCTGGAACCGCCGTCAATCAGCCTCCAACCGCCGTCGATCAGCCTCCAACCGCCGTCAATCAGCCTCCAACCGCCGTCGATCAGCCTCCAACCGCCGTCGATTGGCCTCCAACCGCCGTCAATCAGCCTCCAACCGCCGTCGATCAGCCTCCAACCGCCGTCGATCAGCCTCCAACCGCCGCCAATCAGCCTCCAACCGCCGTCAATCAGCCTCCAAGCGCCGTCGATCAGCCTCCAACCGCCGTCGATCAGCCTCCAACCGCCGCCAATCGGCCTCCAACCGCCGTCAATCAGCCTCCAACCGCCGTCGATTGGCCTCCAATCGCCGTGAATCAGCCCCAAACCGCCGTCGATTAGCCTCCAACCGCCGCCAATCAGCCTCCAACCGCCGTCAATCGGCCTCCAACCGCCGTCGATCAGCCTCCAACCGCCGTCGATCAGCCTCCAAGCGCCGTCGATCAGCCTCCAACCGCCGTCGATCAGCCTCCAACCGCGGCCAATCAGCCTCCAACCGCCGTCAATCAGCCTCCAACCGCCGTCAATCAGCCTCCAACCGCCGTCGATCAGCCTCCAACCGCCGCCAATCAGCCTCCAACCGCTGTCAATCAGCCTCCAACCGCCATCGATCAGCCTCCAACCGCCGTCAATCAGCCTCCAACCGCCGTCAAACAGCCTCCAACCGCCGCCAATCAGCCTCCAACCGCCGCCAATCAGCCTCCCACCGCCGTCGATCAGCCTCCAACCGTTGTTGATCAGCCTCCAACCGCCGTCAATCAGCCTCCAACCGCCGTCAATCAGCCTCCAACCGCCGTCGATCAGCCTCCAACCGCCGTCGATCAGCCTCCAACCGCCGTCGATCAGCCTCCAACCGCCGTCAATCAGCCTCCAACCGCCGTCAAACAGCCTCCAACCGCCGCCAATCAGCCTCCCACCGCCGTCGATCAGCCTCCAACCGCTGTTGATCAGCCTCCAACCGCCGTCAATCAGCCTCGAACCGCCGTCAATCAGCCTCCAACCGCCGTCGATTGGCCTCCAACCGCCGTCAATCAGCCTCCAACCGCCGTCGATCAGCCTCCAAGAGCCGTCGATCAGCCTCCATCCGCCGCCAATCAGCCTCCAACCGCCGTCAATCAGCCTCCAAGCGCCGTCGATCAGCCTCCAACCGCCGTCGATCAGCCTCCAACCGCCGCCATTCAGCCTCCAACCGCCGCCAATCAGCCTGCAACCGCCGTCGATCAGCCTCGAACCGCCGTCAATCAGCCTCCAACCGCCGTCGATCAGCCTCCAACCGCCGTCAATCAGCCTCCAACCGCCGTCGATCAGCCACCAACCGCCGTCGATCAGCCTCCAACCGCCGCCAATCAGCCGCCAACCGCCGTCAATCAGCCTCCAACCGCCGTCGATCAGCCTCCAACCGCCGTCAATCAGCCTCCAACCGCCGTCGATCAGCCTCCATCCGCCGCCAATCAGCCTGCAACCGCCGTCGATCAGCCTCCAACCGCCGTCAATCAGCCTCCAACCGCCGTCGATCAGCCTCCAACCGCCGTCGATTGGCCTCCAACCGCCGTCAATCAGCCTCGAACCGCCGTCGATCAGCCTCCAACCGCCGTCGATCAGCCTCCAAGTGCCGTCGATCAGCCTCCAACCGCCGTCGATCAGCCTCCAACCGCCGCCAATCGGCCTCCAACCGCCGTCAATCAGCCTCCAACCGCCGTCGATGGGCCTCCAATCGCCGTGAATCAGCCCCAAACCGCCGTCGATCAGCCTCCAACCGCCGCCAATCAGCCTCCAACCGCCGTCAATCGGCCTCCAACCGCCGTCGATCAGCCTCCAAGTGCCGTCGATCAGCCTCCAAGCGCCGTCGATCAGCCTCCAACCGCCGTCGATCAGCCTCCAACCGCGGCCAATCAGCCTCCAACCGCCGTCAATCAGCCTCCAACCGCCGTCAATCAGCCTCCAACCGCCGTCGATCAGCCTCCAACCGCCGCCAATCAGCCTCCAACCGCTGTCAATCAGCCTCCAACCGCCATCGATCAGCCTCCAACCGCCGTCAATCAGCCTCCAACCGCCGTCGATCAGCCTCCAACCGCCGTCCATCAGCCTCCAACAGCCGTCGATCAGCCTACATCCGCCGCCAATCAGCCTCCAACCGCCGTCAATCAGCCTCGAACCGCCGTCGATCAGCCTCCAACTGCCGTCAATCAGCCTCCAACCGCCGCCAATCACCCTCCAACCGCCGCCGATCAGCCTCCAAGCGCCGTCGATCAGCCTCCAACCGCCGTCAATCAGCCTCCAACCGCCGTCAATCAGCCTCCAACCGCCGTCGATTGGCCTCCAACCGCCGTGAATCAGCCTCCAACCGCCGTCGATCAGCCTCCAACCGCCGTCGATTGGCCTCCAACCGCCGTGAATCAGCCTCCAACCGCCGTCGATAGGCCTCCAACCGCCGCCAATCAGCCTCCAACCGCCGTCAATCAGCCTCCAACCGCCGTCAATCAGCCTCCAACCGCCGTCGATTGGCCTCCAACCGCCGTGAATCAGCCTCCAACCGCCGTCGATTGGCCTCCAACCGCCGTGAATCAGCCTCCAACCGCCGTCGATTGGCCTCCAACCGCCGTCGATCAGCCTCCAACCGCCGTCGATCAGCCTCCAACCGCCGTCGATCAGCCTCCAACCGCCGTCAATCAGCCTCCAACCGCCGTCAATCAGCCTCCAACCGCCGTCGATTGGCCTCCAACCGCCGTGAATCAGCCTCCAACCGCCGTCGATCAGCCTCCAACCGCCGTCGATTGGCCTCCAACCGCCGTGAATCAGCCTCCAACCGCCGTCGATAGGCCTCCAACCGCCGCCAATCAGCCTCCAACCGCCATCAATCAGCCTCCAACCGCCGCCAATCAGCCTCCAACCGCCGTCGATTGGCCTCCAACCGCCACCGATCAGCCTCCAAGCGCCGTCGATCAGCCTCCAACCGCCGTCGATCAGCCTCCAACCGCCGCCAATCAGCCTCCAACCGCCGTCAATCAGCCTCCAACCGCCGTCGATTGGCCTCCAACCGCCGTGAATCAGCCTCCAACCGCCGTCGATCAGCCTCCAACCGCCGTCGATCAGCCTCCAACCGCCGTCAATCGGCCTCCAACCGCCGTCGATCAGCCTCCAACCGCCGTCGATCAGCCTCCAAGCGCCGTCGATCAGCCTCCAACCGCCGTCGATCAGCCTCCAACCGCGGCCAATCAGCCTCCAACCGCCGTCAATCAGCCTCCAACCGCCGTCAATCAGCCTCCAACCGCCGTCGATCAGCCTCCAACCGCCGCCAATCAGCCTCCAACCGCTGTCAATCAGCCTCCAACCGCCATCGATCAGCCTCCAACCGCCGTCAATCAGCCTCCAACCGCCGTCAAACAGCCTCCAACCGCCGCCAATCAGCCTCCAACCGCCGCCAATCAGCCTCCCACCGCCGTCGATCAGCCTCCAACCGTTGTTGATCAGCCTCCAACCGCCGTCAATCAGCCTCCAACCGCCGTCAATCAGCCTCCAACCGCCGTCGATCAGCCTCCAACCGCCGTCGATCAGCCTCCAACCGCCGTCGATCAGCCTCCAACCGCCGTCAATCAGCCTCCAACCGCCGTCAAACAGCCTCCAACCGCCGCCAATCAGCCTCCCACCGCCGTCGATCAGCCTCCAACCGCTGTTGATCAGCCTCCAACCGCCGTCAATCAGCCTCGAACCGCCGTCAATCAGCCTCCAACCGCCGTCGATTGGCCTCCAACCGCCGTCAATCAGCCTCCAACCGCCGTCGATCAGCCTCCAAGAGCCGTCGATCAGCCTCCATCCGCCGCCAATCAGCCTCCAACCGCCGTCAATCAGCCTCCAAGCGCCGTCGATCAGCCTCCAACCGCCGTCGATCAGCCTCCAACCGCCGCCATTCAGCCTCCAACCGCCGCCAATCAGCCTGCAACCGCCGTCGATCAGCCTCGAACCGCCGTCAATCAGCCTCCAACCGCCGTCGATCAGCCTCCAACCGCCGTCAATCAGCCTCCAACCGCCGTCGATCAGCCACCAACCGCCGTCGATCAGCCTCCAACCGCCGCCAATCAGCCGCCAACCGCCGTCAATCAGCCTCCAACCGCCGTCGATCAGCCTCCAACCGCCGTCAATCAGCCTCCAACCGCCGTCGATCAGCCTCCATCCGCCGCCAATCAGCCTGCAACCGCCGTCGATCAGCCTCCAACCGCCGTCAATCAGCCTCCAACCGCCGTCGATCAGCCTCCAACCGCCGTCGATTGGCCTCCAACCGCCGTCAATCAGCCTCGAACCGCCGTCGATCAGCCTCCAACCGCCGTCGATCAGCCTCCAAGTGCCGTCGATCAGCCTCCAACCGCCGTCGATCAGCCTCCAACCGCCGCCAATCGGCCTCCAACCGCCGTCAATCAGCCTCCAACCGCCGTCGATTGGCCTCCAATCGCCGTGAATCAGCCCCAAACCGCCGTCGATCAGCCTCCAACCGCCGCCAATCAGCCTCCAACCGCCGTCAATCGGCCTCCAACCGCCGTCGATCAGCCTCCAAGTGCCGTCGATCAGCCTCCAAGCGCCGTCGATCAGCCTCCAACCGCCGTCGATCAGCCTCCAACCGCGGCCAATCAGCCTCCAACCGCCGTCAATCAGCCTCCAACCGCCGTCAATCAGCCTCCAACCGCCGTCGATCAGCCTCCAACCGCCGCCAATCAGCCTCCAACCGCTGTCAATCAGCCTCCAACCGCCATCGATCAGCCTCCAACCGCCGTCAATCAGCCTCCAACCGCCGTCGATCAGCCTCCAACCGCCGTCCATCAGCCTCCAACAGCCGTCGATCAGCCTACATCCGCCGCCAATCAGCCTCCAACCGCCGTCAATCAGCCTCGAACCGCCGTCGATCAGCCTCCAACTGCCGTCAATCAGCCTCCAACCGCCGCCAATCACCCTCCAACCGCCGCCGATCAGCCTCCAAGCGCCGTCGATCAGCCTCCAACCGCCGTCAATCAGCCTCCAACCGCCGTCAATCAGCCTCCAACCGCCGTCGATTGGCCTCCAACCGCCGTGAATCAGCCTCCAACCGCCGTCGATCAGCCTCCAACCGCCGTCGATTGGCCTCCAACCGCCGTGAATCAGCCTCCAACCGCCGTCGATAGGCCTCCAACCGCCGCCAATCAGCCTCCAACCGCCGTCAATCAGCCTCCAACCGCCGTCAATCAGCCTCCAACCGCCGTCGATTGGCCTCCAACCGCCGTGAATCAGCCTCCAACCGCCGTCGATTGGCCTCCAACCGCCGTGAATCAGCCTCCAACCGCCGTCGATTGGCCTCCAACCGCCGTCGATCAGCCTCCAACCGCCGTCGATCAGCCTCCAACCGCCGTCGATCAGCCTCCAACCGCCGTCAATCAGCCTCCAACCGCCGTCAATCAGCCTCCAACCGCCGTCGATTGGCCTCCAACCGCCGTGAATCAGCCTCCAACCGCCGTCGATCAGCCTCCAACCGCCGTCGATTGGCCTCCAACCGCCGTGAATCAGCCTCCAACCGCCGTCGATAGGCCTCCAACCGCCGCCAATCAGCCTCCAACCGCCATCAATCAGCCTCCAACCGCCGTCGATTGGCCTCCAACCGCCACCGATCAGCCTCCAAGCGCCGTCGATCAGCCTCCAACCGCCGTCGATCAGCCTCCAACCGCCGCCAATCAGCCTCCAACCGCCGTCAATCAGCCTCCAACCGCCGTCGATTGGCCTCCAACCGCCGTGAATCAGCCTCCAACCGCCGTCGATCAGCCTCCAACCGCCGTCGATCAGCCTCCAACCGCCGTGAATCAGCCTCCAACAGCCGTCGATCAGCCTCCAACCGCCGCCAATCAGCCTCCAACCGCCGTCGATCAGCCTCCAACGCCGTCGATTGGCCTCCAACCGCCGTCGATCAGCCTCCAACCGCCGTCGCTCAGCCTCCAACCACCGTCGATCATCCCCCAACCGCCGTCAATCAGCCTCCAACCGCCGTCGATCAGCCTCCAACCGCCGTCAATCAGCCTCCAACCGCCGTCGATCAGCCTCCAACCGCCGTCGATCAGCCTCCAACTGCCGTCGATCAGCCTCCAACCGCCGTCGATCAGCCTCCAACCGCCGTCGATCAGCCTCCATCCGCCGCCAATTAGCCTGCAACCGCCGTCGATCAGCCTCGAACCGCCGTCGATCAGCCTCCAACCGCCGTCGATCAGCCTCCAACCGCCGTCAATCAGCCTCCAACCGCCGTCGATCAGCCTCCAAGCGCCGTCAATCAGCCTCCAACCGCCGTCGATTGGCCTCCAAGCGCCGTCGATCAGCATCCAACCGCCGTCGACCAGCCTCCATCCGCCGCCAATCGGCCTCCAACCGCCGTCAATCAGCCTCCAACCGCCGTCGATTGGCCTCCAATCGCCGTCGATCAGCCCCAAACCGCCGTCGATCAGCCTCCAACCGCCGCCAATCAGCCTCCAACCGCCGTCAATCGGCCTCCAACCGCCGTCGATCAGCCTCCAAGCGCCATCGATCAGCCTCCAACCGCCGTCGATCAGCCTCCAACCGCCGCCAATCAGCCTCCAACCGCCGTCAATCAGCCTCCAACTGCCGTCAATCAGCCTCCAACCGCCGTCGATCAGCCTCCATCCGCCGCCAATCAGCCTCCAACCGCCGTCAATCAGCCTCCAACCGCCGTCGATCAGCCTCCAACCGCCGTCAATCAGCCTCCAACCGCCGTTGATCAGCCTCCAACCGCCGTCGATCAGCCTCCATCCGCCGCCAATCAGCCTCCAACCGCCGTCAATCAGCCTCGAACCGCCGTCGATCAGCCTCCAACCGCCGTCAATCAGCCTCCAACCGCCGCCAATCACCCTCCAACCGCCGCCGATCAGCCTCTAAGCGCCGTCGATCAGCCTCCAACCGCCGTCGATCAGCCTCCAACCGCCGCCAATCAGCCTCCAACCGCCGTCAATCAGCCTCCAACCGACGTCGATCAGCCTCCAACCGCCGTGAATCAGCCTCCAACTGCCGTCGATCAGCCTCCAACCGCCGTCGATTGGCCTCCAACCGCCGTCAATCAGCCTCCAACCGCCGTCGATCAGCCTCCAACCGCCGTCAATCAGCCTCCAACCGCTGCCAATCAGCCTCCAACCGCCGTCGATCAGCCTCCAACCGCCGTCAATCAGCCTCCAACCGCCGTCGATCAGCCTCCAACCGCCGTCCATCAGCCTCCAACCGCCGTCGATCAGCCTCCAACAGCCGTCGATCAGCCTCCATCCGCCGCCAATCAGCCTCCAACCGCCGTCAATCAGCCTCGAACCGCCGTCGATCAGCCTCTAAGCGCCGTCGATCAGCCTCCAACCGCCGTCGATCAGCCTCCAACCGCCGCCAATCAGCCTCCAACCGCCGTCAATCAGCCTCCAACCGCCGTCGATCAGCCTCCAACCGCCGTCAATCAGCCTCCAACCGCCGTCGATCAGCCTACAACCGCCGTCCATCAGCCTCCAAGCGCCGTCGATCAGCCCCAAACCGCCGTCGATCAGCCTCCAACCGCCGCCAATCAGCCTCCAACCGCCGTCAATCGGCCTCCAACCGCCGTCGATCAGCCTCCAAGCGCCGTCGATCAGCCTCCAACCGCCGTCGATCAGCCTCCAACCGCCGCCAATCAGCCTCCAACCGCCGTCAATCAGCCTCCAACTGCCGTCAATCAGCCTCCAACCGCCGTCGATCAGCCTCCAACCGCCGCCAATCAGCCTCCAACCGCCGTCAATCGGCCTCCAACCGCCGTCGATCAGCCTCCAACCGCCGTCCATCAGCCTCCAACCGCCGTTGATCAGCCTCCAACCGCCGTCGATCAGCCTCCATCCGCCGCCAATCAGCCTCCAACCGCCGTCAATCAGCCTCGAACCGCCGTCAATCAGCCTCCAACCGCCGTCAATCAGCCTCCAACCGCCGCCAATCACCCTCCAACCGCCGCCGATCAGCCTCCAAGCGCCGTCGATCAGCCTCCAACCGCCGTCGATCAGCCTCCAACCGCCGCCAATCAGCCTCCAACCGCCGTCAATCAGCCTCCAACCGCCGTCGATCAGCCTCCAACCGCCGTGAATCAGCCTCCAACCGCCGTCGATCAGCCTCCAACCGCCGTCGATTGGCCTCCAACCGCCGTCAATCAGCCTCCAACCGCCGTCGATCAGCCTCCAACCGCCGTCAATCAGCCTCCAACCGCTGCCAATCAGCCTCCAACCGCCGTCGATCAGCCTCCAACCGCCGTCAATCAGCCTCCAACCGCTGTCGATCAGCCTCCAACCGCCGTCCATCAGCCTCCAACCGCCGTCGATCAGCCTCCAACAGCCGTCGATCAGCCTCCATCCGCCGCCAATCAGCCTCCAACCGCCGTCAATCAGCCTCGAACCGCCGTCGATCAGCCTCTAAGCGCCGTCGATCAGCCTCCAACCGCCGTCGATCAGCCTCCAACCGCCGCCAATCAGCCTCCAACCGCTGCCAATCAGCCTCCAACCGCCGTCGATCAGCCTCCAACCGCCGTCAATCAGCCTCCAACCGCCGTCGATCAGCCTCCAACCGCCGTCCATCAGCCTCCAACCGCCGTCGATCAGCCTCCAACAGCCGTCGATCAGCCTCCATCCGCCGCCAATCAGCCTCCAACCGCCGTCAATGAGCCTCGAACCGCCGTCGATCAGCCTCCAACCGCCGTCAATCAGCCTCCAACCGCCGCCAATCACCCTCCAACCGCCGCCGATCGGCCTCCAAGCGCCGTCGATCAGCCTCCAACCGCCGTCGATCAGCCTCCAACCGCCGCCAATCAGCCTCCAACCGCCGTCAATCAGCCTCCAACCGCCGTCGATTGGCCTCCAACCGCCGTGAATCAGCCTCCAACCGCCGTCGATCAGCCTCCAACCGCCGTCGATGAGCCTCCAACCGCCGTGAATCAGCCTCCAACAGCCGTCAATCAGCCTCCAACCGCCGCCAATCAGCCTCCAACCGCCGTCGATCAGCCTCCAACGCCGTCGATTGGCCTCCAACCGCCGTCGATCAGCCTCCAACCGCCGTCGCTCAGCCTCCAACCACCGTCGATCAGCCTCCAACCGCCGTGGATCAGCCTCCAACCGCCGTCGATCAGCCTCCAACCGCCGTCAATCAGCCTCCAACCGCCGTCGATCAGCCTCCAACCGCCGCCAATCAGCCTCCAACCGCCGTCGATCAGCCTCCAACCGCCGTCGATCAGCCTCCAACCGCCGTTGATCAGCCTCCATCCGCCGCTAATCAGCCTGCAACCGCCGTCGATCAGCCTCGAACCGCCGTCAATCAGCCTCCAACCGCCGTCGATCAGCCTCCAACCGCCGTCACTCAGCCTCCAACTGCCGTCGATCAGCCTCCAACCGCCGTCGATTGGCCTCCAACTGCCGTCAATCAGCCTCCAACCGCCGTCGATCAGCCTCCAACCGCCGTCAATCGGCCTCCAACCGCCGCCAATCAGCCTCCAACCGCCGTCAATCAGCCTCCAAGCGCCGTCGATCAGCCTCCAACCGCCGTCGATCAGCCTCCAACCGCCGCCAATCAGCCTCCAACCGCTGCCAATCAGCCTCCAACCGCCGTCGATCAGCCTCCAACCGCCGTCAATCAGCCTCCAACCGCCGTCGATCAGCCTCCAACCGCCGTCCATCAGCCTCCAACCGCCGTCGATCAGCCTCCAACAGCCGTCAATCAGCCTCCAACCGCCGCCGATCAGCCTCCAAGCGCCGTCAATCAGCCTCCAACCGCCGTCGATCAGCCTCCAACCGCCGCCAATCAGCCTCCAACCGCCGTCAATCAGCCTCCAACCGCCGTCGATTGGCCTCCAACCGCCGTGAATCAGCCTCCAACCGCCGTCGATCAGCCTCCAACCGCCGTCGATTGGCCTCCAACCGCCGTGAATCAGCCTCCAACCGCCGTCGATCAGCCTCCAACCGCCGTGAATCAGCCTCCAACAGCCATCAATGAGCCTCCAACCGCCGCCAATCAGCCTCCAACCGCCGTCGATCAGCCTCCAACGCCGTCGATTGGCCTCCAACCGCCGTCGATCAGCCTCCAACCGCCGTCGTTCAGCCTCCAACCACCGTCGATCAGCCCGCAACCGCTGTCAATCAGCCTCCAACCGCCGTCGATCAGCCTCCAACCGCCGTCAATCAGCCTCCAACCGCCGTCGATCAGCCTCCAACCGCCGCCAATCAGCCTCCAACCGCCGTCGATCAGCCTCCAACCGCCGTCGATCAGCCTCCAACCGCCGTCGATCAGCCTCCATCCGCCGCCAATCAGCCTGCAACCGCCGCCAATCAGCCTCGAACCGCCGTCAATCAGCCTCCAACCGCCGTCGATCAGCCTCCAACCGCCGTCAATCAGCCTCCAACCGCCGTCGATCAGCCTCCAACCGCCGTCGATCAGCCTCCAACCGCCGCCAATCAGCCTCGAACCGCCGTCAATCAGCCTCCAACCGCCGTCAATCAGCCTCCAACCGCCGCCAATCGGCCTCCAACCGCCGTCAATCAGCCTCCAAGCGCCGTCGATCAGCCTCCAACCGCCGTCGATCAGCCTCCAACCGCCGCCAATCGGCCTCCAACCGCCGTCAATCAGCCTCCAACCGCCGTCGATTGGCCTCCAATCGCCGTCGATCAGCCCCAAACCGCCGTCGATCAGCCTCCAACCGCCGCCAATCAGCCTCCAACCGCCGTCAATCGGCCTCCAACCGCCGTCGATCAGCCCCCAAGCGCCGTCCATCAGCCTCCAACCGCCGTCGATCAGCCTCCAACCGCAGCCAATCAGCCTCCAACCGCCGTCAATCAGCCACCAACCGCCGTCAATCAGCCTCCAACCGCCGTCGATCAGCCTCCAACCGCCGCCAATCAGCCTCCAACCGCCGTCAATCAGCCTCCAACCGCCGTCGATCAGCCTCCAACCGCCGTCCATCAGCCTCCAACCGCCGTTGACCAGCCTCCAACCGCCGTCGATCAGCCTCCATCCGCCGCCAATCAGCCTGCAACCGCCGTCAATCAGCCTCGAACCGCCGTCGATCAGCCTCTAAGCGCCGTCAATCAGCCTCCAACCGCCGTGAATCGGCCTCCAACCGCCGTCGATTAGCCTCCAACCGCCGTGAATCAGCCTCCAACAGCCGTCAATCAGCCTCCAACCGCCGCCAATCAGCCTCCAACCGCCGTCGATCAGCCTTCAACGCCGTCGATTGGCCTCCAACCGCCGTCGATCAGCCTCCAACCGCCGTCGCTCAGCCTCCAACCACCGTCGATCAACCTCCAACCGCCGTGGATCAGCCTCCAACCGCCGCCAATCAGCCTCCAACCGCCGTCAATCAGCCTCCAACCGCCGTCGATCAGCCTCCAACCGCCGCCAATCAGCCTCCAACCGCCGTCGATCAGCCTCCAACCGCCGTCGATCAGCCTCCAACCACCGTCGATCAACCTCCAACCGCCGTGGATCAGCCTCCAACCGCCGCCAATCAGCCTCCAACCGCCGTCAATCAGCCTCCAACCGCCGTCGATCAGCCTCCAACCGCCGCCAATCAGCCTCCAACCGCCGTCGATCAGCCTCCAACCGCCGTCGATCAGCCTCCAACCGCCGTTGATCAGCCTCCATCCGCCGCTAATCAGCCTGCAACCGCCGTCGATCAGCCTCGAACCGCCGTCAATCAGCCTCCAACCGCCGTCGATCAGCCTCCAACCGCCGTCACTCAGCCTCCAACCGCCGTCGATCAGCCTCCAACCGCCGTCGATTGGCCTCCAACTGCCGTCAATCAGCCTCCAACCGCCGTCAATCAGCCTCCAACCGCCGTCAATCAGCCTCCAACCGCCGCCAATCAGCCTCCAACCGCCGTCAATCAGCCTCCAAGCGCCGTCGATCAGCCTCCAACCGCCGTCGATCAGCCTCCAACCGCCGCCAATCAGCCTGCAACCGCTGCCAATCAGCCTCCAACCGCCGTCGATCAGCCTCCAACCGCCGTCAATCAGCCTCCAACCGCCGTCGATCAGCCTCCAACCGCCGTCCATCAGCCTCCAACCGCCGTCGATCAGCCTCCAACAGCCGTCGATCAGCCTCCATCCGCCGCCAATCAGCCTCCAACCGCCGTCAATCAGCCTCGAACCGCCGTCGATCAGCCTCCAACCGCCGTCAATCAGCCTCCAACCGTTGCCGATCAGCCTCCAAGCGCCGTCAATCAGCCTCCAACCGCCGTCGATCAGCCTCCAACCGCCGTGAATCAGCCTCCAACAGCCGTCAATCAGCCTCCAACCGCCGTCGATCAGCCTCCAACCGCCGTCAATCAGCCTCCAACCGCCGTCGATCAGCCTCCAACCGCCGCCAATCAGCCTCCAACCGCCGTCGATCAGCCTCCAACCGCCGTCGATCAGCCTCCAACCGCCGTCGATCAGCCTCCATCCGCCGCCAATCAGCCTGCAACCGCCGCCAATCAGCCTCGAACCGCCGTCAATCAGCCTCCAACCGCCGTCGATCAGCCTCCAACCGCCGTCAATCAGCCTCCAACTGCCGTCGATCAGCCTCCAACCGCCGTCGATCAGCCTCCAACCGCCGCCAATCAGCCTCGAACCGCCGTCAATCAGCCTCCAACCGCCGTCAATCAGCCTCCAACCGCCGCCAATCGGCCTCCAACCGCCGTCAATCAGCCTCCAAGCGCCGTCGATCAGCCTCCAACCGCCGTCGATCAGCCTCCAACCGCCGCCAATCGGCCTCCAACCGCCGTCAATCAGCCTCCAACCGCCGTCGATTGGCCTCCAATCGCCGTCGATCAGCCCCAAACCGCCGTCGATCAGCCTCCAACCGCCGCCAATCAGCCTCCAACCGCCGTCAATCGGCCTCCAACCGCCGTCGATCAGCCCCCAAGCGCCGTCCATCAGCCTCCAACCGCCGTCGATCAGCCTCCAACCGCCGCCAATCAGCCTCCAACCGCCGTCAATCAGCCTCCAACCGCCGTCAATCAGCCTCCAACCGCCGTCGATCAGCCTCCAACCGCCGCCAATCAGCCTCCAACCGCCGTCAATCAGCCTTCAACCGCCGTCGATCAGCCTCCAACCGCCGTCCATCAGCCTCCAACCGCCGTTGATCAGCCTCCAAGCGCCGTCGATCAGCCTCCATCCGCCGCCAATCAGCCTCCAACCGCCGTCAATCAGCCTCGAACCGCCGCCGGTCAGCCTCCAACCGCCGTCAATCAGCCTCCAACCGCCGCCAACCACCCTCCAACCGCCGCCGATCAGCCTCTAAGCGCCGTCGATCAGCCTCCAACCGCCGTCGATCAGCCTCCAACCGCCGCCAATCAGCCTCCAACCGCCGTCAATCAGCCTCCAACCGCCGTCGATCAGCCTCCAACCGCCGTGAATCAGCCTCCAACTGCCGTCGATCAGCCTCCAACCGCCGTCGATTGGCCTCCAACCGCCGTCGATCAGCCTCCAACCGCCGTCGATCAGCCTCCAACCGCCGTGAATCAGCCTCCAACCGCCGCCAATCAGCCTCCAACCGCCGTCAATCAGCCTCCAACGCCATCGATTGGCCTCCAACCGCCGTGAATCAGCCTCCAACCGCCGTTGCTCAGCCTCCAACCACCGTCGATCAGCCTCCAACCGCCGTCAATCAGCCTCCAACCGCCGTCGATCAGCCTCCAACCGCCGTCGATCAGCCTCCAACCGCCGTCGATCAGCCTCCAACCGCCGTCGATCAGCCTCCAACCGCCGCCAATCAGCCTCCAACCGCCGTCGATTGGCCTCCAACCGCCGTCAATCAGCCTCCAACCGCCGTCGATCAGCCTCCAACCGCCGTCAATCAGCCTCCAACCGCCGTCGATTGGCCTCCAACCGCTGTCGATCAGCCTCCAACCGCCGTCAATCAGCCTCCAACCGCCGTCAATCAGCCTCCAACCGCCGTCGATCAGCCTCGATCCGCCGCCAATCAGCCTCCAACCGCCGTCAATCGGCCGCCAACAGCCGTCGATCAGCCTCCAACCGCCGCCAATCAGCCTCTAAGCGCCGTCGATCAGCCTCCAAGCGCCGTCGATCAGCCTCCAACCGCCGTCGATCAGCCGCCAACCGCCGCCAATCAGCCTCCAACCGCCGTCAATCAGCCTCCAACCGCCGTGGATCAGCCTCCAACCGCCGTCAATCAGCCTCCAACCGCCGTCAATCAGCCTCCAACCGCCGTCGATTGGCCTCCAACCGCCGTCAATTGGCCTCCAACCGCCGTGAATCAGCCTTCAACCGCCGTCGATCAGCCTCCAACCGCCGTCGATCATCCTCCAACCGCCGTCGATTGGCCTCCAACCGCTGTCGATCAGCCTCCAACCGCCGTCCATCAGCCTCCAACCGCCGTCGATCAGCATCCAACCGCCGTCGATCAGCCTCCGTCCGCCGCCAATCAACCTCCAACCGCCGTCTATCAGCCTCGAACCGCCGTCGATCAGCCTCTAAGCGCCGTCGATCAGCCTCCTACCGCCGCCAATCACCCTCCAACCGCCGCCGATCAGCCTCCAACCGCCGTCGATTAGCCTCCAACCGCCGTCGATCAGCCTCCAACCGCCGCCAATCAGCCTCCAACCGCCGTCATTCAGCCTCCAACCGCCGTCGATTGGCCTCCAACCGCCGTGAATCAGCCTCCAACCGCCGTCGATCAGCCTCCAATCGCTGTCGATTGGCCTCCAACCGCCGTGAATCAGCCTCCAACCGCCGTCGATCAGCCTCCAACCGCCGTGAATCAGCCTCCAACAGCCGTCAATCAGCCTCCAACCGCCGCCAATCAGCCTCCAACCGCCGTCAATCAGCCTCCAACGCCGTCGATTGGCCTCCAACCGCCGTCAATCAGCCTCCAACCGCCGTCGATCAGCCTCCAACCGCCGTCGATCAGCCTCCAACCGCCGTCGATTGGCCTCCAACCGCTGTCGATTGGCCTCCAACCGCCGTTGATCAGCCTCCAACCGCCGTCAATCAGCCTGCAACCGCCGTCGATCAGCCTCGAACCGCCGTCAATCAGCCTCCAACCGCCGTCGATCAGCCTCCAACCGCCGTCACTCAGCCTCCAACCGCCGTGAATCAGCCTCCAACCGCCGTCGATCAGCCTCCAACCGCCGTGAATCAGCCTCCAACAGCCGTCAATCAGCCTCCAACCGCCGCCAATCAGCCTCCAACCGCCGTCAATCAGCCTCCAACCGCCGTCGATTGGCCTCCAACCGCCGTCAATCAGCCTCCAACCGCCGTCGATCAGCCTCCAACCGCCGTGAATCAGCCTCCAACCGCCATCGATCAGCCTCCAACCGCCGTGAATCAGCCTCCAACCGCCGCCAATCAGCCTCCAACCGCCGTCAATCAGCCTCCAACGCCGTCGATTGGCCTCCAACCGCCGTGAATCAGCCTCCAACCGCCGTCGCTCAGCCTCCAACCACCGTCGATCAGCCTCCAACCGCCGTCAATCGGCCTCCAACCGCCGTCGATCAGCCTCCAACCGCCGTCGATCAGCCTCCAACCGCCGTCGATCAGCCTCCAACCGCCGTCGATCAGCCTCCAACCGCCGCCAATCAGCCTCCAACCGCCGTCGATTGGCCTCCAACCGCCGTCAATCAGCCTCCAACCGCCGTCGATCAGCCTCCAACCGCCGTCAATCAGCCTCCAACCGCCGTCGATTGGCCTCCAACCGCTGTCGATCAGCCTCCAACCGCCGTCAATCAGCCTCCAACCGCCGTCAATCAGCCTCCAACCGCCGTCGATCAGCCTCGATCCGCCGCCAATCAGCCTCCAACCGCCGTCAATCAGCCGCCAACAGCCGTCGATCAGCCTCCAACCGCCGCCAATCAGCCTCTAAGCGCCGTCGATCAGCCTCCAAGCGCCGTCGATCAGCCTCCAACCGCCGTCGATCAGCCGCCAACCGCCGCCAATCAGCCTCCAACCGCCGTCAATCAGCCTCCAACCGCCGTGGATCAGCCTCCAACCGCCGTCAATCAGCCTCCAACCGCCGTCAATCAGCCTCCAACCGCCGTCGATTGGCCTCCAACCGCCGTGAATCAGCCGCCAACCGCCGTCGATCAGCATGCAACCGCCGTCAATTGGCCTCCAACCGCCGTGAATCAGCCTTCAACCGCCGTCGATCAGCCTCCAACCGCCGTCGATCAGCCTCCAACCGCCGTCGATTGGCCTCCAACCGCTGTCGATCAGCCTCCAACCGCCGTCCATCAGCCTCCAACCGCCGTCGATCAGCATCCAACCGCCGTCGATCAGCCTCGAACCGCCGCCAATCAACCTCCAACCGCCGTCTATCAGCCTCGAACCGCCGTCGATCAGCCTCCAACCGCCGTCGATCAGCCTCCTACCGCCGCCAATCACCCTCCAACCGCCGCCGATCAGCCTCCAACCGCCGTCGATTAGCCTCCAACCGCCGTCGATCAGCCTCCAACCGCCGCCAATCAGCCTCCAACCGCCGTCATTCAGCCTCCAACCGCCGTCGATTGGCCTCCAACCGCCGTGAATCAGCCTCCAACCGCCGTCGATCAGCCTCCAATCGCCGTCGATTGGCCTCCAACCGCCGTGAATCAGCCTCCAACAGCCGTCAATCAGCCTCCAACCGCCGCCAATCAGCCTCCAACCGCCGTCAATCAGCCTCCAACGCCGTCGATTGGCCTCCAACCGCCGTGAATCAGCCTCCAACCGCCGTCGATCAGCCTCCAACCGCCGTCGATCAGCCTCCAACCGCCGTCAATCAGCCTCCAACCGCCGTCAATCAGCCTCCAAGCGCCGTCGATCAGCCTCCAACCGCCGTCGATCAGCCTCCAACCGCCGCCAATCGGCCTCCAACCGCCGCCAATCAGCCTCCAACCGCCGTCGATTGGCCTCCAACCGCCGTCAATCAGCCTCCAACCGCCGTCGATCAGCCTCCAACCGCCGTCGATCAGCCTCCAACCGCCGTCGATTGGCCTCCAACCGCTGTCGATCAGCCTCCAACCGCCGTCAATCAGCCTCCAACCGCCGTCGATCAGCCTCCATCCGCCGCCAATCAGCCTCCAACCGCCGTCAATCAGCCTCCAACAACCGTGGATCAGCCTCCAACCGCAATCGATGAGCCTCCAACCGCCGCCAATCACCCTCCAATCGCCGTCGATCAGCCTCCATCCGCCGTCAATCAGCCTCCAAGGGCCATCGATCAGCCGCCCACCGCCGCCAATCAGCCTACAACCGCCGTCGATCAGCCTCCAACCGCCGTCGATCAACCTCCAGCCGCCGTCAATCAGCCTCCAACCGCCGTCAATCAGCCTCCAACCGCCGTCGATTGGCCTCCAACCGCCGTGAATCAGCCGCCAATCGCCGTCGATCAGCATCCAACCGCCGTCAATTGGCCTCCAACCGCCGTGAATCAGCCTCCAACCGCCGTCGATCAGCCTCCATCCGCCGCCAATCAGGCTCCAACCGCCGTCAATCAGCCTCCAACCGCCGTCGATCAGCCTCCAAGCGCCGCCAATCAGCCTCCAACCGCCGTCAATCAGCCTCCAACCGCCGTCGATCAGCCTCCAACCGCCGTCGATCAGCCTCCAACCGCCGTCGATCAGCCTCCAACCGCCGCCAATCAGCCTCCAACCGCCGTCGATCAGCCTCCAACCGCCGTCGATCAGCCTCCAATTGCCGCCAATCAGTCTCCAACCGCCGTCGATCAGCCTCCAAGCGCCGTCGATCAGCCTCCAACCACCGTCGATCAGCCTCCAACCGCCGCCAATCAGGCTCCATCCGCCGTCAATCAGCCTCCAACCGCCGTCGATCAGCCTCCAAGCGCCGCCAATCAGCCTCCAACCGCCGTCGATCAGCCTCCAATCGCCGCCAATCAGCCTCCAACCGCCGACGATCAGCCTCCAACCGCCGTCGATCAGCCTCCAAGCGCCGCCAATCAGCCTCCAACCGCCGTCGATCAGCCTCCAACCGCCGTCGATCAGCCTCCAACCGCCGCCAATCAGGCTCCACCCGCCGTCAATCAGCCTCCAACCGCCGTCGATTGGCCTCCAACCGCCGTCAATCAGCCTCCAACCGCCGTCGATCAGCCTCCAACCGCCGTCGATTGGCCTCCAACCGCCGTGAATCAGCCTCCAACCGCCGTCGATCAGCCTCCAACCGCCGTCAATCAGCCTCCAACCGCCGTCGATTGGCCTCCAACCGCCGTCAATCAGCCACCAACCGCGGCCAATCAGCCTCCAACCGCCGTCAATCAGCCTCCAACCGCCGTCAATCAGCCTCCAACCGCCGTCGATCAGCCTCCAACCGCCGTCGATTCGCCTCCAACCGCCGTGGATTGGCCTCCGACCGCCGCCAATCAGGCTCCAACTGCCATCAATCAGCCTCCAACCGCCGTCGATCAGCCTCCAACCGCCGTCGATCAGCCTCCAACCGCCGCCAATCAGCCTCCAACCGCCGTCAATCAGCCTCCAAACGCCGCCAATCAGCCTCCAACCGCCGTCAATCAGCCTCCAACGCCGTCGATTGGCCTCCAACCGCCGTCGATCAGCCTCCAACCGCCGTCGATCAACCTCCAACCGCCACCAATCAGCCTCCAACCGCCGTCGATCAGCCTCCAACCGCCGTCGATCAGAGTCCAACCACAATCGCTGAGCCTCCAACCGCCGTCGATCAGCCTCCAACCGCCGTCGATTAGCCTCCAACCGCCGTCGATCAGCCTCCAACCGCCGTCAATCAGCCTGCAACCGTCGTCAATCAGCCTCGAACCGCCGTCGATTGGCCTCCAACCGCCGTGAATCAGCCTCCGACCGCCGTCGATCAACCCCCAACCGCCGTCAATCAGCCTCCAACCGCCGTCGATAAGCCTCCAACCGATATGCCTCCAACCGCTGTCGATCACCCTCCAACCGCCGTCGATCAGCCTCCAACCGCCGTCGATTGGCCTCCAACCGCCGTGAATCAGCCTCAAACCGCCGTCGATCAGCCTCTGACCGCCGTCGATCAGCCTCCAACCGCCGTCAATCAGCCTCCAACCGCGGCCAATCAGCCTCCAACCGCCGTCGATCAGCCTCCAACCGCCGCCAATCAGCCTCCAACCGCCGTCAATCAGCCTCCAACTGCCGTCAATCAGCCTCCAACCGCCGTCGATCAGCCTCCAACCGCCGCCAATCAGCCTCCAACCGCCGTCAATCAGCCTCCAACCGCCGTCGATCAGCCTCCAACCGCCGTCCATCAGCCTCCAACCGCCGTTGATCAGCCTCCAACCGCCGTCGATCAGCCTCCATCCGCCGCCAATCAGCCTCCAACCGCCGTCAATCAGCCTCCAACCGCCGTCGATCAGCCTCCGACCGCCGTCAATCAGCCTCCAACCGCCGCCAATCACCCTCCAACCGCCGCCGATCAGCCTCTAAGCGCCGTCGATCAGCCTCCAACCGCCGTCGATCAGCCTCCAACCGCCGCCAATCAGCCTCCAACCGCCGTCAATCAGCCTCCAACCGCCGTCGATCAGCCTCCAACCGCCGTGAATCAGCCTCCAACTGCCGTCGATCAGCCTCCAACCGCCGTCGATTGGCCTCCAACCGCCGTCAATCAGCCTCCAACCGCCGTCGATCAGCCTCCAACCGCCGTCAATCAGCCTCCAACCGCTGCCAATCAGCCTCCAACCGCCGTCGATCAGCCTCCAACCGCCGTCAATCAGCCTCCAACCGCTGTCGATCAGCCTCCAACCGCCGTCCATCAGCCTCCAACCGCCGTCGATCAGCCTCCAACAGCCGTCGATCAGCCTCCATCCGCCGCCAATCAGCCTCCAACCGCCGTCAATCAGCCTCGAACCGCCGTCGATCAGCCTCTAAGCGCCGTCGATCAGCCTCCAACCGCCGTCGATCAGCCTCCAACCGCCGCCAATCAGCCTCCAACCGCCGTCAATCAGCCTCCAACCGCCGTCGATCAGCCTCCAACCGCCGCCAATCAGCCTCCAACCGCTGCCAATCAGCCTCCAACCGCCGTCGATCAGCCTCCAACCGCCGTCAATCAGCCTCCAACCGCCGTCGATCAGCCTACAACCGCCGTCCATCAGCCTCCAACCGCCGTCGATCAGCCTCCAACAGCCGTCGATCAGCCTCCATCCGCCGCCAATCAGCCTCCAACCGCCGTCAATGAGCCTCGAACCGCCGTCGATCAGCCTCCAACCGCCGTCAATCAGCCTCCAACCGCCGCCAATCACCCTCCAACCGCCGCCGATCAGCCTCCAAGCGCCGTCGATCAGCCTCCAACCGCCGTCGATCAGCCTCCAACCGCCGCCAATCAGCCTCCAACCGCCGTCAATCAGCCTCCAACCGCCGTCGATTGGCCTCCAACCGCCGTGAATCAGCCTCCAACCGCCGTCGATCAGCCTCCAACCGCCGTCGATTGGCCTCCAACCGCCGTGAATCGGCCTCCAACCGCCGTCGATCAGCCTCCAACCGCCGTGAATCAGCCTCCAACAGCCGTCAATCAGCCTCCAACCGCCGCCAATCAGCCTCCAACCGCCGTCGATCAGCCTCCAACGCCGTCGATTGGCCTCCAACCGCCGTCGATCAGCCTCCAACCGCCGTCGCTCAGCCTCCAACCACCGTCGATCAGCCTCCAACCGCCGTGGATCAGCCTCCAACCGCCGTCGATCAGCCTCCAACCGCCGTCAATCAGCCTCCAACCGCCGTCGATCAGCCTCCAACCGCCGCCAATCAGCCTCCAACCGCCGTCGATCAGCCTCCAACCGCCGTCGATCAGCCTCCAACCGCCGTTGATCAGCCTCCATCCGCCGCTAATCAGCCTGCAACCGCCGTCGATCAGCCTCGAACCGCCGTCAATCAGCCTCCAACCGCCGTCGATCAGCCTCCAACCGCCGTCACCCAGCCTCAAACCGCCGTCGATCAGCCTCCAACCGCCGTCGATTGGCCTCCAACTGCCGTCGATGGGCCTCCAACCGCCGTCGATCAGCCTCCAACCGCCGTCAATCAGCCTCCAACCGCCGCCAATCAGCCTCCAACCGCCGTCAATCAGCCTCCAACCGCCGTCGATCAGCCTCCATCCGCCGCCAATCAGCCTCCAACCGCTGCCAATCAGCCTCCAACCGCCGTCGATCAGCCTCCAACCGCCGTCAATCAGCCTCCAACCGCCGTCGATCAGCCTCCAACCGCCGTCCATCAGCCTCCAACCGCCGTCGATCAGCCTCCAACAGCCGTCGATCAGCCTCCATCCGCCGCCAATCAGCCTCCAACCGCCGTCAATCAGCCTCGAACCGCCGTCGATCAGCCTCCAACCGCCGTCAATCAGCCTCCAACCGCCGCCAATCAGCCTCCAACCGCCGTCAATCATCCTCCAACCGCCGTCGATTGGCCTCCAACCGCCGTGAATCAGCCTCCAACCGCCGCCAATCACCCTCCAACCGCCGTCGATCAGCCTACAACCGCCGTCCATCAGCCTCCAACCGCCGTCGATCAGCCTCCAACAGCCGTCGATCAGCCTCCATCCGCCGCCAATCAGCCTCCAACCGCCGTCAATGAGCCTCGAACCGCCGTCGATCAGCCTCCAACCGCCGTCAATCAGCCTCCAACCGCCGCCAATCACCCTCCAACCGCCGCCGATCAGCCTCCAAGCGCCGTCGATCAGCCTCCAACCGCCGTCGATCAGCCTCCAACCGCCGCCAATCAGCCTCCAACCGCCGTCAATCAGCCTCCAACCGCCGTCGATTGGCCTCCAACCGCCGTGAATCAGCCTCCAACCGCCGTCGATCAGCCTCCAACCGCCGTCGATTGGCCTCCAACCGCCGTGAATCGGCCTCCAACCGCCGTCGATCAGCCTCCAACCGCCGTGAATCAGCCTCCAACAGCCGTCAATCAGCCTCCAACCGCCGCCAATCAGCCTCCAACCGCCGTCGATCAGCCTCCAACGCCGTCGATTGGCCTCCAACCGCCGTCGATCAGCCTCCAACCGCCGTCGCTCAGCCTCCAACCACCGTCGATCAGCCTCCAACCGCCGTGGATCAGCCTCCAACCGCCGTCGATCAGCCTCCAACCGCCGTCAATCAGCCTCCAACCGCCGTCGATCAGCCTCCAACCGCCGCCAATCAGCCTCCAACCGCCGTCGATCAGCCTCCAACCGCCGTCGATCAGCCTCCAACCGCCGTTGATCAGCCTCCGGCCGCCGCTAATCAGCCTGCAACCGCCGTCGATCAGCCTCGAACCGCCGTCAATCAGCCTCCAACCGCCGTCGATCAGCCTCCAACCGCCGTCACCAGGCCTCCAACCGCCGTCGATCAGCCTCCAACCGCCGTCGATTGGCCTCCAACTGCCGTCGATGGGCCTCCAACCGCCGTCGATCAGCCTCCAACCGCCGTCAATCAGCCTCCAACCGCCGCCAATCAGCCTCCAACCGCCGTCAATCAGCCTCCAAGCGCCGTCGATCAGCCTCCAACCGCCGTCGATCAGCCTCCAACCGCCGCCAATCAGCCTCCAACCGCTGCCAATCAGCCTCCAACCGCCGTCGATCAGCCTCCAACCGCCGTCAATCAGCCTCCAACCGCCGTCGATCAGCCTCCAACCGCCGTCCATCAGCCTCCAACCGCCGTCGATCAGCCTCCAACAGCCGTCGATCAGCCTCCATCCGCCGCCAATCAGCCTCCAACCGCCGTCAATCAGCCTCGAACCGCCGTCGATCAGCCTCCAACCGCCGTCAATCAGCCTCCAACCGCCGCCAATCAGCCTCCAACCGCCGTCAATCATCCTCCAACCGCCGTCGATTGGCCTCCAACCGCCGTGAATCAGCCTCCAACCGCCGTCGATCAGCCTCCAACCGCCGTCGATTGGCCTCCAACCGCCGTGAATCAGCCTCCAACCGCCGTCGATCAGCCTCCAACCGCCGTGAATCAGCCTCCAACAGCCGTCAATCAGCCTCCAACCGCCGCCAATCAGCCTCCAACCGCCGTCGATCAGCCTCCAACGCCGTCGATTGGCCTCCAACCGCCGTCGATCAGCCTCCAACCGCCGTCGCTCAGCCTCCAACCACCGTCGATCAGCCCCCAACCGCCGTCAATCAGCCTCCAACCGCCGTCGATCAGCCTCCAACGCCGTCGATTAGCCTCCAACCGCCGTCGATCAGCCTCCAACCGCCGTCGCTCAGCCTCCAACCACCGTCGATCAGCCTCCAACCGCCGTGGATCAGCCTCCAACCGCCGTCGATCAGCCTCCAACCGCCGTCAATCAGCCTCCAACCGCCGTCGATCAGCCTCCAACCGCCGCCAATCAGCCTCCAACCGCCGTCGATCAGCCTCCAACCGCCGTCGATCAGCCTCCAACCGCCGTTGATCAGCCTCCATCCGCCGCTAATCAGCCTGCAACCGCCGTCGATCAGCCTCGAACCGCCGTCAATCAGCCTCCAACCGCCGTCGATCAGCCCCCAACCGCCGTCACCCAGCCTCCAACCGCCGTCGATCAGCCTCCAACCGCCGTCGATTGGCCTCCAACTGCCGTCGATGGGCCTCCAACCGCCGTCGATCAGCCTCCAACCGCCGTCAATCAGCCTCCAACCGCCGCCAATCAGCCTCCAACCGCCGTCAATCAGCCTCCAAGCGCCGTCGATCAGCCTCCAACCGCCGTCGATCAGCCTCCAACCGCCGCCAATCAGCCTCCAACCGCTGCCAATCAGCCTCCAACCGCCGTCGATCAGCCTCCAACCGCCGTCAATCAGCCTCCAACCGCCGTCGATCAGCCTCCAACCGCCGTCCATCAGCCTCCAACCGCCGTCGATCAGCCTCCAACAGCCGTCGATCAGCCTCCATCCGCCGCCAATCAGCCTCCAACCGCCGTCAATCAGCCTCGAACCGCCGTCGATCAGCCTCCAACCGCCGTCAATCAGCCTCCAACCGCCGCCAATCAGCCTCCAACCGCCGTCAATCATCCTCCAACCGCCGTCGATTGGCCTCCAACCGCCGTGAATCAGCCTCCAACCGCCGTCGATCAGCCTCCAACCGCCGTCGATTGGCCTCCAACCGCCGTGAATCAGCCTCCAACCGCCGTCGATCAGCCTCCAACCGCCGTGAATCAGCCTCCAACAGCCGTCAATCAGCCTCCAACCGCCGCCAATCAGCCTCCAACCGCCGTCGATCAGCCTCCAACCACCGTCGATCAGCCCCCAACCGCCGTCAATCAGCCTCCAACCGCCGTCGATCAGCCTCCAACCGCCGTCGCTCAGCCTCCAACCACCGTCGATCAGCCCCCAACCGCCGTCAATCAGCCTCCAACCGCCGTCGATCAGCCTCCAACCGCCGTCAATCAGCCTCCAACCGCCGTCGATCAGCCTCCAACCGCCGCCAATCAGCCTCCAACCGCCGTCGATCAGCCTCCAACCGCCGTCGATCAGCCTCCAACCGCCGTCGATCAGCCTCCATCCGCCGCCAATCAGCCTGCAACCGCCGCCAATCAGCCTCGAACCGCCGTCAATCAGCCTCCAACCGCCGTCGATCAGCCTCCAACCGCCGTCAATCAGCCTCCAACCGCCGTCGATCAGCCTCCAACCGCCGTCGATCAGCCTCCAACCGCCGCCAATCAGCCTCGAACCGCCGTCAATCAGCCTCCAACCGCCGTCAATCAGCCTCCAACCGCCGCCAATCGGCCTCCAACCGCCGTCAATCAGCCTCCAAGCGCCGTCGATCAGCCTCCAACCGCCGTCGATCAGCCTCCAACCGCCGCCAATCGGCCTCCAACCGCCGTCAATCAGCCTCCAACCGCCGTCGATTGGCCTCCAATCGCCGTCGATCAGCCCCAAACCGCCGTCGATCAGCCTCCAACCGCCGCCAATCAGCCTCCAACCGCCGTCAATCAGCCTCCAACGCCGTCGATCAGCCTCCAACCGCCGTCCATCAGCCTCCAACCGCTGTCGATCAGCCTCCAACCGCCGTCGATCAGCCTCCGTCCGCCGCCAATCAACCTCCAACCGCCGTCGATTAGCCTCCAACCGCCGTCGATCAGCCTCCAACCGCCGCCAATCAGCCTCCAACCGCCGTCATTCAGCCTCCAACCGCCGTCGATTGGCCTCCAACCGCCGTGAATCAGCCTCCAACCGCCGTCGATCAGCCTCCAATCGGCGTCGATTGGCCTCCAACCGCCGTGAATCAGCCTCCAACCGCCGTCGATCAGCCTCCAACCGCCGTGAATCAGCCTCCAACAGCCGTCAATCAGCCTCCAACCGCCGCCAATCAGCCTCCAACCGCCGTCAATCAGCCTCCAACGCCGTCGATTGGCCTCCAACCGCCGTGAATCAGCCTCCAAGCGCCGTCGATCAGCCTCCAACCACCGTCGATCAGCCTCCAACCGCCGTCAATCAGCCTCCAACAGCCGTCGATCAGCCTCCAACCGCCGTCGATCAGCCTCCAACCGCCGTCGATCAGCCTCCAACCGCCGCCAATCGGCCTCCAACCGCCGCCAATCAGCCTCCAACCGCCGTCGATTGGCCTCCAACCGCCGTCAATCAGCCTCCAACCGCCGTCGATCAGCCTCCAACCGCCGTCGATCAGCCTCCAACCGCCGTCGATTGGCCTCCAACCGCTGTCGATCAGCCTCCAACCGCCGTCAATCAGCCTCCAACCGCCGTCGATGAGCCTCCATCCGCCGCCAATCAGCCTCCAACCGCCGTCAATCAGCCTCCAACAACCGTGGATCAGCCTCCAAACGCCGTCGATGAGCCTCCAACCGCCGCCAATCAGCCTCCAACCTCCGTCGATCAGCCTCCAAGCGCCGTCAATCAGCCTCCAAGGGCCATCGATCAGCCGCCAACCGCCGCCAATCAGCCTCCAACCGCCGTCGATCAGCCTCCAACCGCCGTCGATCAGCCTCCAGCCGCCGTCAATCAGCCTCCAACCGCCGTCAATCAGCCTCCAACCGCCGTCGATCGGCCTCCAACCGCCGTGAATCAGCCGCCAATCGCCGTCGATCAGCATCCAACCGCCGTCAATTGGCCTCCAACCGCCGTGAATCAGCCTCCAACCGCCGTCGATCAGCCTCCAACCGCCGCCAATCAGCCTCCAACCGCCGTCAATCAGCCTCCAACCGCCGTCGATCAGCCTCCAAGCGCCGCCAATCAGCCTCCAACCGCCGTCGATCAGCCTCCAACCGCCGTCGATCAGCCTCCAACCGCCGTCGATCAGCCTCCAACCGCCGTCGATCAGCCTCCAACCGCCGCCAATCAGCCTCCAACCGCCGTCGATCAGCCTCCAACCGCCGTCGATCAGCCTCCAATTGCCGCCAATCAGTCTCCAACCGCCGTCGATCAGCCTCCAAGCGCCGTCGATCAGCCTCCAACCACCGTCGATCAGCCTCCAACCGCCGCCAATCAGCCTCCAACCGCCGTCAATCAGCCTCCAACCGCCGTCGATCAGCCTCCAAGCGCCGCCAATCAGCCTCCAACCGCCGTCGATCAGCCTCCAACCGCCGCCAATCAGCCTCCAACCGCCGTCGATCAGCCTCCGACCGCCGTCGATCAGCCTCCAAGCGCCGCCAATCAGCCTCCAACCGCCGTCGATCAGCCTCCAACCGCCGTCGATCAGCCTCCAACCGCCGCCAATCAGGCTCCACCCGCCGTCAATCAGCCTCCAACCGCCGTCGATTGGCCTCCAACCGCCGTGAATCAGCCTCCAACCGCCGTCCAGCAGCCTCCAACCGCCGTCGATTGGCCTCCAACCGCCGTGAATCAGCCTCCAACCGCCGTCGATCAGCCTCCAACCGCTGTCAATCAGCCTCCAACCGCCGTCGATTGGCCTCCAACCGCCGTCAATCAGCCACCAACCGCGGCCAATCAGCCTCCAACCACCGTCAATTAGCCTCCAACCGCCGTCAATCAGCCTCCAACCGCCGTCGATCAGCCTCCAACCGCCGTCGATTCGCCTCCAACCGCCGTGGATTGGCCTCCGACCGCCGCCAATCAGGCTCCAACTGCCGTCAATCAGCCTACAACCGCCGTCGATCAGCCTCCAACCGCCGTCGATCAGCCTCCAACCGCCGCCAATCAGCCTCCAACCGCCGTCAATCAGCCTCCAAACGCCGCCAATCAGCCTCCAACCGCCGTCAATCAGCCTCCAAGCGCCGTCGATCAGCCTCCAACCACCGTCGATCAGCCTCCAACCGCCGCCAATCAGGCTCCATCCGCCGTCAATCAGCCTCCAACCGCCGTCGATCAGCCTCCAAGCGCCGCCAATCAGCCTCCAACCGCCGTCGATCAGCCTCCAACCGCCGCCAATCAGCCTCCAACCGCCGTCGATCAGCCTCCGACCGCCGTCGATCAGCCTCCAAGCGCCGCCAATCAGCCTCCAACCGCCGTCGATCAGCCTCCAACCGCCGTCGATCAGCCTCCAACCGCCGCCAATCAGGCTCCACCCGCCGTCAATCAGCCTCCAACCGCCGTCGATTGGCCTCCAACCGCCGTGAATCAGCCTCCAACCGCCGTCCAGCAGCCTCCAACCGCCGTCGATTGGCCTCCAACCGCCGTGAATCAGCCTCCAACCGCCGTCGATCAGCCTCCAACCGCTGTCAATCAGCCTCCAACCGCCGTCGATTGGCCTCCAACCGCCGTGGATTGGCCTCCGACCGCCGCCAATCAGGCTCCAACTGCCGTCAATCAGCCTCCAACCGCCGTCGATCAGCCACCAACCGCCGTCGATCAGCCTCCAACCGCCGCCAATCAGCCTCCAACCGCCGTCAATCAGCCTCCAAACGCCGTCGATCAGCCTCCAACCGCCGTCGATTCGCCTCCAACCGCCGTGGATTGGCCTCCGACCGCCGCCAATCAGGCTCCAACTGCCGTCAATCAGCCTCCAACCGCCGTCGATCAGCCTCCAACCGCCGTCGATCAGCCTCCAACCGCCGCCAATCAGCCTCCAACCGCCGTCAATCAGCCTCCAAACGCCGCCAATCAGCCTCCAACCGCCGTCAATCAGCCTCCAACGCCGTCGATTGGCCTCCAACCGCCGTCGATCAGCCTCCAACCGCCGTCGATCAGCCTCCAACCGCCACCAATCAGCCTCCAACCGCCGTCGATCAGCCTCCAACCGCCGTCGATCAGAGTCCAACCACCATCGCTGAGCCTCCAACCGCCGTCGATCAGCCTCCAACCGCCGTCGATTAGCCTCCAACCGCCGTCGATCAGCCTCCAACCGCCGTCAATCAGCCTGCAACCGCCGTCAATCAGCCTCGAACCGCCGTCGATTGGCCTCCAACCGCCGTGAATCAGCCTCCGACCGCCGTCGATCAACCCCCAACCGCCGTCAATCAGCCTCCAACCGCCGTCGATAAGCCTCCAACCGATATGCCTCCAACCGCTGTCGATCACCCTCCAACCGCCGTCGATCAGCCTCCAACCGCCGTCGATTGGCCTCCAACCGCCGTGAATCAGCCTCAAACCGCCGTCGATCAGCCTCTGACCGCCGTCGATCAGCCTCCAACCGCCGTCAATCAGCCTCCAACCGCGGCCAATCAGCCTCCAACCGCCGTCGATCAGCCTCCAACCTTCGTCGATTAGCCTCGAACCGCCGTCGATCAGCCTCCAACCGCCGTCGATCAGCCTCCAACCGCCACCAATCAGCCTCCAACCGCCGTCGATTGGCCTCCAACCTCCGTCGATCAGCCTCCACCCACCATCGCTCAGCCTCCAACCGCCGTCAATCAGCCTCCAACCGCCGTCGATCAGCCTCCAACCGCCGTCGATTAGCCTCCAACCGCAGTCAATCAGCCTCCAACCGCCGTCAGTCAGCCTCGAACCGCCATCGATTGGCCTCCAACCGCCGTGAATCCGCCTCCAACCCCCGTCGATAAGCCTCCAACCGATATGCTTCCAACCGCCGTCGGTCACCCTCCAACCGCCGTCGATCAGCCTCCAACCGCCGTCGATCAGCCTCCAACCGCCGTCGATCAGCCTCAAACCGCCGTTGATCAGCCTCCGACCGCCGTCGATCAGCATCCAACCGCCGTCAATCAGCCTCCAACCGCGGGCAATCAGCCTCCAACCGCCGTCGATTGGCCTCCGACCGCTGTCGATCAGCCTCCAACCGCCGTCAATCAGCCTCCAACCGCCGTCGATCAGCCTCCATCCGCCGCCAATCAGCCTCCAACCGCCGTCAATCAGCCTCCAACAACCGTGGATCAGCCTCCAACCGCCGTCGATGAGCCTCCAACCGCCGCCAATCACCCTCCAACCGCCGTCGATCAGCCTCCAAGCGCCGTCAATCAGCCTCCAACCGCCGTCGATCAGCCGCCAACCGCCGCCAATCAGCCTCCAACCGCCGTCGATCAGCCTCCAACCGCCGTCGATCAGCCTCGGGCCGCCGTCAATCAGCCTCCAACCGCCGTCAATCAGCCTCCAACCGCCGTCGATTGGCCTCCGACCGCCGTGAATCAGCCGCCAATCGCCGTCGATCAGCATCCAACCGCCGTCAATTGGCCTCCAACCGCCGTGAATCAGCCTCCAACCGCCGTCGATCAGCCTCCAACCGCCGCCAATCAGGCTCCAACAGCCGTCAATCAGCCTCCAACCGCCGTCGATCAGCCTCCAAGCGCCGCCAATCAGCCTCCAACCGCCGTCGATCAGCCTCCAACCGCCGTCGATCAGCCTCCAACCGCCGTCGATCAGCCTCCAACCGCCGTCGATCAGCCTCCAACCACCGCCAATCAGCCTCCAACCGCCGTCGATCAGCCTCCAACCGCCGTCGATCAGCCTCCAATTGCCGCCAATCAGTCTCCAACCGCCGTCGATCAGCCTCCAAGCGCCGTCGATCAGCCTCCAACCGCCGTCGATCAGCCTCCAACCGCCGCCAATCAGGCTCCATCCGCCGTCAATCAGCCTCCAACCGCCGTCGATCAGCCTCCAAGCGCCGTCAATCAGCCTCCAACCGCCGTCAATCAGCCTCCAACCGCCGCCAATCAGCCTCCAACCGCCGTCGATCAGCCTCCAACCGCCGTCGATCAGCCTCCAACCGCCGTCGATCAGCCTCCAACCGCCGTCAATCAGCCTCCAACCGCCGTCGATCAGCCTCCAAGGGCCATCGATCAGCCTCCAACCGCCGTCGATTGGCCTCCAACCTCCGTCGATCAGCCTCGAACCGCCGTCGATCAGCCTCCAACTGCCGTCGATCAGCCTCCAACCGCCACCAATCAGCCTCCAACCGCCGTCGATCAGCCTCCAACCGCCGTCGATCAGCCTCCAAGCGCCGCCAATCAGCCTCCAACCGCCGTCGATCAGCCTCCAACCGCCGTCGATCAGCCTCCAACCGCCGCCAATCATGCTCCACCCGCCGTCAATCAGCCTCCAACCGCCGTCGATTGGCCTCCAACCGCCGTGAATCAGCCTCCAACCGCCGTCGATCAGCCTCCAACCGCCGTCGATTGGCCTCCAACCGCCGTCAATCAGCCTCCAACCGCCGTCAATCAGCCACCAACCGCGGCCAATCTACCTCCAACCGCCGTCAATCAGCCTCCAACCGCCGTCAATCAGCCTCCAACCGCCGTCGATCAGCCTCCAACCGCCGTCGATTCGCCTCCAACCGCCGTGGATTGGCCTCCGACCGCCGCCAATCAGGCTCCAACTGCCGTCAATCAGCCTCCAACCGCCGTCGATCAGCCTCCAACCGCCGTCGATCAGCCTCCGACCGCCGCCAATCAGCCTCCAACCGCCGTCAATCAGCCTCCGACCGCCGCCAATCAGCCTCCAACCGCCGTCAATCAGCCTCCAAACGCCGCCAATCAGCCTCGAACCGCCGTCAATCAGCCTCCAAGCGCCGGCGATCGGCCTCCAACCGCCGTCGATCAGCCTCCAACCGCCGTCGATCAGCCTCCAACCGCCACCAATCAGCCTCCAACCGCCGTCGATCAGCCTCCAACCGCCGTCGATCAGAGTCCAACCACCATCGCTCAGCCTCCAACCGCCGTCGATCAGCCTCCAACCGCCGTCAATCAGCCTCCAACCGCCGTCGATCAGCCTCCAACCGCCGTCAATCAGCCTGCAACCGCCGTCAATCAGCCTCGAACCGCCGTCGATTGGCCTCCAACCGCCGTGAATCAGCCTCCAACCGCCGTCGATCAGCCTCCAACCGCGGCCAATCAGCCTCCAACCGCCGTCGATCAGCCTCCAACCGCCGTCGATCAGCCTCCAACCGCCGTCGATCAGCCTCCAACCGCCGTCAATCAGCCTCCAACCGCCGTCGATCAGCCTCCAAGGGCCATCGATCAGCCTCCAACCGCCGTCGATTGGCCTCCAACCTCCGTCGATCAGCCTCGAACCGCCGTCGATCAGCCTCCAACTGCCGTCGATCAGCCTCCAACCGCCACCAATCAGCCTCCAACCGCCGTCGATTGGCCTCCAACCTCCGTCGATCAGCCTCCACCCACCATCGCTCAGCCTCCAACCGCCGTCAATCAGCCTCCAACCGCCGTCGATCAGCCTCCAACCGCCGTCGATTAGCCTCCCACCGCAGTCAATCGGCCTCCAACCGCCGTCAGTCAGCCTCGAACCGCCGTCGATTGGCCTCCAACCGCCGTGAATCAGCCTCCAACCCCCGTCGATCAGCCCCCAACCGCCGTCAATCAGCCTCCAGCCGCCGTCGATAAGCCTCCAACCGATATGCTTCCAACCGCCGTCGATCACCCTCCAACCGCCGTCGATCAGCCTCCAACCGCCGTCGATCAGCCTCCAACCGCCGTCGATCAGCCTCAAACCGCCGTTGATCAGCCTCCGACCGCCGTCGATCAGCATCCAACCGCCGTCAATCAGCCTCCAACCGCGGGCAATCAGCCTCCAACCGCCGTCGATCAGCCTCCAACCGCCGTCGATCAGCCTCCAACCGCCGTCAATCAGCCTCCTACCGCCGTCGATCAGCCTCCAACCGCCGTGGATCAGCCTCCAACCGCCGTCGATCACCCTCCAACCGCCGTCGATCGGCCTCCAACCGCCGTCGATCAGCCTCCAACTGCCGTCGATCAGCCTCCAACCGCCGTCCATTGGCCTCCAACCGCCGTCGATCAGCCTCCAACCGCCGTCGATCAACCTCATACCGCCGTCGATCAGCCTCCAACCGCCGTCAATCAGCCTCCAACCGCCGTCAATCAGCCACCAACCGCCGTCAATCAGCCTCCAAACGCCGTCGCTCAGCCTCCGACCGCCGTCAATCAGCCACCAACCGCCATCGATCAGCCTCCAACCGCCGTCGCTCAGCCTCCAACCGCCGTCGATCAGCCTCCAACAACCGCCGATCAGCCTCCAACCGCCGCCAATCAGCCTCCAACCGCCGTCGATCAGCCTCCAACCGCCGTGGATCAGCCTCCGACCGCCGTCGCTCAGCCTCCAACCGCCGTCGATCAGCCTCCAATCGCCGTCGATCAGCCTCCAACCGCCGTCGATCAGCCTCCAACCGCCGTCGATTAGCCTCCAACCGCCGTCGATCAGCCTCCAACCGCCATCGATCAGCCTCCAACTGCCGTCGATCAGCCTCGAACCGCCGTCGATCAGCCTCGAACCGCCGTCGATCAGCCTCCAACCGCCGTCGATCAGCCTCCAACCGCCGTCGATCAGCCTCCAACCGCCGTCAATCAGCCTCCAACCGCCATCAATCAGCCTCCAACCGCCGTCGATCAGCCTCCAACCGCGGTCGATCAGCCTCCAACCGCCGTCGATCAGCCTCCAAGCGCCGTCGGTTAGCCTCCAACCGCCGTCGATCAGCCTCCAACCGCCGTCAATCGGCCTCCAACCGCCGTCGATCAGCATCCAACCGCCGTCGATCAGCCTCTAACCGCCGTCAATCAGCCTCCAACCGCCGTCGATCAGCCTCCAACCGCCGTCGATCAGCCTCCAACCGCCGTCGATCAGCCTCCAACCGCCGTCGATCAGACTTCACCCGCCGTCAATCAGCCTCCAACCGCCGTCGATCAGCCTCCAACCGCCGTCAGTGAGCCTCCAACCGCCGTCAATCAGCCTCCAACCGCCGTCAATCACAACCGCCGTCGATCAGCCTCTAACCGCCGTCAATCAGCCTCCAACCGCCGTCGATCAGCCTCCAACCGCCGTCGATCAGCCTCCAACCGCTGTCGATCAGCCTCCAACCGCCGTCAATCAGCCTCCAACCGCCGTCGATCAGCCTCCAACCGCCGTCAGTCAGCCTCCAACCGCCGTCAATCAGCCTCCAACCGCCGTCAATCACAACCGCCGTCGATCAGCCTCCAACCGCCGTCGATAATCCTCCAACCGCCGTCGATCAGCCTCCAACCGCCGTCAATCAGCCTCCAACCGCCGTCAATCAGCCTCCAACCGCCGTCAATCAGCCTCCAACCGCCGTCGATCAGCCTCAAACTGCGGTCGATCAGCCTCCAACCGCCGTCAATCAGCCTCCAACCGCCGTCGATCAGCCTCAAACCGCCGTCGATCAGCCTCCAACCGCCGTCGATCAGCCTCCAACCGCCGTCAATCAGCCTCCAACCGCCGTCGATCAGCCTCCAACCGCCGTCGATCAGCCTCCAACCGCCGTCGATCAGCCTCCAACCGCCGTCGATCAGCCTCCAACCGCCGTCAATCAGCCTCCAACCGCCGTCAATCAGCCTCCAACCGCCGTCGATCAGCCTCCAACCGCCGTCGATCAGCCTCCGACCGCCGTCAATCAGCCTCCAACCGCCGTCAATCAGCCTCCAACCGCCGTCAATCAGCCTCCAACCGCCGTCAATCAGCCTCCAACCGCCGTCGCTCAGCCTCCAACCGCCGTCAATCAGCCACCAACCGCCGTCGATCAGCCTCCAACCGCCGTCGATCAGCCTCCAACCGCCGTCGATCAGCCTCCAACCGCCGTCGATCAGCCTCCAACCGCCGTCGCTCAGCCTCCAACCGCCGCCGCTCAGTCTCCAACCGCCGTCGATCAGCCTCCAACCGCCGTCGATCAGCCTACAACCGCCGTCCATCAGCCTCCAACCGCCGTCAATCAGCCTCCAACCGCCGTCAATCAGCCTCCAACCGCCGTCGCTCAGCCTCCAACCGCCGTCGATCAGCCTCCAACCGCCGTCGATCAGCCTCCAACCGCCGTCAATCAGCCTCCAACCGCCGTCAATCAGCCTCCAACCGCCGTCGATCAGCCTCCAACCGCCGTCAGTCTGGCTCTTCGATGACAGGCAACGATATTGGCAGTTTGGGGCATGGCAGCCACAAGAGATAAATACTCTACACTCGCGGGGTCGGGCAGAACACTCTACCGTTTCGGGTGGCTTTGCGGCATTTCTCATGCCCCACCTGGTGCTTGAAGTCGGCACCTCTTGGCCAGGCATCGTGTGACGGCGGAGGTGCATGACGACGTCCCGTTGGAGCACCTCAACGGCGGGCTTGTCATGTGTACGTGGGGGAGGGTGCCCACTTCGGGGTCGCAAAGTTCTGGTCTGCAAAAACGACCTGGAAACACCAGAGGCCTTCCCCGCACAGGGAACAAAGTGGGCAAAGTGTGATGAAAGGAAGATGAAAAGTGCAACCAAATGATGCTCCTGGTGTATTGCTGTTGTCAGCTGCCGACCCCCTCCCCCCCCCACTGGAGTCAACAAACCCCCGCATGGACTCGGAGTGTGCATCTGGATGCACCTGGTCAACGGCACGGGCAACAGCCGACCCTCGGAGTAGTCAAACAGGGCAAGTCATCCAGGGGCTCCGTTGACACAACCAAAACACGTTCGTGCCCACAGAGGGTCAGAATGAGCAGTCGCGAGAGGCCAATAGGCGCCGCCAAAGGCAAACAATCAGATACCGAGGCCTTGTGCCAAAACACCCCCCCACTTGCGCAAGCACAGGCAAAGTCAGGAACAACAATGGTACCACGGGCCGGTGTGCCTTTTGGGGCAGGCTTCGGGACAGCGTTGGCTACAGGTTTAGGAATAGCTTCGGATATCTTATTCTGTTGGTAGAAGACTGTCATCAGCAGCATCGTCACATCCAACCTGCACTGCAGCATCCTCCCCAGGATGTGAGGCAAGTGAAGAGTCGTCAGAAATGGGGGGCTCTGGGTCAGAATCAGTACCAGTGTCATGAGCACCATCCAATTGGCACCACAGCTGTTCGTAGAAAATGCGTTTCTCATGGCTGAGTGCCACTCATCATCAGAAATTGCATGCCATACTTGAGCAATCCACTTCCCAAAATTTTGCATGATGGGTGTGGTATGGCATCTGTGTCTTTCGGTGTTGTAGTTACTTGGACAACCCATGGGGCAAAGAGCTCTTCTTCTTTGTTCGCTTCGTTTGTCACATACTTGCGCCATCACTACGCTACTGGGTGCGGACAAACACAGCGGTACACCCCTCTTGCGTGTCAACTTGGCCAGGGGAGGGAGGGGGGGGGGGCGACCCATCGGTGGTTGGACACTGACTACGCCCCCCCACTAAGTTTTGGCGAAGGGACCCGGAGGGGGGGGGGGGCTGGCAGGGGGGGGGGCGGGAGGGAGGGGGGGGGGGGGGGCGATTGGGCGGGGAGGCGGTCTAGGAGGCGATTTGGGGGGGGTATATGCCCCCACGGCCAAGCGTTGGTGAATCACAGGCTGCTCTTACCTCCCCGCTGGAGGCCCCTTGGCGGTCAGGGGGGTAGTCCGTGTCCTAGGACCTGCGGAGTCGCCCCCCCCCCCCCCCCCCGTGGACCGGGCAATACGTTCCTGACTCCCTGTTCCTAGATTCCTGTTTCAACTGGGGTTCAATCCTGCCTCCTGGTTGCCCCTTCTGCACAAGAAGCCCCCTTCACCTGACCACATCAGTCAGCTTCAATCCACATCGCCATCACCATCAACAGCATGACAAACTCACACATACGCGCGCGCGCAAAAAGTCCAGCAGCGGAAAAAGAGGAGGAGTAGTGATCAGAAGACCCCTGTGCCTCTGCATTATGGTGCGATACAGAGGCAAAGTGCTTGGACAAGTCCATGGCAGAAAATAGTCCCTGCTCCGTGCAGCACCGTGTGGAGTGGACTTCGAAGAGTCTACACAGCCCGCGGCCAGGCACGAAGGCTCTTTGCTCCAAAAGTGTGAGACATGTGATTCAGTCTTTCAGTTGCAGCCAATGTAAGGCAGTCTTTTGGAGCACTAAGGGCCTGAGATCATCAGCTGTAGGAATGCCTGCACTACATTGGGGAGGGGGGTGAGAAGGGCAATGGCACAAAGTGAAGCAAAGTGAAGCAAAAGGCAAACATCTTTGGAGTAAAACCATCCGACCTCCGACGCATTGAGGGGGGGGGGGGGGCACCTAATCGCACTGCGACCAACCTCCGCAACGGTCCATGAAAAGCTCAGCGGCGGCGAGGCAACACACATCACACAAAAGTGAGCGGAGGGGACGGGGGCTGGCCAAAAAAGGGCTCAAACAAAGCATCGCAAAACAAAGCACAGTGCAGCTGCCGCCTGCTGCGCCAGCTCCGGTACCACCACAGGCTCTGTCCTCTCCCTACGAAACAGGGCACACTCATGTCCGACTTTGTGACTGAAATCCACACGACCATGTCCATCATCACAACTTCCGTCCAGCAATGCCATGACTTTCTCGGCACCCTTTTGCAGAGGCACAAGGGACACGGTCTTCACACAATGCCGTGCACATCTCTCACATATGATCTGTTCGATTTACTTTGACGGCGTTGGAGTCTCTCAACAGAGGGTCAAGCCCCCGGGGGGTCCCAGTCCTTGTCCACAACCCCCCCCCCCCACCCCCTGGGGGGCTCCGGTCAAGGGGCTCTAGTGCCCCCCGCCCCCGCAATTGAAGAACCGCCTTCCCATCGTGTACGATGCTCGTGGGGCGGTGCGATTGTACCCCTGCCGTGTTACGCACAGCCACGCGGCCGGAGGGAGCGGATTAAGAGTGGGAATGGAGCTTCAAAAAATCGCTTTTGCCACCTTCCAATCGCGTGACAATCTGTCGCCATTGTCCACATAGATTCATGTGTTGATGCGCGGAACTTGCGAGTGCACCCTATGACCACCACGTGTCCATCCACCACAGCTGCCGTAACGCGGTATAGAGCAAAGGAGGAGACAAGAGGGGGGAGCAGGTCCCGCACCCCCAAGCCTCACCCTTTCGGCGATGACGATTTCACGATCACGAGATGGGACGAGAACCGGTGGAAATGCACACAGTTCTTGCTGAGGTAAACACACGGTCAGCACCTCTCTTCGCTGATTTCGCAAGTTTTGCGGCGAACACCCCATGGGCAATGCTGATGCAAGCTTCCCGTGAAATCCATTGTTGAGCAGCCGCCTAGCATGTAGCTCAGACGCCTCGAACTTCCTACTGACTTACCATTGGGAATGGAGCACTTCCTACCGAGCAACACATAGAAGGCACCTGATTCCGAGTAAGATCAGGCTTCCTTGCCATACACTGGGCCTTCCCTGGAGAAATTTCGCAATCGCCATGTTGTCATCACGGTCCAGCAGACCCCCCCACTATGGATGCATTGGAATGGTAGGAGTCCAGAATTGGGTGTCAGGAGTGGCTAGCAAGGGCGCTTGTATGGGTGTTCGCTAAAGGGTTCGGGGCGGGGCCGTTACAAATGCTGTTGCCGCAGACGGGGGGCGGGGGGCAAACGGGGAGAAGGAGAGGACGGCTAGACTGTAGACTTGGCTCATGGGGCGAGCGGATGGGGACTACCTCCCCTCCTTCCAATGCGTCCCTGCATTGCACCCTGACAAAAACAATTACATCAATGCTATATCCCGCACTACAACTGCACAAAACAATAGCTGTCAAGGATCGGTTCCAGATGGGGAATGGGGCTTGGAATGATCATTTTTTGCCACCGTCCAATTGCATGACAATATGTGGCCAATGTCCACGTATCTTGAGGTGCTGGCCCCTGGAAGTTGCAAGTGCACCCCATGACCACCACGTTTCCATCCACCACAGTGGCTACAATACGGTGTAGACTCGTATCCAGAGGGAGAGGTGGCAGAAGGGACCACGCCGATGTGATGTGGTCATATACATCCACCCCTTGCTTCTGTCCAATTTACTGGCCCCCCACAAGGACGGCTTTGCCGTTCCAAGCCAACGCCGAGTGATCCCATTCGATTCCGCGTCCATCAGGTGGTTTTGGGATGACAGACTTGTGTAATGATGTGGGAAAGTGGGAGACTGATACACCTGCGCTCGGTCGTGATCCAAAAGTCAACCACTGGTTATCTATCACACAAGATGCTTCCAGACACGCGAAATCGACATCGCGGAAACTCTGGTCTAAAGGCTGCCATTGCCGGGTCTGCAGGTGCAGAGCCTGGATCCACCGAAATGCATAGAGGGGCGAAAGGGGGCCACTGACAACCAAATACTCGCCAACGTGATGGAGCCTGATTGTAGTAGACGCCGCGCACAGCGTCACCGGAAGGTCAGGCACACGCTCCCAACCACCCGTAACCGGGTCATAAGTGTGGATGGCACTGATCCGGTCATCATCATTGATCTTACACAAGACATATATGCGCCCATCAATGCTGCAGCAGTCGCGTGGCTCCCAATCCTGATCGGGTAACTTAGTCGATTGCCATCTGCCACTGCGCAGGTCGTGCGTCGCCATCCACATGTCAAAGGTATCGCTGTGCATCCCAAACACCACAAATAAGGTCCTCTCCTCCAGCATTCCAGCCAGCCCCTCAAGCCCGTAGTACGGAGCCTCCCTCCATGCTGCCGCCCAGCTGCCCCGGTCCTGTTCTGGCAAGCCAACCCTCAAACAGTCCACAATGTGCGGCGTAGGGCTACCGATGGTGGTCCCGTCAAAGCTCGGGACAACGACAATGTCCTTGTCAGGAAACCAGCGGCGGTAGCGACTGATGTCTCCGGAGGCGGCACAAGCGGGAGTGGCGGCCGTGGTTGGGGTCCGATCGCGCAAGTACTCCAAAAGAATTGCAAACCACCGGTTGTCCCTGTCAATGAACACATATTGCCCGTCGTCGGCCTCACTCGCGTACTCACCGGACGCCAAGACCGACAGGAAATGGGGGCTGTGCCTGCCCATGACGTCCGATGATGTGTGAAACGCAGTCCCTCCGACATCCAAATACCAACACTTCCGCTGCTGCGCATTGATCGTCTGTACCTCCGCCGCTGTGCATCGGTGAGACAGTTGTTTGTTCAATAACTCTGTCTCCCGCTGCTCAATGGCCCGAGAGACGGACTGCACCACAGAGAAGAGGTGGTCGCCAAAATGCACATGCACTCGCTCCGGCGAACTGGACCTAAAACAGAAGCCTCCTCACAACAAACTGCCTCAGAAAGGAGGTGTATGGGAATCGTGGGAGTCCTCACTTTCTGATGCTTTCATGAGTGCCATCTACCCTTGGGCCACTGTGTAACGCCCCTTGGGCTTGTGACATTTCGACTGAAACCATGTTCCTCATGGAGCCCTAAACAGTAACCCTCCAGGGGAATGAAGCGCCGGATACTTTCCTTCCGTGTACCCACGGAACACAGTGACCCCAGGGGGCGGGGGGGGGGCAGACCCCTCGGTTAGGAAGCAGAGCCCCCCCCCCCCCCCCCCACCCCCGCCCACTAACTGTTGGCTGGCTTGAGAGGTGAAGGGGGCAGCTCAGAGGGGCAATGGGAAATGGAAAAAACAGGGAAAACATCAGATTTTGTGGCAAGACTGACAACATCATTTGCTAGACATGAAGCTTTCTTGCTCTTTTTTTTTTTTGCGCCTTTGTGAGTTTTTCCGGGTTTGTTTTTTCCATTTTCTTGTGGATTGATGTTGCTGTTTCTTGGTGGGTTGTTGCTTCTTCCTATAGGGTTGGTGTTAAATGCTGGTAGGCTGGTTTGGATTGCCAGACCTCCTAAGTCCCTGGCCGAGGTCACCAGCCCACACGTCAGCACAGCAGTAACGAGTAACACAGCCCCTGCATGCCCCTTGTTGTTTCACTTTTCTTATTGTAAATTGCCAGTCACCGCAGTCGCCGAGTGTAAAAAACTCCCCAACCAGCAATCACCGAAGGTCACCGAAATCCCGGCTACTTAGGAGCCCTAGATTGGTGTTAAATGCGGATGGGCTGCTGTTTATTCTTGCAGGGTTGCTTTCAATTTGTTGTCGATGCATATCTATTCTTGGAGGCAGCTTTTAATTCTTGGAGGGTTGCTCGTTATGTTTGGTACTTGATGTTAGTGCCTGCAGGATGCTACTATTGCATTGAGGGTTGTTGTTTATTCCTAGTGGGTTGCTGCTACTTCATAGAGGGCTGTTGTTAATTCTTCGTGGTTTGTTGTCCATTCCTCAAGGGTTGTTGTTTATTCATGAGAGTTTGCTGTTAATACCGGGTGTGTTACAATTGGTTCTTGGGGGTGGTGTCAAATTTGGAGGTTGCTGCTAGTTAATGGTGGACTGTTGTTGATTCTCCCACTCTGGTAGCCAAAATGCATGAAGGCCATGCACACAGGGACAGATCACCAAACACTCAACAGACTCTTCAAAGATCCGAGATTTGGTAACACATTTAGAGCCCAGTGCCCCCCCCCCCCCCCAGAGGGCCCAGCATTAGGCCAGATTTGGCCTAAAATAAAATAGGCTGCAGAAGCGCTTGATCCCCACGGAATGTGTGTCCCACTGCTCACAACGTTTGATGTCTGCCCCGCCGCGGCACTCTGCCTGTCCGATCCCATGCCATGACTGAGCCCGGCCGACTCGACCGCGGCCACCGACAGCCGCAGAAGGCGAAACGGCGGCGGTTGGAGGGTACCCGACGGCAGCCGGAGGACAACTGACGGCACTTCGAAGGGCGTGGGGCGGTCTTTGGCAAAATGAAAAGAAGAGAGAAACCGTGTCCTTGACGACCGCCCCGGGCCTAGACACAAGCAGCAACGCGTCACAGCCCCGTGCCTCCGAGTGGACCGGGTCCTGAGGCCCTTAACGGCCGGTTTGTCAATAACAGGTCAGTCCTCCGAGGGCCCCGTCCACAAGTGTTTGTTTGCGGGCCGGGCACGTGGGGTCTGACCTGCTCGTAGTTACACCGGCCATCCGCACCGGCTTCCCCTGATCCCCTTCGCACATGCAACGCCGATACGAGGCACAGTGGGGGAGTGGGGCACCCCGCCGAATTGCGGTGCCTCGTGGACTGCCAACCGCGGGGGCTTTCGGCGATACAAACTTCGTGGAACACGGCGTGTGGACTCAGCGGACGCCTGAGGGCCACGGCAAACAGAGCAAAGCTGTGGCCTTTGTTTTGGCCGTTGATGAATTATAAAGGCATGGCTGTTGAGGACACCACACGTCTTGAGGGCCCGCACGGGGACAAGGGCACGTGAACGTGCGACAAACGTCCCCAATCGTGCAGCAAAAATTCCTTGGGGCAATCGCAAGGGGGTGGCCTGTTCGAATCTTGACACCCATTCTGTGAAAAACCTTTTGTGGGCCTGGAGGGGAGGGGGGGTTGTTGGAGCGGGGGGGGGGGGGGGTGCTACGGGGGGGTTCCCAGGGGGTATGAATGGGCGGGGGGGGGGGGGGGTCAGGCACCATCCGAACAGTACGGTGAAAACACTACGGTGAAATCTTCGGTGAAACGGACGTTGGGTTTGACAGTATTACGGCCCGGCGACAAGTGGGGAGAGATCAGTATGACTACATCACCCCTAACTTCCCGGGGCTCCCCATAGTGGGGATAGATCAAAGTGGTTCCAACTAAGCATACTATGCACTACTCTTGAAATCCCTAATGTGAGGTGAGCATTTTGAGTATAGACACATAGGGGGAATGACCAATTTTACTCCATACCATGAGCTCCAAAAAAAATGTTCAGCGCCTGTGGCGCCACTACCCCCCCCCCCCCTTGTCGTTCCCCACCCCAGGGAAGACGGTCCCCCACCACCGTACACCGCATCACCACCGTACACGCGGGGCGGAGAGGGAGCACGTGGCAGTGAGAGGCGCCGAACAGACGCACGGTCGTGCAAGACGGTCTTGCCATCACGGTCATAAGTGATGCGGCGATATGCATCACCGTGCTTCGAATATCCAACGACCTGAGCCAAAAGAGGTTCCCCCGTGGAGCGGGGACCGACAAGGGGCGGTGAACGACAAGGGGGGGGGGGTACTTTCCCCCACAATTTCTATTCGAACTAAGACGACTCCAAAAACTTTGGGGGATCTCGAGGGGGGGGCTGGGAGGGGGAAAGCGGGGTTGGGTGTCAATATTCGAACGGGCCACCTGCTTTGGGCAATCGCCTCCACACCACTGACCCTTGCCGAATAATGTTCGAGCTCGGTGCTCAAGCCCACGTCAGCGGCCTCGTATGTGAGCCTGGCCAAGTGATATAGTACTGCCATGTGACGTCCTCCATGCCTTCATACACCCGCTCCCATTCCTACTCGGGTCGGTGGGGCTTTTTCATGTTGGGCGGTGTGGGGGGCAGAAGTCCTCCCCCTTACAGATTCCAGTCGCCGAACAAGAGGAGCAGTAGTGATAAGAAGACCCCTATGCCTCGGCACTATGGTGCGATACAGAGGCAAAGTGTCTGGACAAGTCCATCGCAGAAAATAGTCCCTGCTCCGTGCAGCGCCGCGTGGAGTGGACTTCGAAGAGTCTACACAGCACGCGGCCAGGCACGAAGGCTCTTTGCCCAGAGACGTTGGGGGGGCGAGGGCACCTGGTTGCACTGCGACCCACCCCCCAACTGTCCGTGAAAAGCTCAGCGGCGGCGGGGCAACACACATCAATGAAAAGTGAGCGGAGGGGGCGGGGGTTGACCAAAAAGGGGGCTCAATTGATTGACCGGACCCCTAAGTTCGGACCGAGACGACCCCAGACGTCAGCCAAACCCCAAAACTTCGGAAAGCGAAAATGGTATTTTGCGTCACGGCGATGAGGGGGGCACGTAAAGTTACCTTTGCCTTGAGCAACTCAAAGTGAAACTTGTTTTCATTCATCTTTAGCCCCCACACCGGTTCTATTCTTTGGTGACCGACGAATGGCCCGGTGACCAGAGCCTATGACTCCGCTTAACAAACCGGCGCCACAGAAGCGGCGTTGTCATTTGGCAAAAGACAGGGCCCTCACTTTTGGAGGGCCCTCACTTTTGGACGACGATCACAAAACAGAGCATCGCAAAACAAAGCACAGCGCAGCTGCCGCCTGCTGCGCCAGCTCCGGTACCACCACAGGCTCTGTACTCTCCCTACAAAACAGGGCACACTCATGTCCGACTTTGTGACTGAAACACGACCATGTCCACCACCACCACTTCTGTCCAGCAATGCCATGACTTGCTCGGCACCCTTCTGCAGAGGCACAAGGGACACGGTCTTTACACAATGCCGTGCACATCTCTCACATATGATCTGTTTGATTTGCCTTGACGGCGTTGGAGTCTGTCAACAGAGGGTCCAAGTAGTCATCGCGGGAACAGCTGGATTATTGCCCATGCTTTTCCTCGACACCCACCGCATCTCCCACAGGGCAGAGGGTACAGATACCGGTGGTCAATCACCACAACATGCTGATCATTCTGAGGCACACACCCGGGGAGGGGGGGCTTCAAATTACCCTCTGCGTCGCTTCGCGACCTCATGCCCAAGGCGCCACTCGGGCCTCGTGCTTCACTTCCACTTCGCGACATTCAGCTGCACCTCCGCTCGGAAGCCGGGATTGCCCCGTGGATCAAGAGCCCCCGGGAGAAGGAGGAGGGGCAGAGGGGGATGGCGGGGCGCAGAACAGCTTGGCCCACCTCGTCTGCGTAGACGGCGAGGCCGTGCGGCGTAATAGCCAAACGATATACTCTGGTCAGAATCTGCCAAACGCCCCCGCCCCCCCCGCCCTCATTTCCTGGTAGTATGGACGGATGCGGTAACTTCCTCTCCGCAAGCATGCGGGACCCCACTCAATCACAGACCCGCAACCAAAGCCTACGAAGAATCGCTGCAACACGGTTAGTCCAGCCCTGTGACACGTGGGCAGGCCGGTCTCAAAAGGGAGGGCAGCTCCACGGTGAGGCACTCCTGCAGGGACCTGTTCTACCACCGGCCAAGGGGGTGGGCGGGCACGAGAAGACAGAAAAATTGCCCAAGTATGGAAGTGCAAACAAAGTTGAAAAAATCGAAAAAGATACCATGAACCTATGCACAACAACACATACCAATGCACTAGAAATGAGGGCAAAGCATGCATGCAACTCATATAAATGCATACAAAGGCTCATTGTTACGGGTACTAGGCACTACTATGCAGGTTGGGCATGGTCCTGTACCAACTTTGTGCACAGCGCGAGCACAGCGCGCAAAACGCCCCCCATGGTGTTCCGTGTACCAAACCATTTACCTTGCTCTTGTGCCAAGCAGATCAACCCGTCGTCTTTCCATCGCACTGCACAGGCTGGTCGCTGTCAGGCCAGGCAGGTCAGCTGTTGCACATGAGCAAGTGCACCCGATGCCATACTATGGCCTGGAGGAGGACTTAGGAATTAGTAAGAGGGGAGGGGGAAGGGGCGCAAGCCCCAGGGCCCACAGGTGCCCTACCCCCACGGGGGGGGGGGGGGTGCTGAATGCGGTCCCACTGCGATCGACCCCCTTTACTGTCGGTGAAAAGCTCAGCGGCGGCGGGGCAACAGACATGACGCCGAAGTGAGAGGCGGGGGCGGGGGTTCACCAAAAAAGGGCTCAAATGACCGGACCCCAAGTCCGGACCGAGACGGCCCCAGACGTCACCCGGACTACAAACTTTAGAACGTGAAAATGGCATTTTTTGGTCCCGGCGATGAGGGGGTCAGGTACACTTACCTTTGCCTTGAGCAACTCAAAGTGAAACTTGTTTTCACTCAAGTTTGGCCCCCACACAATCTCTATTCTTTGGTGACGGATGAATGGCCAGGTCACCGCAGCCCTTGGCCCAGACCACCCCCCCCCACACACACACACTCTCTCTCTCACTCTCTCACCCCACAATCCCCTCCTCCGCAACTACTCGTTCCCCTCTCGTGACCTCCCCGTGACTCCGCCCAACAAAACGACGGCACAGGGCCCTTACTTTTGCACGACAATCACAAAACAGAGCATCGCAAAACAAAGCACAGCACATCTGCCGCCCGGTGCGCCAGCTCCGGTACCACCACAGGCTCTGTTCTCTTCCTACAAAACAGGGCACACTCATGTCCGACTTTGTGACTGAAATCCACACGACCATGTCCACCATCACAACTTCCGTCCAGCAATGCCATGACTTGCTCGGCACCCTTTTGCAGAGGCACAACGGACACGGTCTTCACACAATGCCGCACACATCTCTCACATATGATCTGTTTGATTGGCTTTGACGGCGTTGGAGTCTCTCAAGAGAGGGTCAAGCCCCCGGGGGGTCCCGGTCCTTGTCCACAACCCCACCCCACCCCCTGGGGGGCTCCGGTCAAGGGGCTCCAGTGCCCTCCGCCCCCGCAATTGAAGACACGCCTTCCCATCGTGTACGATGCTCGTGGGGCGGTGCGATTGTACCCCTGCCGTGGTACGCACAGCCACGCGGCCGGAGGGAGCGGGCTAAGAGTGGCAATGGAGCTTCGAAACATCGCTTTTTTTCCGCCTTCCAATCGCATGACAGTCTATCGCAATGGTGCAGGGTCCCGCACACCCCCCCCATGGAGGCATCGGAATGGTGGGGGTCCCAGATTGGGTGTCAGGAGTGGCTAACAAGGGCGCTTGTATGGGGGTTTGAAAAAGGGTTCGGGGCGGGTATGGCCGTTACAAATGTTGTTAATGGGGGTGGGGGGTGCAAACGAGGAGAGGGAGAGGACGGCTCGACTGTAAACGTGGCTCATGGGGCGGGCGGGTGGGGACTACCTCCCTTCTTGCCAATGCATGCCTGCATCGCATCCCGACAAAAATAATTACATCAATTCTATATTCCGCCCTACAACTGCACAAAACAATAGCTGTCAAAGACCAGTCCCAGATGGGGAATGGGGCTTGGAATGATCGTTTCTTGCCACCGTCCAATTGCATGACAATATGTGGCCATTGTCCACGTATCTTGAGGTGCTGGCCACACGACCACCACGTTTCCATCCACCACAGAGGCAGCGAAGCGGTGTAGACTCGTATCCAACGGGAGAGGTGGTAGAAGGGACCACGCCGATGTGATGGGGTCATATACATCGACCCCTTGGTCTTCGCCAACTGCCTCGGCCCCCACAAGGACGGCTTTGCCGTTCCAAGCCAACGCCGGGTGATCCCATTCGTTTCCGCGTCCATCAGGTGGTTCTGGGATGTCAGATGTGTGTAATGTTGTGGGAAAGTGGGAGACTGCTACAGCAGCGCTCGACAATGACCCAAAAATCAACCACTGGTCATCTATCACACAAGATGCTTCCAAAGATCCGAAATCGACATCCTGGAAACTGTTGTCTAAACGGTGCCACTGCCGGGTCTTCAGGTGCAGAGCCTGGACATACCAAGGGCCAAAGTTGGAAAGCGAAAGATTGGAGCCACTGACAACCAAATACTCGCCAACATGATGGAGCCTGATAGCAGAATAAGCCCACAGCCTCACCGGAAGGTCAGCCACACGCTCCCAACCACCCGTAACCGGGTCATAACTGTGGATGGCACTGATCCAGTCATCATCGCCGATCTTACACAACACATATATGCGCCCTTCGATGCTGCAGCAGCTGCGTGGCTTCCAATCCTGATCGGGTAACTTAGTCGACTGCCATCTGCCACTGCGCAGATCGTACATTGCCATGTATTTGTCGAAGGTATCATCGTGCATCCCAAACACCACAAAGAAAGTCCTCTCCTCCAGCATTCTAGCCAGCCCCTCAAGCCCGTAGTACCGAGCCTCCCTCCATGCTGCTGCCCAGCTGCCCCGGTCCTGACCTGGCAAGCCTACCCTCAAACAGTCCACAATGTGCGGTGTAGGGCTACCAATGGTCGTCCCGTCAAAGCTCGGGACAACGACAATGTCCTTGTCAGGAAACCAGTGGCGGTAGAGACCGATGTCTCCGGGGGCGGTGCAAGCGGAAGTGGCGGCCGTGGCTGGCGTCCCATCTCGCAAGTACTCCAAAAGAATCGCAAACCACCGATTGTCCCTGTCAATGAACACATATTGCCCGTCGTCGGCCTCACTCGCGTACTCACCGGACGCCAAGACCGACAGGAAATGGGGGCCGTGCCTGCCCATGACGTCCGATGATGTGTGAAAAGCAGTCCCTCCGACATCCAAATACCAACACTTCCGCTGCTGCGCATTGATCGCCTGTACCTCAGCCGCTGTGCATCGGTACGACAGTTGTTTGTTCAATAACTCTGTCTCCCGCTGCTCAATGGCCCGAGAGACGGATTGCACCACAGAGAAGAGGTGGTCACCAAAATGCACATGCACTTGCTCCGGCGAACTGTACATGAAACAAAAGCCTCCTCACAACAAACTGCAGCAGAAAGGAGGTGTATGGGAATCGTGGGAGTCCTCACTTTCTGATGCTTTCCACCTAGGCGGCAGGGGTGATGTAGAATGCACAACAGACCGCCAAGCACAAGCCCAATAGCATTTAACAACAACCCTCTAGGAAGAAACAACAACCCTCAACGAAACAACAACATCAATCCACCAAAAAAATCGCAACTACACACTCGGAAAAAAAAGCCTCAACGAAACAACAACATCAATCCACCAAAAAAACCGCAACTACACACTCGGGAAAAAAAGCAAGAAAGCCTAATGTGTAGCAAAGGATATCATCATTTTTGCCTCGAAATCTGACTTCACTCCCCACCCCCCACAAGATATACTCATTTTTGGGCCGTTTTCCTTGATTTGTGGGCTGCTGCAAAACAAAACATTTTGCATCGTCCCTCTTGTTAGTTAGTGGGTGGGGCCGGGGGTCGGAGGGGCTCCGCGTGCTCAGCAAGGGGCTGCCCCCCTCCCCCCCCCCTGTGGGGTTACTGTGACCCGTGAGTATGTGGAAGCTACGTATCCAGCACTTCACTCCACCGTGGGGTTATTGCTTAGGTCTCCATGAGGGGCATGGTTTGAGTCCAAAAGTCACAAGCCCAAGGGGCATTACCCCATAGCTTCGGAGCGGGGGACAACATCAGAAGTGGCCCACAAAGTGGGCCTAGTGGCTACATAACCCCTGACGTCCGGGAGGTGCCCGACGGTTCAGAGCGGGGGCCCATTAGTGGGCAGATTGGCTACATCCACCTGGCGGTCTAGGGAGTCCCCAACGCTTCAAAGAGGGGGACAGAATCAGAAGTGCCTCGCAAGTGGGCCTGATTGCTACATAACCCCTGAAGTCCGGGAGGTGCCCAACGGTTCAAAGCGGCAGGCAAAGTCAGAAGTGGCCCACATGTGGGCCGATTGGCTACATCACCCCTGCCGTCTTGGGGGTCCCCAACGCTTTAGAGCGGGGTATTGGCTCCATTGGCCCTACCGTTTGGGAGGTCCCCAACACGTCAGAGCAAGGGACAGAAATCAGAAGTGGCCTCAGATCCAGCAAAAACATCAGAGGTCGCCCACATGTGGACGGATTGGCTACATCACCGCTGCTCTCCGGGGAGTCCCTAATGCTTCACAGCGGGCAACAAAATCGGAAGTGGCCCAACTGTGGGCCGATTGACTACATCACCCCTGCCGTTTTGGGGGTCCCCAACGCATTAGACCACGGGAGAACATCAGAAGTGGCCTAGAAGTGCGTGGATTGGCTACATCACTCCTGCCGTATGAGGGGTCCCTGACGCTTGAAAGCACGGGACAAAATCACAAGTCGCCTACAAGTAGGCGGATTGCCTACATCACCCCTGCCGGGGGGGGGTCCCCCAACACCTCAGAGCGGGGGACAATATCAAAAGTGGCCCACAAGTAGGCCTAGTGGCTACATTGCCCCTGCTGTTTGGGAGTTCCCTTGTGCTTTAAAGCGAGGGGGAAAGTCAAAGTGGCGCACAAGTGTGCCTAGTGGCTACAGCACGCGTGCCGCGAGGGGGGGTCCCCAACGCTTCAAAGCGGGAGACAGAGTTAGAAGTGGCCCACATGCGAGCATATTGCCTATATCACCCCCAGTGTCTGGGGGGACCCCAATGGTTCAAAGTGGGGGACAAAGTCAGAAGTGACCCACAAATGAGCGGATTGGCTACATCACCCATACTGTCTAGGGGGTGCCCAATGCATTAAGGAGGGGGACAAAAATTACAAGTGGCCTAAATGTGGGCGGATTGGCTACATCACCCTTGTGGGTGGGGGCACCCCTAACGCTTCATAGAGGGGGACAAAATCAGAAGTGGCCCATAAGTGGGCTTGGTGTCCATATCACCCCTGCTGCTTGAGGTACCGAACGCTTTAGAAAGGGGTACAAGATAAGAAGTGGCCCGAGGGTGGGCATGGTGGCTACATCACCCCCTGCCCTCTCGAGGACCCCAACGCTTCACAGAGGGGGACTAAATCGGAAGTGGCCTACAAGTGGGCGTGGTGGCTACATCACCCGTGCCCTTGAGGGGGTCCCCAACGCTTCACAGCGGGGGACAACGTCAGAAGTGGCCCACGTGTGGGCCCGGTGGCTACATTACCCTTACCGTCCAGGGGGTCCCCAACCAAGGGGGACAAAATCAGAATTGGCCCACAAACGGGCAGAGCTAGGTCTCTCCTACCCTTTGAGGAGTCCCTAACGCTTCATAGCAGGGGACAAAGTGAGAAGTCGCCCACAGGTAGGGGGATTACCTACAGCATTCCTGTCGTTTGGGGGCTGCCCAACACTTCAAAGTGGTGGACAAAATCAGAAGTGGCCCACAAGTGGGCGGGCTCAATACATCACCCCTCCCGCCTTAGGCATTCCCGACGCTTCAAAGAGGTGGAAAAAATCAGAAGAGGGCCAGAATTGGGTCTGATGGCTACATCACCCTTACCGTTTGGGGTGTTCCCGGCGACAAGTAGGAGGATGGGCTACATCATTAAGTCGTTTGGCGGGTGCCCAACGCTTTAGAGCGGCAGACAAAATCATAAGCGGCCCACAGGTGGGCATGGTGGCTACACGCCCCCTACCCTTTGGGGGGTCCCCAACCCTTCCGAGTGGCCCACAAGTGGGCCTAGTGGGTACATCATCCCTGCCGTTTGGGGATCCCCAACGCTTCAAAGTGGGGGACAAAATCAGAAGTGGCCCACAAGTGGGCGGAGTGGGTACATCACCGCTGCCGTCTTGAGGGTCCTTGACGCTTCATGTCGGCAACCAAAACCGGAAGAGGCCCACAAGTGGGCAGAAGGGCTCATCAGCCCTGTTGTCTAGGGGGTCTCCAACGCTTCAAGGCAAGGGACGATTTCAGAAGTGGCCCACAAGTGGCGCTGGTGGGTACATCACCCCTGCAATCTAGGGATCCCCAAAGCTTCAAAGTGGGGGACAAAATGAAAAGTGGCCCACAAGTGGGCGGGCTCAATACATCACGCTTGCTGCCCGGGGCGTCCCAACGCTTCAAAGAGGTGGGAAAAAATCAGAAGAGGGCCACAAATGGGCTCGATGGCTACATCACCCATACCGTTCCCAAAGCTTCACAACACGGGACAAAAAAAAAGAGTGGCCAACAAATTTGATTGGTGGCTACATCACCCCTGCTGTCTAGGCCAAGTTGTTGCACTGTGTGCGCAGTGCGTGTGCACTGTATGCCCAGTATGGAACCAAAAACTTGTCAAAAGGGGCCAAAGGTAGGGTCTGAGTATTGGCCAACATTCAAAACTTCGCACGGTGTGCGCACTGCGTGCATGGCATTCCCCTAGGGGGCCCCAACGCTTCAGAGCAGGGGACAAAATCATAAGTGGCCCAACGGGTGGGCATGGTGGCTACATCTCGCCTTCCCTTTGGGGGGTCCCCAACACTTCAGAGTGGCGGACAAAATCAGAAGTGGCCCACGAGGGGGCGGAGTAGCTACACCCTGCTGTCTGGGGCTCTCGAACACTTCAGAGCAAGGGACAATTTCAGAAGTGGCCCACAAGTGGGAAGCCAAATCGTCAGCCAAAGAAGGAAATGAGATCATTGGGTGAAAGTAATTGAAAGGATGCCTGGCACGCACCCAGCATGCTAATGTTCCCCCCAAAGCAACGACAACCAACAAGGAGGCCCCCGGCGGTGAGTGCCAATGCATGTCTCTCTGAGCCCCTCTGTTTAGTGTTTTAGCCAAGTTGATCAGAGGCTGATGGGGTCAACCGCACCTGATCACCTCGAGGGACCTAGGCCGTGCCGACACGGTTGAGAAGTGAATGTTTCGAAGCGCAAGAAACCCCCTCCCACCTCCACTAGGGCAGCTAGCGCTTAACCTGAGGTTTTGCGACCCTGCCCGACAACCTCAGCACAGTCACACAACATGGCACATACTGTCCCAATCCTAAAGATTTGCGACAACATTCAATTCCCGGCACAGGGTCTTGTTGTCCGCAAAAAAAAGCCTGGAAAAATTAATTTTTGGTGTCATGCCTTACGCAAAAATGGGTTCTGCAAAAAGAATCGCAAAAATAAAATGTTTTTGCCCCATTTCAGATGCTTTCGCAAAATTTTTGCTTATTATTAATGCAAAACACCCAACACAAAAATTAGAATTCCGCGAATCTTTAGGATTCGGACGGTAGCTACCTAGGCCCCACTGAATGGCTAAGTGTTCTGCGCACCACTGATGGCTGACACTTGGTGATCTGGAACTCCCTGGCCTTGTGTTGCATATCCCACATCAGTGGCGTTAAGCACCCTCCAAACTCCGCAGTCTTGGGAAAGACTTTCTGTGGAGTGTGCTGACGCTGGCATGTGAGGGACACTGAGGGCTAGGCACATCACTTGTGAGCAGCAGGAGGACTGTCCCACTGTCACCCAGCAAAAATGATTTTCCTTTGTTGTTAGGGGGAGCTGAGCGGGTTCCCCACCTCTCGTAGTCCTTGAATCCGCACCCTTCAGCCCCAACGCAAGGATTGACAACCGACTGCCCCATTCACGCACGGAGGATTCCCTCCTCAAAAGGAGCACACATACGTACAACCGGGAGTACCAAGTGGCATAGTGATTCTGCCTGTATGCTCCGCACTCCCCCCCCGTTGTAAAGGAACCAAAAGTCTGAATTGCATGAACTTGCACATCTTTTGTGGTGCCTTTGGCACCCGTATGTTTGTGCCCATATTGCATGTGGTATGGTCTGGTATGAACCCGTGAAGGGGCCATTGGGTCCTGTTGGTGTCCCCCGTGCACAACAAAGCGCGTCGTCTTCTGCAGCTGGAACTTGCTGTGTCCCCAACAGACCTCCGTCATTTCAATGGGCCACCCCCACACAGCCCACGCACCCGCTGCCGCTCACTACACCTCTGCACACACTCACCCAATGGTCACTGGCCTGCAACAACGCCGTCACAATCAGGTATTGGTCTAGGCAGAGGAATACGTCCTCTGTTGCCTCTCAAAACACTTCGCTCTGGCTTTTCGGATGGCGAAGAGGCTCTGGCCCAGGGGCATAGGCCCCATCGGATCGGGTGTCCCCAGGTGTCCAGAAGACAATAACGCTGGGAATCGGAGTCCGCCAGGAGAATGAGTGCGGGGTGACGGGTGATGGTTCGATACAACGAAGGAACGACCAGGAGCTGGGCCTCCCGATACACCCCCTCTGCATTGACATAGGCAAAGGGGGCTCGTACTTGCGCCGCACGCGCACTACGTGCGCCTTTGGAGCTGGTCGTCCCGGGAACGGCCGGATTATTGCCCATGACTTTCCTGTATCCTGCCTCCACTCCTTGCCCTGGTAGGTGCGCCGCCCCCGCGAGCACTGCGTCCAGTCCTCCCCCCAAGTAAACCCGGTTTGGGAGACTCGCCACCGTTTGTTGTTGTTTCGCCGCCGTGGGGCCGGTATGGGCCCAAAATGGCTGCCTCGGCACAAGAACGATCATTCTTATCCGGGGGCTACCTGACCTTCCCTTGCGCACTGCAGCTGCACGGTACCACAGCAGTGCACCCGGGCGGTAGTCTGATCTTCACGTTGGGAATTTGTGTTGCGCACCGCAAATGACTCACTGAAATGAGGCGCACGAGGACGCAAGGCAACAACACACAAAGCCCTGGCACTGCACGTCTGATCAGTGACCCAACAGGCCCCAGTTGCGAAGTTCATGTGCAGACGTGTGTGTGGTCAATAAATCCGTTTTGAATCGCATGCCATGTGCCTCTGAAGAAAGTTGGTGACGAGTGGCAATATGTCGAGTAGCCCACAGTCCTACCAGCGACCGTGCCACCCCCTACATACCTCCGCAGAGGGTGCACATAGGTGGATACAGGGCACCGCACAGCATCAGCACATGGACCGGACACATGCACAGGAGGCCCCGCACTACCATGACTCGTGCGCGCTATGCTGCCTTGCTCACCGCACCCCCACCCACAACCTTGCAAAGGCCCCTGCAAGGGCTCACCTCACGACGCTCCCCACGAACCCCGCCCCACGTAAACACCCTTCCGCCCCCCCTTTTTGAGGCGCCCCACTGCCCCCACCCGCGCCGCTGGAAAACAGCCCTCATTGTGTCACCCCCTGGGCCCAAGTAACGGCATGCGGCCTGCCCCCTTGCGCTTTGCCCATGGAGAGCGTGTCGACCAGGGAGCGCACTGCAACACCAAAACACCCAACCCGCACGACCCCCTTGCCCTGCCTACCGTCCTGCCTTTGCATGAGAGCGGTGCGCGATGGAAGGCCCCACCCCCCGGAGGTGTAGGGCCACACGCTAGTTCATTGCGATCTGAATCCTTACGCGGATCAGGCATTAGCCCTACATCGGCTGAGTTAGCCCTCCACAACCGCAGGAGTCGGGCACGTCGGGAAGGCAGGTGCTGCCATGTGTCTACCAAAGGGCACACTTAGGCAAGCAGCGGCATGCAAGGACCCGGAGACACAGAAGATTGAGATCCCTCGAACCCCCACCCCGCAAGTGTTGTTGCTATTTTTTGTAGGGGTGGGGGGGGGGGGGGCTGTAGTTGTTGATGGGTGTATGCACAAGACTGCGGTGCATAAGATGTGTGTTGCAGTGCGGGGGTGTAGGGCATTGTGGAACTAAGCGGTAAGTGCCCTATCGCTGTTTCGTGTACAGGGTGTGTCTGGCCGGCTCCCCCCACCTCACCCCTCCACGGTGTTGAGAGCCATGAAGCATTTACTGAGGCTTAAACTGCGAGGTTCATTAGGATGAAGGGTTCAAAAGGGAGGGGGTGGGGGGGCTGGTGCTGTGTTGGGATGTACCTCTACGCCCCGCCATGACCACCACCATGTTTATGGGCACGACATACCCGGCCAAACTGCACATCACACCGCCAACACACTGCAGACCCACGACCGTTGCTTGTGTCGTCCTTCCACCGCATGACACTCGCCGCAACTCCCACAGGGCAGAGGGTACAGACACCGGTAGTCCATCCCCAAAACGTGCTGATCATTCTAAGGCACACCCCACGGGGGGGGGGGGGCTTCCAATTACCCTCCGCGTCGCTTCGCGACCTCATGCCCAAGGCACACCACTCGGGCCTCGTGCTTCACTTCCACTTCGCGACATTCAGCTGCACCTCCGCTCGGAAGCCGGGATTCCCCCGTGGAACAAGAGCCCCCGGGAGGAGGAGGAGGGGCAGAGGGGGATGGCGGGGCGCAGAACAGCTCGGCCCACCTCGTCTGTGTAGACGGCGAGGCCGTGCGGCGTGGTATCCAGACGATATACTCTGGTCCGAATCTGCCAAACGCCCCCCACCCCCCGCCCTCATTTCCTGGCACCCAAAATGGGAGAACACCAGAAGTAAAAGGGGGGGCTCAAAAAACAAGCTCCGGCGGGTGGGTTTGGCTAAGCCACAGGAGGGAGGAGGGGCCGCAAGCAGGTCACAAAGCGCTCCACACACGCATTGCCTGGAATGCAAATGCAGATATGTCCGGCAGTTCCTTTCATATTCCATGGCGTTCCGTGTACCAAACCATTTACCTTCCTCTTGTGCCAAGCAGGTCAAACCGTCGTCTTTCCATCGCACGGCACAGGCTGGTCGCTCTCAGGTTAGGCAGGTCAGCTGTTGCACGTTGCCGGGTGGCTGATACAAACTGAGCAACTGCACATGCTGCCCTACTATCCCTTGGAGGAGGAGTTTGTAAGAGGGGGGGATAAACCCACCGACGAAGCCCCCAGGGCCCACAGCTACCCTACCCCCACAGTGGGGGGGGGGGGGGGGGGGCTGAACCTGGTCCCACTGCGATCGACCCCCTTAACTGTCCGTGGAAAACTCAGGGGCGGCGGGACAACTGACATGACGCCAAAGTGAGAGGCGGGGGCGGGGGTTGGGCTCAATTGATGTACCCCACGTCACCCAAACCCCAAACTTCAGAACGTGAAAATGGCACTTTTGGTCCCGGCGATGAGGGGGTCAGGTATACTTACCTTTGCCTTGAGCAACTCAAAGTGAAACTTGTTTTCACTCAAGTTTGGCCCCCACACAATCTCTATTCTTTGGGGACCGATGAATGGCCCGGTCACCGCAGCCCTTGGCCCGGACCTCCCCCACCCCAGTTCTGACGGGCTATCGTGACCCCCCACAATCCCCTCCTCCGCAACTACTCGTTCACCTCTCGTGACCCCCCCCCCCCCGTGACTCCGCCCAACAAAACGACGGCACAAAAGTCATTTGGGAAAAGACAGGGCCCTTACTTTTGGACGACAATCACAAAACAGAGCATCGCAAAACAAAGCACAGCGCAGCTGCCGCCTGCTGCGCCAGCTCCGGTACCACCACAGGCTCTGTACTCTCCCTACAAAACAGGGCACACTCATGTCCGACTTTGTGACTGAAACACGACCATGTCCACCACCACCACTTCTGTCCAGCAATGCCATGACTTGCTCGGCACCCTTTTGCAGAGGCACAAGGGACACGGTCTTCACACAATGCCGCGCACATCTCTCACATATGATCTGTTTGATTGGCTATGACGGCGTTGGAGTCTCTCAGCAGAGGGTCAAGCCCCCGGGGGGTCCCGGTCCTTGTCCACAACCCCCCCCCCACCCCCTGGGGGGCTCCAGTCAAGGGGCTCTAGTGCCCTCCGCCCCCGCAATTGAAGACACGCCTTCCCATCGTGTACGATGCTCGTGGGGTGGTGCGATGGTACCCCTGCCGTGGTACGCACAGCCACGCGGCCGGAGGGAGCCGGTGAGGAGTGGGAATGGAGCTTCAAAACATGGCTTTTGCCGCCTTCCAACCGCATTACAGTCTGTCGCAATGGTGCAGGGTCCCGCACACCCCCCCCATGGAGGCATCAGAATGGTGGGGGGCCCAGATTGGGTGTCAGGAGTGGCTAGCAGGGGCGCTTGTATGGGGGTTCACAAAGGGGGTTCGGGGCAGGTATTGCCGTTACAAATGCTGTTGCCGGGGGTGGGGGGTGCACACATGGAGAGGGAGAGGACGGCTAGACTGTAGACTTGGCTCATAGGGCGGGCGGGTGGAAACTACCTCCCTTCCTCCTGATGCATCCCTGCATCGCATCCCGACAAAAATAATTGCATCAATTCTATATCCCGCCCTACAACTGCACAAAACAATAGCTGTCAAAGACCAGTCCCAGATCGGGAATGGGGCTTGGAATGATCGTTTCTTGCCACCGTCCAATTGCATGACAATATGTGGCCATTGTCCACGTATCTTGAGGTGCTGGCCACACGACCACCACGTTTCCATCCACCACAGAGGCAGCGAAGCGGTGTAGACTCGTATCCAACGGGAGAGGTGGTAGAAGGGACCACGCCGATGTGATGGGGTCATATACATCGACCCCTTGGTCTTCGCCAACTGCCTCGGCCCCCACAAGGACGGCTTTGCCGTTCCAAGCCAACGCCGGGTGACCCCATTCGTTTCCGCGTCCATCAGGTGGTTCTGGGATGTCAGATGTGTGTAATGTTGTGGGAAAGTGGGAGACTGATACAGCGGCGCTCGACCATGATCCAAAAATCAACCACTGGTCATCTATCACACAAGATGCTTCCAGAGATCCGAAATCCGGACCCCGGAAACTCTGGTCTATAGGGTGCCACTGCCGGGTCTTCAGGTGCAGAGCTTGGACATGCGAACAGCCAAGGTTCGCCGGGGTTCGCCAAGGTTCGTCAGCGTAGCCACTGACAACCAAATACTCGCCAACGTGATGGAGCCGGATTGAAGAATAAGCCCACAAGTCCACTGGAAGGTCAGGCACACGCTCCCAGCAACCCCTACCCGGGTCATAACTGTGGATGGCACTGATCGAGTCATGATCACTGATCTTACATAAGAGATATATGCGCCCTTCAATGCTGCAGCAGTGGCACGTCTCCCACTCGTCATCGGGTAACTTCGTCGATTGCCATCTGCCAGTGCGCAGGTTGTACATCGCCATGTATTTGTCGGAGGTCTCATTGTGCACCCCAAATACCACGAAGAAGGTCCTCTCCTCCAGCATTCTAGCCAGCCCCTCAAGCCCGTAGTACCGAGCCTCCCTCCATGCTGCTGCCCAGCTGCCCCGGTCCTGACCTGGCAAGCCAACCCTCAAACAGTCCACAATGTGCGGTGTAGGGCTACCAATGGTCGTCCCGTCAAAGCTCGCGACGACGACAATGTCCTTGTCAGGAAACCAATGGCGGTAGAGACCGATGTCTCCGGGGGCGGTACAAGCGGAAGTGGCGCCCGTGGCTGGCGTCCCATCTCGCAAGTACTCCAAAAGAATGGCAAACCACCGGCTGTCCCTGTCAATGAACACATATTGCCCGTCGTCGGCCTCACTCGCGTACTCACCGGACGCCAAGACCGACAGGAAATGGGGGCCGTGTCTGCCCATGACGTCCGATGATGTGTGAAACGCAGTCCCTCCGACATCCAAATACCAACACTTCCGCTGCTGCGCATTGATTGCCTGTACCTCAGCCGCTGTGCATCGGTACGACAGTTGTTTGTTCAATAACTCTGTCTCCCGCTGCTCAATGGCCCGAGAGACGGACTGCACCACAGAGAAGAGGTGGCCGCCAAAATGCACATGCACTTGCTCCGGCAAACTGGACATAAAACAAAAGCCTCTTGACAACAAACTGCAGCAGAAAGGAGGTGTATTGGAATCGTGGGTGTCCTCACTCTCTGATGCTTTCATGAGTGCCATCACCCCTTGGGCCACTGTGTAACGCCCCTTGGGCTTGTGATATTTCAACTCAAACCATGTTCCTCATGGAGCCCTGAACAGTAACCCTTCGGGGAAACGAAGTGCCGGATACTTTCCTTCCGTGTACCCACGGAACACAGGCTTGAGAGGTGAAGGGAGCAGCTCAGAGGGGCAATGAAAAATGGAAAAAACAGGGAAAACATCCGATTTTGTGGCAAGACTGATGACATCATTTGCTAGACATGAAGCTTTCTTGCGTTTTTTTGGCGCCTTTGTGAGTTTGTCTCCAGGTTTGTTGTTGCCATTTTCTTGTGGGTCATTCCTTGTACCCAGAGGGTTGATGTTAAATGCTGGTGGGCTGCTGCTTATTCTTGCAGGGTTGCTTTCCATTTGATGTAGATGCATATCTATTCTTGGAGGCAGCTTTTAATTCTTGGAGGGTTGATGATTGTGTTTGTTGGTTGCTGTTAGTGCCTGAAGGATACTGTTATTGCAAAGAGGGTTGTTGTTTTTTCGTCGTGGATTGCTGCTACTTCATAGAGGGCTGTTGTTAATTCTTTGCGATTTGTTGTCCATTCCTCAAGTGTTGTTGTTTATTCATGAAGGTTTGCTGCTTATTCCGGGTGGGTTACCATTGGCTATTGGGGTTGGTGTTAAATTTGGAGGTTGCTGCTAGTTAATGGTGGGCTGTTGTTGATTCTCCCACTCCGGCAGCCAAAATGCATGAACGCAATGCACAAAGGGACATATCACCAAACACGTTTGTGGGCCTGGAGGGGAGGGGGGGTTGTTGGAGCGGGGGTGCTACGGGGGGGTTCCCAGGGGGTATGAATGGGCGGGGGGGGGGGGTCAGGCACCTCCGAACAATTGTGTCTACGGTGAAATCTTCGGTGAAACGGACGTCGGGTTTGACAGTATCACGGCCCGGCGACAAGTGGGGAGAGATCAGTATGACTACATCACCCCTAACTTCTCAGGGCTCCCCATAGTGGGGATAGATCAAAGTGGTTCCAACTAAGAATACTATGCACTACTCTTGAAATCCCTAATGTGAGGTGAGCATTTTGAGTATAGACACATAGGGGGAATGACCAATTTTACTCCATACCATATGCTCCAAAAAAAATGTTCAGCGCCTGTGGCGCCACTACCCCCCCCCCCCTTGTCGTTCCCCACCCCAGGGAAGACAGTCCCCCACCACCCCCTGGGGGACGGTCACCAAGTGACGGTCCCCCACCCCCCCCTCCCTGGGGGACCGCATCACCACCGTACACGCGGGGCGGAGAGGGAGCACGTGGCAGTGAGAGGCGCCGAACGGACGCACGGTCGTGCAAGACGGTCTTGCCATCATGGTCATAAGTGATGCGGCGATATGCATCACCGTGCTCCAAATGTCCAACGACCTGCGCCAAAAAAGGTTCCCCCGTGGAGCGGATGAACATCACACTTGTCCCAGGGGGAAACATGGTTTAGCCATCAAGTTCCATTTCAGCGAAAGTGAGCAAAATGTCCTGCCATGAGTGCAAGGGATACAAGTGGCAGTGCCCCACAACACAGTCACCCACACAACAACACAATGAGCCGCAACGAAAAATTTTGGGTTGACCAAGTGACGGTCACCCACCCCCCCCCCCCCCCCCGGGGAACGACAAGGGGTGGGGAACGACAAGGGGGGGGGGAGTACTTTCCCCCAAAATTTCAACTCGAACTAAGACGACTTCAAAGAACTTTGGGGGATCTGGAGGGGGGGGCTGGGAGGGGGAAAGCGGGGTTGGGTGTCAATATTCGAACGGGCCACCCGTTTTGGGCAATCGCCCTCACACAACTGACCCTTGCCAAATAATGTTCGAGCTCGGTGCTCAAGCCCACGTCAGCGGCCTCGTATGTGAGCCTGGCCAAGTGATATAGTACTGCCATGTGATGTCCTTCATGCCTTTGTACACCCACTGCCATTCCTACTCGGGTCGGCGGGGCTTTTTCCTGTTGGGCGGTGTGGGGGGCAGAAGTCCTGTCCCTTACAGGTTCCAGCAGCGGAACAAGAGGAGCAGTAGTGATAAGAAGACCCCTATGCCTCGGCACTATGATGCGATACAGAGGCAAAGTGCCTGGACAAGTCCATCGCAGAAAATAGTCCCTGCTCCGTGCAGCGCCGCGTGGAGTGGACTTCGAAGAGTCTACACAGCACGCGGCAAGGCACGAATGCTCTTTGCCCAGAGACGTTGGGGGGGCAAGGGCACCTAGTTGCACTGCGACCCACCCCCCAACTGTCCGTGAAAAGCTCAGCGGCGGCGGGGCAACACACATCAATGAAAAGTGAACGGAGGGGGCGGGGGTTGACTAAAAAAGGGGCTCAATTGATTGACCGGACCCCTAAGATCGGACCGAGACGGCCCCAGACGTCAGCCAAACCCCAAAACCTCAGAAAGCAAAAAGGGTACTTTTGGTCACGGCGATGAGGGGGGCACGTAAAGTTACCTTTGTCTTGAGCAACTCAAAGTGAAACTTGTTTTCATTCATCTTTAGCCCCCACACTGGTTTTACTCTTTAGTGACCGACGAATGGCCCGGTGACCGGAACCTATGACTCCGCTTAACAAACTGGCGCCACAGAAGCGGCGTTGTCATTTGGCAAAAGACAGGGCCATCACTTTTGGACGACAATCACAAAACAGAGCATCGCAAAACAAAGCACAGCGCAGCTGCCGCCCGGTGCGCCAGCTCCGGTACCACCACGGGCTCTGTCCTCTTCCTACAAAACAGGGCACACTCATGTCCGACTTTGTGACTGAAATCCACACGACCATATAAACCACCACAACTTCCGTCCAGCAATGCCATGACTTTCTCAGCACCCTTTTGCAGAGGCCGCCTCGGGGATCCCACCTTTTCGGAGCGGGGGGCAAAATCAGAAATGGCCCATAAATGGGCAAGGTGGCTACAATACCCCTGCCGCCTCGGGGAACCCCACCGCTTCAGAGCGGGGGGGGAAAATCAGAAGTGGCCCATAAATGGGCAAGGTGGCTACGTCGAGCCATGCCGCTTTGGGGATCCCCACCATTTCAAAGCGGGCGGCAAAATCAGAAGTGGCCCATAAATGGGCAAGGTGGCTACATCACCCCTGCCGCCTCAAGGATCCCCACCGATTCAAAGCGGGGGGCAAAATCAAGAAGTGGCCCATAAATGGGCAAGGTGGCTACATCACCCCTGCCGCCTCGGGGATCCCCACCGCTTTAGAGCGGGGGGCAAAATCAGAAGTGGCCCATAAATGGGCAAGGTGGCTACATCACCCGTGCCGTCTCGGGGATCCCTACCGCTTTAGAGCGCGGGGCAAAATCAGAAGTGGCCCATAAATGGGCAAGGTGGCTACATCACCCCTGCCGCCTCGGGGATCCCCACCGCTTCAAAGCGGGGGGCAAAATCAGAAATGGCCCATAAATGGGCAAGGTGGCTACATCACCCCTGCCGCCTCGGGGATCCCCACTGCTTCAAAGCGGGGGGCAAAATCAGAAGTGGCCCATAAATGGGCAAGGTGGCTACATCACCCCTGCCGCCTCGGGTATCCCCACCGCTTCAGAGCGGGGGGGCAAAATCAGAAGTGGCCCATAAATGGGCAAGGTGGCTACGTCACCCCTGGCGCCTCGGGGATCCCCACCGCTTCAAAGCGGGGGGGGCAAAATCAAAAGTGGCCCATAAATGGGCAAGGTGGCTACATCACCCGTGCCGTCTCGGGGATCCCTACCGCTTTAGAGCGCGGGGCAAAATCAGAAGTGGCCCATAAATGGGGAAGGTGGCTACATCACCCCTGCCGCCTCGGGGATCCCCACCGCTTCAAAGCGGGGGGCAAAATCAGAAGTGGCCCATAAATGGGCAAGGTGGCTACATCACCCCTGCCGCCTCGGGGATCCCCGCTGCTTCAAAGCGGGGGGCAAAATCAGAAGTGGCCCATAAATGGGCAAGGTGGCTACATCACCCCTGCCGCCTCGGGTATCCCCACCGCTTCAGAGCGGGGGGGCAAAATCAGAAGTGGCCCATAAATGGGCAAGGTGGCTACATCACCCCTGCCGCCTCGGGGATCCCCACCGCTTCAAAGCGGGGGGGGCAAAATCAGAAGTGGCCCATAAATGGGCAAGGTGGCTACATCACCCCTGCCGCCTCGGGTATCCCCACCGCTTCAGAGCGGGGGGGCAAAATCAGAAGTGGCCCATAAATGGGCAAGGTGGCTACATTACCCCTGCCGCCTCGGGGATCCCCGCCGCTTCAAAGCGGGCGGCAAAATCAGAAGTGGCCCATAAATGGGCAAGGTGGCTACATCACCCTTGCCGCCTCGGGGATCCCCACAGCTTCAGAGCGGGGGTGCCAAATCAGAAATGGCCCATAAATGGGCAAGGTGGCTACATCACCCCTGCTGCTTGGGGATTCCCACCGCTTCAAAGCGGGGGCGCAAAATCAGAAGTGGCCCATAACTGGGCAAGGTGGCTACATCACCCCTGCCGCCTCGGGGATCCCCACCGCTTCAGAGCGGGGGGCAAAATCAGAAATGGCCCACAAATGGGCAAGGTGGCTACATCACCCCTGCCGCCTCGGGGATCCCCACCGCTTCAGAGTGGGGGGGGGGGGAATCAGAAGTGGCCCATAAATGGGCAAGGTGGCTACGTCGAGCCATGCCGCTTTGGGGATCCCCACCACTTCAAAGCGGGCGGCAAAATCAGAAGTGGCCCATAAATGGGCAAGGTGGCTACGTCACCCCTGCCGCCTCGGGGATCCCCACCGCTTTAGAGCGGGGGGCAAAATCAGAAGTGGCCCATAAATGGGCAAGGTGGCTACATCACCCCTGCCGCCTCGGGGATCCCCACCGATTCAAAGCGGGGGGCAAAATCAGAAGTGGCCCATAAATGGGCAAGGTGGCTACATCACCCCTGCCGCCTCGGGGATCCCCACCGCTTTAGAGCGGGGGGCAAAATCAGAAGTGGCCCATAAATGGGCAAGGTGGCTACATCACCCCTGCCGTCTCGGGGATCCCCACCGCTTTAGAGCGGGGGGCAAAATCAGAAGTTGCCCAAAAATGGGCAAGGTGGCTACATCACCCATGCCGCCTCGGGGATCCCGACCGCTTCACAGCGGAGGGGCAAAATCAGAAGTGGCCCATAAATGGGCAAGGTGGCTACATCACCCCTGCCGCCTCGGGGATCCCCACCACTTCAAAGCGGGCGGCAAAATCAGAAGTGGCCCATAAATGGGCAAGGTGGCTACATCACCCCTGCCGCCTCGGGGATCCCCACCGCTTCAAAGCGGGGGGCAAAATCAGAAGTGGGCCACAAATGGGCAAGGTGACTACATCACCCCTGCCGCCTCGGGGATCCCCATCGCTTTAGAGCAGGGGCAAAATCAGAAGTGGCCCATAAATGGGCAAGGTGGCTACATCACCCCTGCCGCTTTGGGGATCCCCACCGCTTTAAGGCGGGGGGCAAAATCAGAAGTGGCCCATAAATGGGCAAGGTGGGTACATCACCCCTGCCGCCTCGGGGATCCCCACCGCTTCAAAGCGGGGGGCAAAATCAGAAGTGGCCCATAAATGGGCAAGGTGACTACATCACCCCTGCCGCCTCGAGGATCCCCACCGCTTCAAAGCGGGGGGCAAAATCAGAAATGGCCCACAAATGGGCAAGGTGGCTACATCACCCGTGCCGCCTCGGGGATCCCCACCGCTTAAGAGCGGGGGGCAAAATCAGAAGTGGCCCATAAATGGGCAAGGTGGCTACATCACCCCTGCCGCCTCGGGGATCCCCACCGCTTCAAAGCGGGGGGCAAAATCAGAAGTGGCCCATAAATGGGCACGGTGACTACATCACCCCTGCCGCTTTGGGGATCCCCACCACATCAAAGCGGGCGGCAAAATCAGAAGTGGCCCATAAATGGGCAAGGTGGCTACGTCACCCCTGCCGCCTCGGGGATCCCCACCGCTTTAGAGCGAGGGGCAAAATCAGAAGTGGCCCAAAAATGAACAAGGTGGCTACATCACCCCTACCGCCTCGGGGATCCCGACCGATTCAAAGTGGGGGGCAAAATCAGAAGTGGCCCATAAATGGGCAAGGTGGCTACATCACCCCTGCCGCCTCGGGGATCCCCACCGCTTTAGAGCGGGGGGCAAAATCAGAAGTGGCCCATAAATGGGCAAGGTGGCTACATCACCCATGCCGCCTCGGGGATCCCCACCGCTTCAAAGCGGGGGGCAAAATCAGAAGTGGCCCATAACTGGGCAAGGTGGCTACATCACCCCTGCCGCCTCGCGGATCCCCACCGCTTCAAAGCGGGGGGCAAAATGAGAAGTGGGCCACAAATGGGCAAGGTGGCTACATCACCCCTGCCGCCTCGGGGATCCCCACCGCTTCAAAGCGGGGGGCAAAATGAGAAGTGGCCCATAAATGGGCAAGGTGGCTACATCACCCCTGCCGCCTCGGGGATCCCCACCGCTTAAGAGCGGGGGGCAAAATCAGAAGTGGCCCATAAATGGGCAAGGTGGCTACGTCACCCCTGCCGCCTCGGGGATCCCCACCGCTTTAGAGCGGGGGGCAAAATCAGAAGTGGCCCAAAAATGGGCAAGGTGGCTACATCACCCCTGCCGCCTCGGAGATCCCCACCGATTCGAAGCGGGGGGCAAAATCAGAAGTGGCCCATAAATGGGCAAGGTGGCTACATCACCCCTGCCGCCTCGGGGATCCCCACCGCTTTAGAGCGGGGGGCAAAATCAGAAGTGGCCCATAAATGGGCAAGGTGGCTACGTCACCCCTGCCGCCTCGGGGATCCCCACCGCTTTAGAGCGGGGGGCAAAATCAGAAGTGGCCCAAAAATGAACAAGGTGGCTACATCACCCCTGCCGCCTCGGGGATCCCCACCGATTCGAAGCGGGGGGCAAAATCAGAAGTGGCCCATAAATGGGCAAGGTGGCTCCATCACCCCTGCCGCCTCGGGGATCCCCACCGCTTTGGAGCGGGGGGCAAAATCAGAAGTGGGCCACAAATGGGCAAGGTGGCTACATCACCCCTGCCGCCTCGGGGATCCCCATCGGTTTAGAGCGGGGGGCAAAATCAGAAGTGGCCCATCGATTGGGCAAGGTGGCTACATCACCCATGCCGCCTCGGGGATCCCCACCGCTTCAAAGCGGGGGGCAAAATCAGAAGTGGCCCATAAATGGGCAAGGTGGCTACATCACCCATGCCGCCTCGGGGATCCCCACCGCTTCAAAGCGGGGGGGAAAATCAGAAGTGGCCCACAAGTAGGCAAGGTGACTACATCACCCCTGCTGCCTCGGGGATCCCCGCCGCTTTAGAGCGGGGGGCAAAATCAGAAGTGGCCCATAAATGGGCAAGGTGGCTACATCACCCCTGCCGTCTCGGGGATCCCCACCGCTTTAGAGCGGGGGGCAAAATCAGAAGTGGCCCATAAATGAGCAAGGTGGCTACATCACCCATGCCGCCTCGGGGATCCCCACCGCTTCAGAGCGGGGGGGCAAAATCAGAAGTGGCCCATAAATGGGCAAGGTGGCTACATCATCCCTGCCGCATCGGGGATCCCGACCGCTTCAAAGCGGGGGGCAAAATCAGAAGTGGCCCATAAATGGGCAAGGTGGCTACATCACCCCTGCCGCCTCGGGGATCCCCACCGCTTCAAAGCGGGGGGCAAAATCAGAAGTGGCCCATAAATGGGCAAGGTGACTACATCACCCCTGCCGCCCGGGGCATCCCCGCCGCTTTAGAGTGGGAGGCAAAATCAGAAGTGGCCCATAAATGGGCAAGGTGGCTACATCACCCATGCCGCCTCGGGGATCCCCACCGCTTCAAAGCGGGGGGCAAAATCAGAAGCGGCCCATAAATGGGCAAGGTGACTACATCACCCCTGCCGCCTAGGGGATCCCCGCCGCTTTAGAGTGGGAGGCAAAATCAGAAGTGGCCCATAAATGGGCAAGGTGGCTACATAACCCATGCCGCCTCGGGGATCCCCACCGCTTCAGAGCGGGGGGGCAAAATCAGAAGTGGCCCATAAATGGGCAAGGTGGCTACATCATCCCTGCCGCATCGGGGATCCCGACCGCTTCAGAGCGGGGGGCAAAATCAGAAGTGGCCCGGAAATGGGCAAGGTGGCTACATCACCCCTGCCGCCTCGGGGATCCCCACCGCTTCAAAGCGGGGGGCAAAATCAGAAGTGGCCCATAAATGGGCAAGGTGGCTACATCACCCCTGCCGCCTCGGGGATCCCCACCGCTTCAGAGCGGGGGGGCAAAATCAGAAGTGGCCCATAAATGGGCAAGGTGGCTACATCATCCCTGCCGCATCGGGGATCCCGACCGCTTCAAAGCGGGGGGCAAAATCAGAAGTGGCCCATAAATGGGCAAGGTGGCTACATCACCCCTGCCGCCTCGGGGATCCCCACCGCTTCAAAGCGGGGGGCAAAATCAGAAGTGGCCCATAAATGGGCAACGTGACTACATCACCCCTGCCGCCTGGGGGATCCCCGCCGCTTTAGAGTGGGAGGCAAAATCAGAAGTGGCCCATAAATGGGCAAGGTGGCTACATCACCCATGCCGCCTCGGGGATCCCCACCGCTTCAAAGCGGGGGGCAAAATCAGAAGGGGCCCATAAATGGGCAAGGTGACTACATCACCCCTGCCGCCTAGGGGATCCCCGCCGCTTTAGAGTGGGAGGCAAAATCAGAAGTGGCCCATAAATGGGCAAGGTGGCTACATAACCCATGCCGCCTCGGGGATCCCCACCGCTTCAAAGCGGGGGGCAAAATCAGAAGTGGCCCATAAATGGGCAAGGTGGCTACATCACCCCTGCCGCCTCGGGGATCCCCACCGCTTTAGAGCGGGGGGCAAAATCAGAAGTGGCCCATAAATGGGCAAGGTGACTACATCACCCTGCCGCCTCGGGGATCCCCACCGCTTCAAAGCGGGGGGCAAAATCAGAAGTGGCCCATAAATGGGCAAGGTGGCTACATCACCCCTGCCGCCTAGGGGATCCCCGCCGCTTTAGAGTGGGAGGCAAAATCAGAAGTGGCCCATAAATGGGCAAGGTGGCTACATAACCCATGCCGCCTCGGGGATCCCCACCGCTTCAAAGCGGGGGGCAAAATCAGAAGTGGCCCATAAATGGGCAAGGTGGCTACATCACCCCTGCCGCCTCGGGGATCCCCACCGCTTTAGAGCGGGGGGCAAAATCAGAAGTGGCCCATAAATGGGCAAGGTGACTACATCACCCTGCCGCCTCGGGGATCCCCACCGCTTCAAAGCGGGGGGCAAAATCAGAAGTGGCCCATAAATGGGCAAGGTGGCTACATCACTCCTGCCGCCTCGGGGATCCTCACCGCTTCAGAGCGGGGGGCAAAATCAGAAGTGGCCCACAAATGGGGAAGGTGACTACATCACCCCTGCCGCCTGGGGGATCCCCGCCGCTTTAGAGTGGGAGGCAAAATCAGAAGTGGCCCATAAATGGGCAAGGTGGCTACATAACCCATGCCGCCTCGGGGATCCCCACCGCTTCAAAGCAGGGGGCAAAATCAGAAGTGGCCCATAAGTGGGCAAGGTGGCTACATCACCCGTGCCGCCTCGGGGATCCCCACCGCTTCCAAGCGGGGGGCAAAATCAGAAGTGGCCCATAAATGGGCAAGGTGGCTACATCACCCCTGCCGTCTCGGGGATCCCCACAGTTTCAGAGCGGGGGGGCAAAATCAGAAGTGGCCCACAGATGGGCAAGGTGACTACATCACCCCTGCCGCCTCGGGGATCCCCATTGCTTCAGGGCGGGCGGCAAAATCAGAAGTGGCCCATAAATGGGCAAGGTGGCTACATCACCCCTGCCGCCTCGGGGATCCCCACCGCTTCAGAGCGGGGGGCAAAATCAGAAGTGGCCCATAAATGGGCAAGGTGACTACATCACCCCTACCGCCTCGGGGATCCCCACCGTTTTAGAGCGGGGGGCAAAATCAGAAGTGGCCCATAAATGGGCAGGGTGGCTACATCACCCCTGCCGCCTCGGGGATCCCCACCGCTTCAGAGCGGGCGGGGCAAAATCAGAAGTGGCCCATACATGGGCAAGGGGGCTACATCACCCGTGCCACCTCGGGGATCCCCATCGCGTTAAGCGGGGGGCAAAATCAGAAGTGGCCCATAAATGGGCAAGGTGGCTACATCACCCCTGCCGCCTCGGGGATCCCCACCGCTTTAGAGCGGGGGGCAAAATCAGAAGTGGCCCACAAATGGGCAAGGTGACTACATCACCCCTGCCGCCTTGGGGATTCCCGCCGCTTTAGAGTGGGAGGCAAAATCAGAAGTGGCCCATAAATGGGCAAGGTGGCTACATAACCCATGCCGCCTCGGGGATCCCCACCGCTTCAAAGCAGGGGGCAAAATCAGAAGAGGCCCACAAATGGGCAAGGTGGCTACATCACCCGTGCCGCCTCGGGGATCCCCACCACTTCAAAGCGGGCGGCAAAATCAGAAGTGGCCCATAAATGGGCAAGGTGGCTACATCACCCCTGCCGCCTCGGGGATCCCCACCGCTTCAGAGCGGGGGGCAAAATCAGAAGTGGCCCATAAATGGGCAAGGTGACTACATCACCCCTACCGCCTCGGGGATCCCCACCGTTTTAGAGCGGGGGGCAAAATCAGAAGTGGCCCATAAATGGGCAGGGTGGCTACATCACCCCTGCCGCCTCGGGGATCCCCACCGCTTCAGAGCGGGCGGGGGAAAATCAGAAGTGGCCCATAAGGGGGCAAGGGGGCTACATCACCCCTGCCGCCTCGGGGATCCCCACCGCTTCAGAGCGGGAGGCAAAATCAGAAGTGGGCCATAAATGGGCAAGGTGGCTACGTCGAGCCTTGCCGCTCCGGGGATCCCCGGCGCTTCAAAGCGGGGGGCAAAATCAGAAGTGGCCCATACAAGGGCAAGGTGGCTACGTCACCCCTGCCGCCTCGGGGATCCCCGCCGCTTTAGAGCGGGGGGCAAAATCAGAAGTGGCCCATAAATGGGCAAGGTGGCTACATCACCCCTGCCGCCTCGGGGATCCCCACCGCTTTAGAGCGGGGGGCAAAATCAGAAGTGGCCCATAAATGGGCAAGGTGGCTACATCACCCCTGCCGCCTCGGGGATCCCCACCGCTTCAGAGCGGGAGGCAAAATCAGAAGTGGCCCATAAATGGGCAAGGTGGCTACGTCGAGCCTTGCCGCTCCGGGGATCCCCGGCGCTTTAGAGCGGGGGGCAAAATCAGAAGTGGCCCATACATGGGCAAGGTGGCTACGTCACCCCTGCCGCTTCGGGGATCCCCACCCCTTTAGAGCGGAGGGCAGAATCAGAAGTGGCCCATAAATGGGCAAGGTGTCTACATCACCCCTGCCGCCTTGGGGATCCCCACCGCTTTGGAGCGGGGGGCAAAATCAGAAGTGGCCCATAAATGGGCAAGGTGACTACATCACCCCTGCCGCCTCGGGGATCCCCACCGCTTCGGAGCAGGGGGGGGCAAAATCAGAAGTGGCCCAAAAATGGGCAAGGTGGCTACATCACCCTCGCCGCCTCGGGGATCCCCACCACTTCAGAGCAGGGGGGCAAAATCAGAAGTGGTCAATAAATGGGCAAGGTGGCTACATCACCCCTGCCGCCTCGGGGATCCCCACCGCTTTAGAGGGGGGGCCAAAATCAGAAGTGGCCGATAAATGGGCAAGGTGGCTACATCACCCCTGCCGCCTCGGGGATCCCCACCGCTTCAGAAGGGGGGGCAAAATCAGAAGTGGCCCATAAATGGGCAAGGTGGCTACATCACCCCTGCCGCCTCGGGGATCCCCACCGCTTTAGAGCGGGGGGCAAAATCAGAAGTGGCCCATAAATGGGCAAGGTGGCTACATCAGCCCTGCCGCCTCGGGGATCCCCACCGTTTCAAAGCGGGGGGCTAAATCAGAAGTGGCCCACAAGTGGGCAAGGTGGCTACATCACCCCTGCCGCCTCAGGCATACCCACCGCTTCAAAGCGGAGGGCAAAATCAGAAGTGGCCCATAAATGGGCAAGGTGGCTACATCACCCTTGCCGCCTCGGGATCCCCACCGCTTCAAAGCGGGGGGCAAAATCAGAAGTAGCCCACAAGTGGGCAAGGTGGCTACATCACCCCTGCCGCCTCGGGGATCCCCACCGCTTCAAAGCGGGGGGCAACATCATAAGTGGCCCATAAATGGGCAAGGTGGCTACATCACCCCTGCCGCCTCGGGGATCCCCACCGCTTCAGAGCGGGGGGGCAAAATCAGAAGTGGCCCACAAGTAAGCAAGGTGACTACATCACCCCTGCTGCCTCGGGGATCCCCACCGCTTCAAAGCGGGGGGGGCAAAATCAGAAGTGGCCCACAAATGGGCAAGGTGGCTACATCACCCCTGCCGCCTCGGGGATCCCCACCGCTTTAGAGCAGGGGGGCAAAATCAGAAGTGGCCCATAAATGGGCAAGGTGGCTACATCACCCCTGCCGCCTCGGGGATCCCCACCGCTTCAAAGGGGGGGGGGCAAAATCAGAAGTGGCCCATAAATGGGCAAGGTGGCTACATCACCCCTGCCGCCTCGGGGATCCCCACCGCTTATAAGCGGGGGGCAAAATCAGAAGTGGCCCATAAATGGGCAAGGTGGCTACATCACCCCTGCCGCCTCGGGGATCCCCACCGCTTCAAAGGGGGGGGGGGGGCAAAATCGGAAGTGGCCCATAAATGGGCAAGGTGGCTACATCACCCCTGCCGCCTCGGGGATCCCCACCGCTTCAAAGCGGGGGGGGGCAAAATCAGAAGTGGCCCATAAATGGGCAAGGTGGCTACATCAACCCTGCCGCCTCGGGGATCCCCACCGCTTCAGAGCGCGGGGGCAAAATCAGAAGTGGCCCACAAGTGGGCAAGGTGGCTACATCACCCGTGCCGCCTCGGGGATCCCCACCGCTTTAGAGCGGGGGGCAAAATCAGAAGTGGCCCATAAATGGGCAAGGTGGCTACATCACCCCTGCCGCCTCGGGGATCCCCACCGCTTCAAAGCGGGGGGGGGGGGCAAAATCAGAAGTGGCGCCCATAAATGGGCAAGGTGGCTACATCACCCCTGCTGCCTCGGGGATCCCCACCGCTTCAAAGCGGGGGGGGCAAAATCAGAAGTGGCCCACAAGTAGGCAAGGTGACTACATCACCCCTGCTGCCTCGGGGATCCCCACCGCTTCAAAGCGGGGGGGGCAAAATCAGAAGTGGCCCATAAATGGGCAAGGTGGCTACATCAACCCTGCCGCCTCGGGGATCCCCACGGCTTCAGAGCGCGGGGGCAAAATCAGAAGTGGCCCACAAGTGGGCAAGGTGGCTACATCACCCCTGCCGCCTCGGGGGTCCCCACCGCTTTAGAGCGGGGGGCAAAATCAGAAGTGGCCCATAAATGGGCAAGGTGGCTACATCACCCCTGCCGCCTCGGGGATCCCCACCGCTTCAAAGCGGGGGGGGGGCTAAATCAGAAGTGGCGCCCATAAATGGGCAAGGTGGCTACGTCACCCCTGCCGCCTCGGGGATCCCCACCGCTTCAGAGCGGGGGGGCAAAATCAGAAGTGGCCCACAAGTAGGCAAGGTGGCTACATCACCCTTGCCGCCTCGGGTTCCCCACCGCGGGGGGCAAAATCAGAAGTGGCCCACAAGTGGGCAAGGTGGCTACATCACCCCTGCCGCCTCGGGGATCCCACCGCTTCAAAGAGGGGGGGAAAATTAGAAGTGGCCCATACATGGGCAAGGTGACTACATAGCCCCTTCCGCGTCGGGGATCCCCACCGCTTCAAAGCGGGGGGCAAAATCAGAAGTGGCACACAAGTAGGCAAGGTGGCTACATCACCCTTGCCGCCTCGGGTTCCCCACCGCGGGGGGCAAAATCAGAAGTGGCCCACAAGTGGGCAAGGTGGCTACATCACCCCTGCCGCCTCGGGGATCCCACCGCTTCAAAGAGGGGGGGGAAATTAGAAGTGGCCCATACATGGGCAAGGTGACTACATAGCCCCTTCCGCGTCGGGGATCCCCACCGCTTCAGAGCGGGGGGGCAAAATCAGAAGTGGCCCATAACTGGGCAAGGTGGCTACATCACCCCTGCCGCCTCGGGGATCCCCACCGCTTCAAAGCGGGGGGGGCAAAATCAGAAGTGGCCCATAAATGGGCAAGGTGGCTACATCACCCCTGCCGCCTCGGGGATCCCCACCGCTTCAGAGCGGGGGGCAAAATCAGAAGTGGCCCATAAATGGGCAAGGTGGCTACATCATCCCTGCCGCCTCGGGGATCCCCACCGCTTCAGAGCAGGGGGGGCAAAATCAGAAGTGGCCCACAAATGGGCAAGGTGGCTACGTCGAGCCATGCCGCTTCGGGGATCCCCACCACTTCAAAGCGGGGGGCAAAATCAGAAGTGGCCCATAAATGGGCAAGGTGGCTACATCACCCCTGCCGCCTCAGGGATCCCCACCGCTTCAGAGCGGGGGGCAAAATCAGAAGTGGCCCATAAATGGGCAAGGTGGCTACATCACCCATGCCGCCTCGGGGATCCCCACCGCTTCAGAGCGAGGGGGAAAAATCAGAAGTGGCCCATAAATGGGCAAGGTGGCTACGTCACCCCTGCCGCCTCGGGGATCCCCACCGCCTCAAAGCGGGGGGCAAAATCAGAAGTGGCCCATAAATGGGGAAGGTGGCTACATCACCCCTGCCGCCTCGGGGATCCCCACCGCTTCAGAGCGGGGGGCAAAATCAGAAGTGGCCCATAAATGGGCAAGGTGGCTACATCACCCCTGCCGCCTCGGGGATCCCCACCGCTTCAGAGCGGGGGGCAAAATCAGAAGTGGCCCATAAATGGGCAAGGTGGCTACATCATCCCTGCCGCCTCGGGGATCCCCACCGCTTCAGAGCGGGGGGGCAAAATCAGAAGTGGCCCACAAATGGGCAAGGTGGCTACGTCGAGCCATGCCGCTTCGGGGATCCCCACAACTTCAAAGCGGGGGGCAAAATCAGAAGTGGCCCATAAATGGGCAAGGTGGCTACATCACCCCTGCCGCCTCAGGGATCCCCACCGCTTGAGAGCGGGGGGCAAAATCAGAAGTGGCCCATAAATGGGCAAGGTGGCTACATCACCCATGCCGCCTCGGGGATCCCCACCGCTTCAGAGCGAGGGGGAAAAATCAGAAGTGGCCCATAAATGGGCAAGGTGGCTACGTCACCCCTGCCGCCTCGGGGATCCCCAGCGCCTCAAAGCGGGGGGCAAAATCAGAAGTGGCCCATAAATGGGCAAGGTGGCTACATCACCCCTGCCGCCTCGGGGATCCCCACCGCTTCAAAGCGGGGGGCAGAATCAGAAGTGGCCCACGAGTAGGCAAGGTGACTACATCACCCCTGCCGCCTCGGGGATCCCCACAGTTTTGGGCGGGGGGCAAAACAAGAAGTGGCCCATAAATGGGCAAGATGGCTACATCACCCATGCCGCCTCGGGGATCCCCACCGCTTTAGAGCGGGGGGCAAAATCAGAAGTGGCCCATAAATGGGCAAAGTGGCTACATCACCCCTGCCGCCTCGGGGATCCCCACCGCTTTAGAGCGGGGGGCAAAATCAGAAGTGGCCGACAAGTAGGCAAGGTGACTACATCACCCTGCCGCCTCGGGGATCCCCACCGCTTCAGAGCGGGGGGCAAAATCAGAAGTGGCCCACAAGTGGGCAAGGTGGCTACATCACCCCTGCCGCCTCGGGGATCCCCACCGCTTCAAAGCGGGGGGCAAAATCAGAAGTGGCCCATAAATGGGCAAGGTGGCTACATCACCCCTGCCGCCTCGGGTATCCCCACCCCTCAGAGCGGGGGGGCAAAATCGGAAGTGGCCCATAAATGGGCAAGGTGGCTACATCACCCCTGCCGCCTCGGGCATCCCCACCGCTTTAGAGCGGGGGGCAAAATCAGAAGGGGGCCATAAATGGGCAAGGTGGCTACATCACCCCTGCTGCCTCGGTGATCCCCACCGCTTCAGAGCGCGGGGGCAAAATCAGAAGTGGCCCATAAATGGGCAAGGTGGCTACATCACCCCTGCCGCCTCGGGGATCCCCACCCGTCAGAGCGGGGGGGGCAAAATCAGTGGTGGCCCATAAATGGGCAGGGTGGCTACATCACCCCTGCTGCCTCGGGGATCCCCACCGCTTCAAAGCAGGGGGCAAAATCAGAAGTGGCCCATAAATGGGCAAGGTGGCTACATCACCCCTGCCGCCTCGGGGATCCCCACCTCTTTAGAGCGGGGGGGGGAAATCAGAAGTGGCCCATAAATGGGCAAGGTGGCTACATCACCCCTGCCGCCTCGGGGATCCCCACCGCTTCAGAGCGGGGGGGGCAAAATCAGTGGTGGCCCACAATTGGGCAAGGTGGCTACATCACCCCTGCCGCCTCGGGGATCCCCACCGCTTTAGAGCGGGGGGCAGAATCAGAAGTGGCCCATAAATGGGCAAGGTGACTACATCACCCCTGCCGCCTCGGGGATCCCCACCGCTTCAAAGCGGGGGGCAAAATCAGAAATGGCCCATAAATGGGCAAGGTGGCTACATCACCCCTGCCGCCTCGGGGATCCCCACCCGTCAGAGCGGGGGGGCAAAATCAGAAGTGGCCCAAAAATGGGCAAGGTGGCTACATCACCCCTGCTGCCTCGGGGATCCCCACCGCTTTAGAGCGGGGGGGCAAAATCAGAAGTGGCCCATAAATGGGCAAGGTGGCTACACCACCCCTGCCGCCTCGGGGATCCCCACAGCTTCAGAGGGGGGGGGCAAAATCAGAAGTGGCCCAAAAATGGGCAAGGTGACTACATCACCCCTGCTGCCTCGGGGATCCCCACCTCTTTAGAGCGGGGGCGCAAAATCAGAAGTGGCCCATAAATGGGCAAGGTGGCTACACCACCCTTGCCGCCTCGGGTATCCCCACCCGTCAGAGCGGGGGGGCAAAATCAGAAGTGGCCCAAAAATGGGCAAGGTGACTACATCACCCCTGCCGCCTCGGGGATCCCCACCTCCTTAGAGCGGGGGGGCAAAATCAGAAGTGGCCCATAAATGGGCAAGGTGGCTACATCACCCCTGCCGCCTCGGGGATCCCCACCGCTTTAGAGCGGGGGGCAAAATCAGAAGTGGCCCATAAATGGGCAAGGTGGCTACATCACCCCTGCCGCCTCGGGTATCCCCACCGCTTCAGAGCGGGGGGCAAAATCAGAAGTGGCCCATAAATGGGCAAGGTGGCTACATCACCCCTGCCGCCTCGGGTATCCCCACCGCTTCAGAGCGGGGGGCAAAATCAGAAGTGGCCCATAAATGGGCAAGGTGACTACATCACCCCTGCTGCCTCGGGGATCCCCACCTCTTTAGAGCGGGGGGGCAAAATCAGAAGTGGCCCATAAATGGGCAAGGTGGCTACATCACCCCTGCCGCCTCGGGTATCCCCACCCCTCAGAGCGGGGGGGCAAAATCAGAAGTGGCCCATAAATGGGCAACGTGACTACATCACCCCTGCTGCCTCGGGGATCCCCACCGCTTCAGAGCGGGGGGGCAAAATCAGAAGTGGCCCATAAATGGGAAAGGTGGCTACATCACCCTTGCCGCCTCGGGGATCCCCAGCCGTCAGAGCGGGGGGGCAAAATCAGAAGTGGCCCACAAATGGGCAAGGTGGCTACATCACCCTTGCTGCCTCGGGGATCCTCACCTCTTTAGAGCGGGGGGGCAAAATCAGAAGTGGCCCATAAATGGGGAAGGTGGCTACATCACCCCTGCCGCCTCGGGGATCCCCACCGCTTTAGAGCGGGGGGCAAAATCAGAAGTGGCCCGTAAATGGGCAAGGTGGCTACATCACCCCTGCCGCCTCGGGTATCCCCACCGCTTTAGAGCGGGGGGCAAAATCAGAAGTGGGCCATAAATGGGCAAGGTAGCTACGTCACCCCTGCCGCCTCGGGGATCCCCACCGCTTCAAAGCGGGGGGGCAAAATCAGAAGTGGCCCATAAATGGGCAAGGTGACTACATCACCCCTGCTGCCTCGGGGATCCCCACCTCTTCAAAGCGGGGGGCAAAATCAGTGGTGGCCCACAAGTGGGCAAGGTGGCTACATCACCCCTGCCGCCTCGGGTATCCCCACCCCTCAGAGCGGGGGGGCAAAATCAGAAGTGGCCCATAAATGGGCAAGGTGACTACATCACCCCTGCTGCCTCGGGGATCCCCACCGCTTCAGAGCGGGGGGGCAAAATCAGAAGTGGCCCATAAATGGGAAAGGTGGCTACATCACCCCTGCCGCCTCGGGCATCCCCAGCCGTCAGAGCGGGGGGGCAAAATCAGAAGTGGCCCATAAATGGGCAAGGTGGCTACATCACCCCTGCCGCCTCGGGGATCCTCACCTCTTTAGAGCGGGGGGGCAAAATCAGAAGTGGCCCATAAATGGGCAAGGTGGCTACATCACCCCTGCCGCCTCGGGGATCCCCACCGCTTCAGAGCGGGGGGGCAAAATCAGTGGTGGCCCACAAGTGGGCAAGGTGGCTACATCACCCCTGCCGCCTCGGGGATCCCCACGGCTTTGGAGCAGGGGGCAAAATCAGAAGTGGCCCCCGAGTAGGCAAGGTGACTACATCACCCCTGCCGCCTCGGGGATCCCCACCGCTTTAGAGCGGGGGGCAAAATCAGAAATGGCCCATAAATGGGCAAGGTGGCTACATCACCCCTGCCGCCTCGGGGATCCCCACCCGTCAGAGCGGGGGGGCAAAATCAGAAGTGGCCCATAAATGGGCAAGGTGACTACATCACCCCTGCTGCCTCGGGGATCCCCACCGCTTCAAAGCGGGGGGCAAAATCAGAAGTGGCCCATAAATGGGCAAGGTGGCTACATCACCCCTGCCGCCTCGGGGATCCCCACAGCTTCAGAGCGGGGGGGCAAAATCAGAAGTGGCCCACAAATGGGCAAGGTGACTACCTCACCCCTGCTGCCTCAGGGATCCCCACCTCTTTAGAGCGGGGGCGCAAAATCAGAAGTGGCCCATAAATGGGCAAGGTGGCTACACCACCCCTGCCGACTCGGGGATCCCCACCGCTTCAGAGCGGGGGGGCAAAATCAGTGGTGGCCCACAAGTGGGCAAGGTGGCTACATCACCCCTGCTGCCTCGGGGATCCCCACCTCTTTAGAGCGGGGGCGCAAAATCAGAAGTGGCCCATAAATGGGCAAGGTGGCTACACCATCCCTGCCGCCTCGGGTATCCCCACCCCTCAGAGCGGGGGGGCAAAATCAGAAGTGGCCCACAAATGGGCAAGGTGACTACATCACCCCTGCTGCCTCGGGGATCCCCACCTCTTTAGAGCGGGGGGGCAAAATCAGAAGTGGCCCATAAATGGGCAAGGTGGCTACATCACCCCTGCCGCCTCGGGTATCCCCACCGCTTCAGAGCGGGGGGCAAAATCAGAAGTGGCCCATAAATGGGCATGGTGGCTACATCACCCCTGCCGCTCGTGGCTCCCCACCGCTTCAGAGCGGGGGGGGGCAAAATCAGAAGTGGCCCATAAATGGGCAAGGTGGCTACGTCGAGCCCTGCCGCTCCGGGGATCCCCGGCGCTTCAAAGCGGGGGGCAAAATCAGAAGTGGCCCATAAATGGGCAAGGTGGCTACGTCACCCATGCCGCCTCGGGGATCCCCACCGCTTTAGAGCGGGGGGCAGAATCAGAAGTGGCCCATAAATGGGCAAGGTGGCTACATCATCCGTGCCGCTCGGGGATCCCCACCGCTTCAGAGCGGGGGGCAAAATCAGAAGTGGCCCATAAATGGGCAAGGTGGCTACATCACCCCTGCCGTCTCGGGGATCCCCACAACTTCAGAGCGGGGGGGCAAAATCAGAGGTGGCCCATAAATGGGCAAGGTGGCTACATCACCCCTGCCGCCTCGGGGATCCCCACCGCTTCAGAGCGGGGGGGGGCAAAATCAGAAGTGGCCCATAAATGGGCAAGGTGGCTACATCACCCCTGCCGCCTCGGGGATCCCCACCGCTTCAGAGCGGGGGGGCAAAATCAGAAGTGGCCCACAAATGGGCAAGGTGACTACATCACCCCTGCCGCCTCGGGGATCCCCACCTCCTTAGAGCGGGGGGGCAAAATCAGAAGTGGCCCATAAATGGGCAAGGTGGCTACATCACCCCTGCCGCCTCGGGGATCCCCACCGCTTCAGAGCGGGGGGGCAAAATCAGAAGTGGCCCACAAATGGGCAAGGTGACTACATCACCCCTGCCGCCTCGGGGATCCCCACCTCCTTAGAGCGGGGGGCAAAATCAGAAGTGGCCCACAAATGGGCAAGGTGACTACATCACCCCTGCCGCCTCGGGGATCCCCACCGCTTCAAAGCGGGCGGCAAAATCAGAAGTGGCCCATAAATGGGCAAGGTGGCTACATCACCCCTGCCGCCTCGGGGATCCCCGCCGCTTTAGAGCGGGGGGCAAAATCAGAAGTGGCCCATAAATGGGCAAGGTGGCTACATCACCCCTGCCGCCTCGGGGATCCCCACCGCTTCAGAGCGGGGGGGCAAAATCAGAAGTGGCCCACAAATGGGCAAGGTGACTACATCACTCCTGCCGCCTCGGGGATCCCCAGCGCGTCATAGCGGGCGGCAAAATCAGAAGTGGCCCATAAATGGGCAAGGTGGCTACATCACCCCTGCCGCCTCGGGGATCCCCACCGCTTTAGAGCGGGGGGCAAAATCAGAAGTGGCCCATAAATGGGCAAGGTGGCTACATCAACCCTGCCGCCTCGGGTATCCCCACCGCTTCAGAGCGGGGGGCAAACTCAGAAGTGGCCCATAAATGGGCAAGATGGCTACATCACCCCCGCCGCCTGGGAGATCCCCACCGCTTCAAAGCGGGGGGCAAAATCAGAAGTGGCCCATAAATGGGCAAGGTGGCTACATCACCCCTGCCACCTCGGGGATCCGAACCGCTTCAGAGCGGGAGGCAAAATCAGAAGTGGGGTATAAGTGGGCAAGGTGGCTACATCAACCCTGCCGCCTCGGGTATCCCCACCGCTTCAGAGCGGGGGGCAAAATCAGTGGTGGCCCATAAATGGGCAAGATGGCTACATCACCCCTGCCGCCTCGGAGATCCCTACCGCTTCAAAGCGGGAGGCAAAATCAGAAGTGGGCCATAAATGGGCAAGGTGGCTATGTCGAGCCCTGCCGCTTCGGGGATCCCGGCGCTTCAAAGCGGGGGGCAAAATCAGAAGTGGCCCATAAATGGGCAAGTTGGCTACATCACCCTTGCCGCCTCGGGGATCCCCACCGTTTCAAAGCGGGGGGCAAAATCAGAAGTGGCCCATAAATGGGCAAGGTGGCTACATCACCCCTGCCGCCTCAGGAATACCCACCGCTTCAAAGCGGGGGGCAAAATCAGAAGTGGCCCATAAATGGGCAAGGTGGCTACATCACCCCTGCCACCTCGGGGATCCGAACCGCTTCAGAGCGGGAGGCAAAATCAGAAGTGGGGTATAAGTGGGCAAGGTGGCTACATCACCCCTGCCGCCTCGGGTATCCGCACCGCTTCAAAGCGGGGGGCAAAATCAGAAGTGGCCCATAAATGGGCAAGGTGGCTACATCACCCCTGCCGCCTCAGGAATACCCACCGCTTCAAAGCGGGGGGCAAAATCAGAAGTGGCCCACAAATGGGCAAGGTGGCTACATCAACCCTGCCGCCTCGGGTATCCCCACCGCTTCAGAGCGGGGGGCAAAATCAGAAGTGGCCCATAAATGGGCAAGATGGCTACATCATCCCTGCCGCCTCGGAGATCCCCACCGCTTCAAAGCGGGGGGCAAAATCAGAAGTGGCCCACAAATGGGCAAGGTGGCTACATCACCCCTGCCGCCTCGGGGATCCCCACAGCTTTAGAGCGGGGGGGCAAAATCAGAAGTGGCCCACAAATGGGCAAGGTGACTACCTCACCCCTGCTGCCTCAAGGATCCCCACCTCTTTAGAGCGGGGGCGCAAAATCAGAAGTGGCCCATAAATGGGCAAGGTGGCTACACCACCCCTGCCGACTCGGGGATCCCCACCGCTTCAGAGCGGGGGGGCAAAATCAGTGGTGGCCCACAAGTGGGCAAGGTGGCTACATCACCCCTGCTGCCTCGGGGATCCCCACCTCTTTAGAGCGGGGGCGCAAAATCAGAAGTGGCCCATAAATGGGCAAGGTGGCTACACCATCCCTGCCGCCTGGGGTATCCCCACCCGTCAGAGCGGAAGGGCAAAATCAGAAGTGGCCCACAAATGGGCAAGGTGACTACATCACCCCTGCTGCCTCGGGGATCCCCACCTCTTTAGAGCGGGGGGGCAAAATCAGAAGTGGCCCATAAATGGGCAAGGTGGCTACATCACCCCTGCCGCCTCGGGTATCCCCACCGCTTCAGAGCGGGGGGCAAAATCAGAAGTGGCCCATAAATGGGCATGGTGGCTACATCACCCCTGCCGCTCGTGGCTCCCCACCGCTTCAGAGCGGGGGGGGGCAAAATCAGAAGTGGCCCATAAATGGGCAAGGTGGCTACGTCGAGCCCGTCCGCTCCGGGGATCCCCGGCGCTTCAAAGCGGGGGGCAAAATCAGAAGTGGCCCATAAATGGGCAAGGTGGCTACGTCACCCATGCCGCCTCGGGGATCCCCACCGCTTTAGAGCGGGGGGCAGAATCAGAAGTGGCCCATAAATGGGCAAGGTGGCTACATCATCCGTGCCGCTCGGGGATCCCCACCGCTTCAGAGCGGGGGGCAAAATCAGAAGTGGCCCATAAATGGGCAAGGTGGCTACATCACCCCTGCCGTCTCGGGGATCCCCACAACTTCAGAGCGGGGGGGCAAAATCAGAGGTGGCCCATAAATGGGCAAGGTGGCTACATCACCCCTGCCGCCTCGGGGATCCCCACCGCTTCAGAGCGGGGGGGGGCAAAATCAGAAGTGGCCCATAAATGGGCAAGGTGGCTACATCACCCCTGCCGCCTCGGGGATCCCCACCGCTTCAGAGCGGGGGGGCAAAATCAGAAGTGGCCCACAAATGGGCAAGGTGACTACATCACCCCTGCCGCCTCGGGGATCCCCACCGCTTCAAAGCGGGCGGCAAAATCAGAAGTGGCCCATAAATGGGCAAGGTGGCTACATCACCCCTGCCGCCTCAGGGATCCCCACCGTTTTAGAGCGGGGGGCAAAATTAGAAGTGGCCCATAAATGGGCAAGGTGACTACATCACCCCTACCGCCTCGGGGATCCCCACCGCTGCAAAGCGGGGGGCAAAATCAGAAGTGGCCCATAAATGGGCAAGGTGGCTACATCACCCCTGCCGCCTCGGGGATCCCCACCGCTTCAGAGCGGGGGGGCAAAATCAGAAGTGGCCCACAAATGGGCAAGGTGACTACATCACCCCTGCCGCCTCGGGGATCCCCACCGCTTCAAAGCGGGCGGCAAAATCAGAAGTGGGCCATAAATGGGCAAGGTGGCTACATCACCCCTGTCGCCTCGGGGATCCCCACCGCTTTAGAGCGGGGGGCAAAATCAGAAGTGGCCCATAAATGGGCAAGGTGGCTACATCACCCCTGCCGCCTCGGGTATCCCCACCGCTTCAGAGCGGGGGGGCAAAATCAGAAGTGGCCCACAAATGGGCAAGGTGACTACATCACTCCTGCCGCCTCGGGGATCCCCAGCGCGTCATAGCGGGCGGCAAAATCAGAAGTGGCCCACAAATGGGCAAGGTGGCTACATCGCCCCTGCCGCCTCGGGGATCCCCAACGCTTTAGAGCGGGGGGCAAAATCAGAAGTGGCCCATAAATGGGCAAGGTGGCTACATCAACCCTGCCGCCTCGGGTATCCCCACCGCTTCAGAGCGGGGGGCAAACTCAGAAGTGGCCCATAAATGGGCAAGATGGCTACATCACCCCCGCCGCCTGGGAGATCCCCACCGCTTCAAAGCGGGGGGCAAAATCAGAAGTGGCCATAAATGGGCAAGGTGGCTACATCACCCCTGCCACCTCGGGGATCCGAACCGCTTCAGAGCGGGAGGCAAAATCAGAAGTGGGGTATAAGTGGGCAAGGTGGCTACATCAACCCTGCCGCCTCGGGTATCCCCACCGCTTCAGAGCGGGAGGCAAAATCAGTGGTGGCCCATAAATGGGCAAGATGGCTACATCACCCCTGCCGCCTCGGAGATCCCTACCGCTTCAAAGCGGGAGGCAAAATCAGAAGTGGGCCATAAATGGGCAAGGTGGCTATGTCGAGCCCTGCCGCTTCGGGGATCCCGGCGCTTCAAAGCGGGGGGCAAAATCAGAAGTGACCCATAAATGGGCAAGTTGGCTACATCACCCTTGCCGCCTCGGGGATCCCCACCGTTTCAAAGCGGGGGGCAAAATCAGAAGTGGCCCACAGATGGGCAAGGTGGCTACATCACCCCTGCCGCCTCAGGAATACCCACCGCTTCAAAGCGGGGGGCAAAATCAGAAGTGGCCCATAAATGGGCAAGGTGGCTACATCACCCCTGCCACCTCGGGGATCCGAACCGCTTCAGAGCGGGAGGCAAAATCAGAAGTGGGGTATGAGTGGGCAAGGTGGCTACATCACCCCTGCCGCCTCGGGTATCCCCACCGCTTCAAAGCGGGGGGCAAAATCAGAAGTGGCCCATAAATGGGCAAGGTGGCTACATCACCCCTGCCGCCTCAGGAATACCCAGCGCTTCAAAGCGGGGGGCAAAATCAGAAGTGGCCCACAAATGGGCAAGGTGGCTACATCAACCCTGCCGCCTCGGGTATCCCCACCGCTTCAGAGCGGGGGGAAAAATCAGAAGTGGCCCATAAATGGGCAAGATGGCTACATCATCCCTGCCGCCTCGGAGATCCCCACCGCTTCAAAGCGGGGGGCAAAATCAGAAGTGGCCCACAAATGGGCGAGGTGGCTACATCACCCTTGCCGCCTCGGAGATCCCCACCGCTTCAGAGCGGGGGGCAAAATCAGAAGTGGGCCATAAATGGGCAAGGTGGCTACGTCGAGCGCTGCCGCTTCGGGGATCCCCGCCGCTTTAGAGCGGGGGGCAGAATCAGAAATGGCCCATAAATGGGCAAGGTGGCTACATCACCCCTGCCGCCTCGGGGATCCCCACCGCTTCTAAGCGGGGGGCAAAATCAGAAGTGGCCCACAAGTAGGCAAGGTGGCTACATCACCCCTGCCGCCTCGGGGATCCCCACCGCTTTAGAGCGGGGGGCAAAATCAGAAGTGGCCCATAAATGGGCAAGGTGGCTACATCACCCCTGCCGCCTCGGGTATCCCCACCGCTTTGGAGCGGAGAAGAAAATCAGAAAGGGCCCATAAATGGGCAAGGTGGCTACATCACCCTTGCCGCCTCGGGGATCCCCACCGCTTCAGAGCGGGGGGCAAAATCAGAAGTGGCCCACAAATGGGCAAGGTGGCTACATCAACCCTGCCCCCTCGGGAATCCCCACCGCTTCAGAGCGGGGGGCAAAATCAGTGGTGGCCCATAAATGGGCAAGGGGGCTACATCACCCCTGCCGCCTCGGGGATCCCCACCGCTTTAGAGCGGGGGGCAAAATCAGAAGTGGCCCATAAATGGGCAAGGTGGCTACATCACCCCTGCCGCCTCGGGTATCCCCACAGCTTTGGAGCGGGGGGGGAAATCAGAAAGGGCCCATAAATGGGCAAGGTGGCTACATCACCCTTGCCGCCTCGGGGATCCCCACCGCTTCAGAGCGGGGGGCAAAATCAGAAGTGGCCCATAAATGGGCAAGGTGGCTACATCACCCCTGCCGCCTCGGGTATCCCCACCGCTTTGGAGCGGGGGGGGAAATCAGAAAGGGCCCATAAATGGGCAAGGTGGCTACATCACCCTTGCCGCCTCGGGGATCCCCACCGCTTCAGAGCGGGGGGGCAAAATCTGAAGTGGCCCACAAATGGGCAAGGTGGCTACATCACCCCTGCCGCCTCAGGAATACCCACCGCTTCAAAGCGGGGGGCAAAATCAGAAGTGGCCCACAAATGGGCAAGGTGGCTACATCAACCCTGCCCCCTCGGGTATCCCCACCGCTTCAGAGCGGGGGGCAAAATCAGTGGTGGCCCATAAATGGGCAAAATGGCTACATCAACCCTGCCGCCTCGGGTATCCCCACCGCTTCAGAGCCGGGGGCAAAATCAGTGGTGGCCCATAAATGGGCAAGATGGCTACATCACCCCTGCCGCCTCGGAGATCCCCACCGCTTCAGAGCGGGGGGCAAAATCAGAAGTGGCCCACAAATGGGCAAGGTGGCTACATCACCCCTGCCGCCTCGGGGATCCCCACCTCTTTAGAGCGGGAGGCAAAATCAGAAGTGGCCCATAAATGGGCAAGATGGCTACATCATCCCTGCCGCCTCGGGTATCCCCACCGCTTCAGAGCGGGGGGCAAAATCAGTGGTGGCCCATAAATGGGCAAGGTGGCTACATCACCCCTGCCGCCTCGGGTATCCCGACCGCTTCAGAGCAGGGGGACAAAATCAGAAGTGGCCCATAAGTGGGCAAGGTGGCTACATCACCCCTGCCACCTCGGGGGGCCCCACCGCTTCAGAGCGGGAGGCAAAATCAGAAGTGGGCCATAAATGGGCAAGGTGGCTACGTCGAGCCCTGCCGCTTCGGGGATCCCGGCGCTTCAAAGCGGGCGGCAAAATCAGAAGTGGCCCATAAATGGGCAGGGTGGCTACATCACCCCTGCCGCCTCGGGGATCCCCACCGCTTCAGAGCGGGGGGCAGAATCAGAAATGGCCCATAAATGGGCAAGGTGGCTACATCACCCCTGCCGCCTCGGGGATCCCCACCGCTTTAGAGCGGGGGGCAAAATCAGAAGTGGGCCATAAATGGGCAAGGTGGCTACATCACCCCTGCCGCCTCGGGGATCCCCACCGCTTCAGAGCGGGGGGCAAAATCAGAAGTGGCCCATAAATGGGCAAGGGGGCTACATCACCCCTGCCGCCTCGGGGATCCCCACCGCTTTAGAGCGGGGGGCAAAATCAGAAGTGGGCCATAAATGGGCAAGGTGGCTACATCACCCCTGCCGCCTCGGGGATCCCCACCGCTTCAGAGCGGGGGGGCAAAATGAGAAGTGGCCCATAAATGGGCAAGGTGGCTACATCACCCCTGCCGCCTCGGGGATCCCCACCGCTTTGGAGCCGGGAACAAAATCAGTGGTGGCCCATAAATGGGCAAGATGGCTACATCACCCCTGCCGCCTCGGAGATCCCCACCGCTTCAGGGCGGGGGGCAAAATCAGAAGTGGCCCACAAATGGGCAAGGTGGCTACATCACCCCTGCCGCCTCGGGGATCCCCACCTCTTTAGAGCGGGAGGCAAAATCAGAAGTGGCCCATAAATGGGCAAGATGGCTACATCATCCCTGCCGCCTCGGGTATCCCCACCGCTTCAGAGCGGGGGGCAAAATCAGTGGTGGCCCATAAATGGGCAAGATGGCTACATCACCCCTGCCGCCTCGGGTATCCCCACCGCTTCAGAGCGGGGGGACAAAATCAGAAGTGGCCCATAAGTGGGCAAGGTGGCTACATCACCCCTGCCACCTCGGGGGGCCCCACCGCTTCAGAGCGGGAGGCAAAATCAGAAGGGGGCCATAAATGGGCAAGGTGGCTACGTCGAGCCCTGCCGCTTCGGGGATCCCGGCGCTTCAAAGCGGGCGGCAAAATCAGAAGTGGCCCATAAATGGGCAGGGTGGCTACATCACCCCTGCCGCCTCGGGGATCCCCACCGCTTCAGAGCGGGGGGCAGAATCAGAAATGGCCCATAAATGGGCAAGGTGGCTACATCATCCCTGCCGCCTCGGGGATCCCCACCGCTTTAGAGCGGGGGGCAAAATCAGAAGTGGGCCATAAATGGGCAAGGTGGCTACATCACCCCTGCCGCCTCGGGGATCCCCACCGCTTCAGAGCGGGGGACAAAATCAGAAGTGGCCCATAAATGGGCAAGGGGGCTACATCACCCCTGCCGCCTCGGGGATCCCCACCGCTTTAGAGCGGGGGGCAAAATCAGAAGTGGGCCATAAATGGGCAAGGTGGCTACATCACCCCTGCCGCCTCGGGTATCCCCACCGCTTCAGAGCGGGGGGGCAAAATGAGAAGTGGCCCATAAATGGGCAAGGTGGCTACATCACCCCTGCCGCCTCGGGGATCCCCACCGCTTCACAGCGGGGGGCAAAATCAGAAGTGGCCCATAAATGGGCAAGGTGGCTACATCACCCCTGCCGCCTCGGGGATCCCCACCGCTTCAGAGCGGGGGGCAAAATCAGAAGTGGCCCATAAATGGGCAAGGTGGCTACATCACCCCTGCCGCCTCGGGGATCCCCACCGCTTCAGAGCGGGGGGCAAAATCAGAAGTGGCCCATAAATGGGCAAGGTGGCTACGTCACCCCTGCCGCCTCGGGGATCCCCACCGCTTCAGGGCGGGGGGCAAAATCATAAATGTCCAAAAAAGGGCGGAAATGCAACGTCACCCTTGCATTGTGGGGGGTCCCTAGCTAAGGGGACAAAATCAAAAGTGGCTGAATTGGGGGCAAGGACAAAACTCTGGATGTGCAGTCCAAAAGAACACCACCAAAAAAAATCTCACAAATGATGTGTTTGCGTCAAAAAACACCCTTAAAACCCCCCCTCGGACCATTTTTAAAAAAGGGGGGGGGTTCAAAACCCCCCACGATATCCGATTTCTCAGAAACCCCCCTCCCCCTTGCCAACGGACATACATGCCCCTTGCCATCTCTGGGTCTCCCAAGCGGAGGAGGAATCAAAGTGGCAACATAAACCCTACCGTCACAAGGTCCCTAGAGGTCCCTAGGGCGGGGAAGTCTTGGATAGTGTTGGTCAGGGACATTTTGACCTGCAAAGATGCCTGGCACGCGCCCTGCATGCTAACGTTCACCCCAAAGCAACGACAACCTCCGTTGCACCTCAAAGCACTTCGCTTTGGCTTTTTGGATGTCGAAGATGCTCTAACCCAGGGCATAGGACCCATCAGATCGGGTGTCCCCAGGGGTCCGCAAGACAACATCGCTGGGAACCGGAGTCGGACATGAGAACGAGTGCGGGGTGACGGATGGTGGTTCGATACAACGAAGGAAGGACCAGGAGCAGGGGGGGGGGAGGATGCGGTCGCCAGGATTGGCAAAAAATGCGGGATATTTGCGGGAAAAATGCGGAAAAAGCGGAAAAAAATGCGATAGAAAATGTGGTTCTGTTAGAATGGTGTTTGCCCCTCGAAACCCCTATGTTTCATGTCGTCTTGCACGACCGGGCGCTCAAAGCATGGACCCCTTGGTGGAACAACTTAGTGCAGCAGTTCAACTCACGAATATCACGGAATAGGCTCAAAACCCGTAGGGGCAGAAGCTGCAGCTGCTTGGTAAGGCCAAACCACTAAATCTCCGCGTGTTTGGGACCCATGTGGTAGCCGGAGGCCCTTCCCCCCAGGGCTTCCTGCAACACAATGCGCAAACCTCAGCCCCATCCCTCCATCATCCTACACACCTAAGTTGCCTGCATCGGTAGCCTCCCAACCATGAGCCAGAAGGTGTTCTCAGTGCAGTAACGGACGTACGTGCCCCTTGCCATCTCTCTCGGGTCTCCCAAGCGGAGGAGGAATCAAAGTGGCGACATAAACCCTACCTTCACAAGGTCCCTAGAGGTCCCTAGGGCGGGGAAGTCTTGGATAGTGTCGGTCAGGGACATTTCGACCTGTAAAGATTGCTTGCACCTTCCCAACATGCTAACGTTCACCCCAAAGCAACGACAACCTCCGTTGCACCTCAAAGCACTTCGCTCTGGCTTTTCGGATGTCGAAAAGGCTCTAACCCAGGGGCATAGGGCCCATCAGATCGGGTGTCCCCAGGGGTCCAGAAGACAATAGCGCTGGGAATCGGAGTCCGACAAGAGGATGGGTGCGGGGTGACGGATGGTGGTTCGATACAACGAAGGAAGGACCAGGAGCAGGGGGGGGGGGGGGATGCGGTCGCCAGGACTGGCAAAAAATGCGGAAAAATGCAGGGGAAATGGGGAAAAAGCGGCAAAAAATGTGATAGAAAATGCGGTTTTGTTAGAATGGTGTTTGCCCCTCGAAACCCCTATGTTTCATGTCGTCTTGCACGGTCGGGCGCTCAAAGCATGGACCCCTTGGTGGAACAACTTAGTGCAGTAGTTCAACTCAAGAATATCACGGACTAGGCTCAAAACCCCTAGGGGCAGAAGCTGCAGCTGCTTGGTAAGGCCAGACCGCTAAATCTCCGCGCCGCGCGCGCACCGCGTCAGGTGCTCCCCCATTGACCCAAACCGCCGGGCTCCCGGGGGTGGGGGGGGGGGGTACCTTAAAATGATCCCCATCACGCGCTGATCATTTTTGAATATAAACAACTGGGGGAAAAAAATTTCAAAAAACATTTGCTTGTCGGGTCAGGCTCCAATCAGCCAAGGTCCGACCCGGAGGTCAGGTCGGGGTCAAAATCCTTTTTTGTGTTTTTCATCCATTTTTGAATTCTCCACAAAATTCTGAGTATTTTGAGTATAGACACATCGGGTGAAACAAACATTTCCCTCTGCCGTCTGCCTAAAAAAAAGTCTCCCGCGCCTCTGGCGCCCACAAAACCCATTATTCCTCACAACTAACTGATTACAAGACAATGCCACTAGAATATTTCCTCTTGAACATTACACTAAGGGACCTGCCCAGGAAATGTGAAGAAAAAATGCAGAAATTTGGGGGAAATGCGGACCGCAATCCCCCCCCCCCCCTGCCAGGAGCTGGGCTTCCCGATACACCCCCTCTGCATTGACATAGGCAAAGGGGGCTCGTACTTGTGCCGCACGTGTACAACGTGCGCCTTTGGAGCTGGTCGTCCCGGGAACCGCCGGATTATTGCCCATGATTTTCCTGTATCCTGCTTCCACTCCTTGCCCTGGTAGGTGCGCCGCCCGCGCGAGCACTACGTCCAGTCCTCCCCCGAAGTAAAGCCGGTTTGAGAGACTCGCCACCGTTTGTTGTTGTTTCGCCGCCGTGGGGGTATGGGCCCGAATTGGCTGCCTCGGCACCACAACGGTCGTTGTTGTCGTGGTGCTACCCAACGTTCCCATGCGCACAGCAGGCGCACGGTAAAACAGCAGTGCACCCGGGCGGTAGTCTGATCTTCACGTTGGGAATTTGTGTTGCGCACCGCAAATGACTCACTGAAATGAGGCGCACGAGGACGCAAGGCAACAACACGCAAAGCCCTGGCACTGCACGCCTGATCAGTGACCCAACAGGCCCCAGTCGCGAAGTTCATGTGCAGACGTGTGTGTGGTCAACCAATCCGTTTTGACTCGCATGCCATGTGCCTCTCAAGAATGTCGTTGATGAGTGGCATTATGGCGAGCAACCCACAGTCCTACCAGCGACCGTGCCACCCCCTACATGCCTCCGCATAACGTGCACATAGGTGGATACAGGGCACCGCACAGCATCAGCACATGGACCAGAAACATGCACAGGCGGTCGCACACTACCATGACGCGTGCGCGCTATGCTGCCTTGCCGACCGCACCCCTACCCACAACCTTGCAAATGCCCCTGCAAGGGCTCAGCTCACGACACTCTCCAGAAACTCCACATGAACCCCCTTCCGCCCCCCCCACCTTTTGGAGGCGCCCCACTGCCCCCACCCGCGCCGCTGGAAAACAGCCCTCATTGTGTCACCCTCTGCGCCAGAGGGACGGCATGCCGCCTGCCCCCTTGCGCTTTGCCCATGGAGAGCGTGTCGACCAGGGAGCGCACTGCAACACCAAAACACCCAACCCGCACGACCCCCTTGCCCTGCCTACCGTCCTGCCTTTGCATGAGAGCGGTGCGCGATGGAAGGCCCCACCCCCGGAGGTGTAGGGCCACACGCTTGTTCACTGCGATCTGGATCCTTACGCGGATCAGGCATTAGCCCTACATCAGCTGAGTTAGCCCTCCACAACCGCAGGAGTCGGGCACGTCGGGAAGGCAGGTGCTGCCATGTGTCTACCAAAGGGCACACTTGGGCAAGCAGCGGCATGCAAGGACCCGGAGACACAGAAGATTGACCCGCACGCGTTGTTGCTATTTTTTGTAGGGATGGCGGTGGGTTGGGGTGGGGTATGGGGGGTAGGCGTAGTTGTTGATGTGTGTATGCACAAGACTGCGGTGCATAAGATGTGTGTTGCAGTGCAGGGATCTAGGGCATTGTGGAACTGAGGGGCCTCCCCCCTCCTCCCGGCCCACGGCCCCGGGGGGTCGGCCGCATGCGGGGGGTCCAGGGTACAGTCTCCCTTCGTTCTGTCAACCCATTTCAGGAATTCCCGCGCTTGTTTTCGCCCGAACGGCCGTGGAGCGTAGCAGTGCGCGCAATTTCTATGGGCTTCCACTGTCTTACGCTTGGGTTATGTGCGAGTGATTTTATGGTACGCCGTGGACGAGGGAGAGAGGCTGGTGTGCACAGCGGAAATGGGGCTGGACGGGGCGGCAGTGACGACCGATTTTCAATACTGGTCGCCCCAGTGCGACGGATGATGGGGTGTACCCCGGCACCAAAGAGTTGTCGGCCAGACACACACGATAGGGCATTTACCCGGGGTTGTCCCCGCCCCCCGCACACACACACGCAGAATTCCGAAAACCCCCACCCCCCCCTGCCCCCGTGCGGTAGGCCGCACACGAAGAAGGCCCTGTTTGAAAGTCTCTGTTCTTTGGAGGTCAACGTGGTACAGAAAAAGGCACTTTGTAAAGATCGATGTTGAACAACCCCCGGCTGAATGGAGGTCCCAGGTCAAGCCCCAACGTGTGCCCCCCCCCCCCTCCCCCTCCGGCAGCCAAAATGCATGAACGCCACGCACACAGCGACGGGTCACCAAACGCTCAACAGACTCTTCAAAGATCCGAGGGTTGGTAACACATTCAAAACCCAGTGTCCCCCCCAGGCCCACCACTTGGCCAGACTTGGCCCCAAAATACAGGCTGCAGAAGGGCTTGTTAATAACAGGTCAGTCCCCCAATGTTGCACGTTTACGTGCCCTTGTCCCCGTGCGGGCTCTTGAGACGTGTGGTGTCCTTGACGGCCATGCCTTTAGACTTCATCACAACGGCCGAAACAAAGGCCGCAGCTTTGCTCTGTTTGCCGTGGCCCTCAGGCACTTGCTGAGTCTACACGCCGTGTTCCACGAAGTTTGTGTCGCCGAAAGTCCCTGCGGTTGGCAGTCCACGAGGCACCGCAATTCGGGGGTTGCCCCACTCCCCCACTGTGCCTCGTATCGGCGTTGCATGTGCGAAGGGAATCAGGGGAAGCCGGTGCGGATGGCCGGTGTAACTACGAGCAGCAGTTCGCAGGCCAGGCCCGACCTGCGCGGCCCGCAGACAAACACTTGCTGACGGGGCCGGGGACAATGGCACGTGAACGTGCGACAAACGTCGCCAATCGCCCCCACAAAATTGACTCCTCCCGAAATCAGGGCCGTCGTGGGCGCCAAAAACAAAAAATTGCGCATTTGGACCTCAACCGCTGGATTCGCCCACCCCAGGGCCAGCCCCCCCCCTCTCAACGAGTGCGTTCGGCAGTGTGACTCGGTAATTCCCCCCAAAAGGGCAAATAACGTCCGAGCCCAGTGCTCACCGCCACGTAAGCAGCCTCGTACGTGAGCCTGGCCAAGTGATATAGTACTGCCATGTGATGTCCTCGATGCCTCCATACACCCACTCCCATTCCTACTCGGGTCAGCGGGGCTTTTTCCTGTTGGGCGGTGTAGGGGGCAGAAGTCCTGTCCCTTACAGATTCCAGGACCCCCCCCCCTCTCCAGGAGTGCGTCGGGCACTGTGACTAGGCAATACTCTCCAAGAGGGCATTGACGTCGCCGGTGCGCTGCTTCTCACGGACCCAGTCCCAGAGGACTGCGTCGAAGTGGGAGGGATGCGCGAAGTACGGGGCGTAGGTCTGGATGGTGCTGGGCCTGGGGTGCAGCAGCTGGAAGCCCCCGCGGTAGTGGTGCGCGTCCTCGAAGTCCTGCAGCACAGCCTTGGGGGTCGCGGGGTTCAACGAAGGATGGGAGGCTTGACCGCGGTCGAAGACCTGAGCCGAGAGAGGGGGCAGGGCCTTCGGCGCCGGGGCAGCGTAATGGCAGGCGGACTTTGCGGGGCGGCAGAAAGAGGCGGGGTGGGGGGGGGGGGGTCAGTCAAATGGGGGCATTCAGTAAAATTAACAGAAGTATTCATTTTGAAAATCTATTCAAGACTTCAAGTTTTCCTCAGGTTTACCAAAATTTGCTATTTTCACAAGAAAAATGGGGGGTGCGGGACGGGAGGGGGGAAAACAAGAACAAGAGGTCGCCCTGGCACAGCGATTGGGAGCCACCGCAGAGCAAACCAGCGTTCGGGCCCGGCTCAGGCGTTCGGGCCACAAACGAGTACAGCCTGGCCCCCCGATCCGAAATCGCCCGAAGCAAAGCCAAGTTCAAAGGCCTGATTAAGTCACACTGGCGTCGGAGGAGAGAGACAAGCTGCAGGCACTGCCCCAACGCAATGGCAATGGAGCAGAGATGCGAAGGATTCGGAAAGTGGAGGCACAGCCGGGAGGGCACGGGGGGTGGCAGAGGGGACAGGTGCCCCCGAGTCATCTCGTGTGCCTTGCATTTGATGGAGGCCACTTTTGGACTTGTCAGGTCGTCTCAGGCTCCCCCACGTGGGACTCGGGGCTACAAGGCCACCGCAGACCCTGGGCGACTCAGGCACAGTGCAGCCCAACACAAGCCCATGCACATGCACACATCACTACCACGTCAATTCATGGTCCTGACCGGGGGCACTGAGGCCCTACGCCAAGCAGTCGGTGGAGTATCTGCGCTCGCGCTCACCCGCCGGCAGTGGCGGCCACCGCAGGTCCCACAACGCGCCACAGGGTCGAAGACACATGGGCAGTGGTGCACAGTCCGAGACATGATGCACGAGGCCGGGGCCGAGCCCCCAGACCACAGGACCGGGTCTGCAGGTCTTGAGACTGGTGAGGCTTGCCAGAGGACATCGCACTCACTGCAGCTCCCGGGGGGGCGGTGGAGGGAGGGAGGGAGGGAAGGAGTGGGGGGCGGTAGGAAGGATCCACCCACGCAGGCTGAACCACCGACGCATCCGAAACCAAAAAAAATATTCTCATTGAGGGAAATGTGAAGGTTCGAATAGAGAGCAAAACAGTAGAGGCCCATTGCAGGTACACAAATCTTTTTTTCCCTGGGACCCCCCCCCCCGCCTCGTAGGGTACCCAAGCACTAAGCACGTCCCTGTCTAAGTGCCTCCCTGCCCCAGGCATGCAACCCCAGTTTATGGGGGCTTATGCCAACCCCACCCACAAATGCACCCCTTTTTCAATAGGTTGCTTCAACGAAAGAGAGGGGGGGGGGGGAGTTGACTGCCACATGCTGCCCCCGTGTCGGCAACATCTGACCCGTCACGAAGTCAATGGGCGAACCCCTGCAGCACCCCATGCGGGAGCGCGGTGAGCCATGGTACTGAGGCGAGCACAGCCCCACTCCGGAAGGCTACGGGCTGGGGGAATGTACTACGGGACCAGTGCACGGACCTGCAGCAGCAGCATGTTCAGCATGTCCGAAACCACAGAGCTCTTCAGGTCGTAGTCGAGGTGTGAACTGGACTCCATCGACGGTAACACATTGACTTCCTGTCCAACAAGTAGGAGCAGGAGTAGGAACAGGGGGAGGGAAGGGGCAGAGGCACGGCGGGAGGAGGAGGAGGACGAGGACGAGGAGGAGGAGGAGGACGAGGACGAGGAGGAGGAGGAGGACGAGGAAGAGGAGCAGTAGGAGCAGGGGCAGGGGCAGGGAAGGGGCAGGACATCATGGCCCCAAAAGAACATGTGCGTACCCCCGGAACTAACCAGAGCATACTCGTTCAGCCGTATGGTACACGTACACGCCCCCCCCAAAGGCACCACCGCGGCCCCGGGGGATGACAGCAGGCAGAAGCCCCAAGTGGTGGCAACAAGGTACTTACAAGCGATCGTTGCAGGCTCTTCACGGTCAAGTCTCCTCAGGGCTTCATCACCGTCCATACGTGGCTGGGGCACGGCAGAACTATTGGCCAAGGGCAGGGGCAGGAGGAGGAGGCGGAGGAGCGCCAGTAAGAGTGCCTTCAGAGGCCCCCAGCTTCGTCCCGCGGAGGTGGCTGTGCACCACGGATCATTTTTTCGTCCACCCCGACTCCCGGTAGTTACCTGTTCGCAGCCGCCGGTTCTCCCGCATCCTCTGGAGGTTTCTACTCCTTTGTACCGCCCTCACCTACGTCACCAGAGGGGCAGGGGCAGCGGCACGGGTAGGGGCAAGGGCAGGGGCAATGGCAGGGGCAGGGGCACAGGGCGTTGGAGGGCCAGGGGTGGGAGATGCACGGAAGAGGACAACCCCAGCCCCAAACACAAGGTACACTCGTGCAATGAAAGGAGGCCGAGTCCGGAACAAGGGGCGTCATCCGCGCCACACATTCAAAGCAGAGAACAAAAGAAGGGACATGGCTGTACCCACATCAGGCCATCGCTTACGGACACCCCCCCCCCCGGGGGGGCGGGGGGGGGGGCTCAGGAGAAAAACGAAACTTACTGAAGAGGCCCGAAATTGGAGACCGATTTTGGGTACACAAACGTTCTTTTTTTCGCGTCTGACCTCCCCCCCCATGGGGATGGGCGGGTGGGGGTGGGTGGGGGTCCCCCCGGCCCCAGAGGCGAGGGGGGGGGGGGGGTTGCCATGGCCTGGTCCACACGACACGGCTGGTCCCCTCCACACTGACTGTTGGATGCTTCACACACCAAGAGCCAAGGCTCATTGCCACTGTCAAGCATGATGTCGAAGCCAAAGAGCTCAAAGCAGCTGTGATCGCTCGCCCGCATGGGAATAGAGGCTTTCACAATGTGGCCTGCAGACGGACATGGCACAAGGCGTCGCACCCCTGTCAGCAGTCCCACGGAGTGTAGCCACTTGTGGTGGGCCGATGGACTGGGGGTTGATCGGCCTCTGCCCGGGAATCGGGCTTACGAACGAAGCCCAAGAGGCCCTTGCTGAGGCCAGGCACATGACACGGCCAAGCAAGTGTGGGGGGCGTTGAAGCACTGTAGAGGCCGATTCCTTCGTCAAAAACTCGGCTAATGATGAATCAACTGCTTTACTGCCAAATGCAGTGGTCATGGTCGTGTGTTGTTGTGTGTCGCGTGTGCGGCAAAACGTCTGCCCACGATCTCCAGTTGAGATCCAGTCCGCATATTGGCCCCAGCCAAACAGTCAACGGCCTGTAGATCCAACAGCGCACACAGTCCACACCGTACAGCCACCAGCCTGGCTACGGCGAAAGCTAACCTCGGCACAATGGCCGTCGACGGACAGCTCCTCTACGACAAACGTGCCTCTCCTGCGGTTGGAGGATGAGCGATGAAGGAGGGAACCCTGATGCGGTAAACGCCAGCAAATGGACAGACCGCCTTAAACACCCCAAGCACCTTGTGCACAGAGGGGGGGGCAGTCGGACCCGGTCCCGCTGCGAACCACCCCCCACATGGTCCTGCCCTTCACACCGCCGGGACCGCTATCTTTCGAAACCCGGGAACCGGGGGGGGGGGGGCTGGGGGGGGGGGTTCGCATACAAGGACCGGCCCGGCTGCACATCCCCCCTTGACCGCGTGGTTGCAACGTCCGCCCAGGTGCCCATTCACAGAATGCGTACACCTGTTGCAAAAGGGTCCTCAACAGCAAACGAAAAAAACGGCTTTTTATGATCCCTGGCAACGGTCGGCGATTGACCCGACGGTGTGGGGAAGGGGAGCGGGGATCAGGGTTCTAAACGGGCTGGAAAGAAACCGAAGGGCTCATGGAGGGACCACCCCCTGACATACTGTCCGTAAGACCAGCCATACCATACGCCCGGGTGGTCGAATCACATTCACCTGCCGCTCGTTCTTTTGCGTATGGAGCTGATGTAGAACCACCAAACACCCTCCCCGTCTGCAGATGGCCGGTCATTTGCAACCCCTCCTCACACCTTGCGTGCAGCCCAAACGCAAGACCCGTGCCTTCTTTATGCATTGGTACATTTGGAACCAACTTTCATCTGGGGTGCAGTTGTAATTCGGTCCATCCGGTGGGCATCGGCAGGGTCCGCAGGGTCCCAACACCCGTGGCATGAGAAGTGGGGGGGGCGGGTTCTAGAAGGGGAGGAACGGTTGGGCTTTGAGGAGTAGATTGTTGACGTTGCTGATCCCAAGCCATCGGGAACAGGTACTTTTGCTGGGCGAGAGAGCGCAGCATTTCCAGGCATTTTGCTGCCCCGCCCCCCACCCCCCCATTTGTGTTTGTGTGCGGGTCAGAATGAGCAGTGGCGAGAGGCCAATGGGCAAACCACCTCATACCGAGGCCTTGTGCCAAACCCCCCCCCGTTTTCTGGGTCTGCCGAGGGTAACGGCAGTGTTTAGACAGGGTCACAGCCCCATGACAATTGTCAAGGCCAGAGCAGATCTACCACAGCGGGCGTGGGGTCATAGCCCCTTTCCGGAGCAGGCACAGATCAGCCATACGTCACCACAGGGGGTGCGGTGGGTGTGTATTTTGGGGGTGGTGTGCCAATGCAGGGCCTTTGGTGTTGAACGACGTTCCCGGGTCGCTGCTCTGCCCCTCACGCCATCAGTCGCTCCCCTCTCCCAAGTACCTGCCTAGCGCAGCTCACTGGACCGAGTGCGGTAAACCTCTCCCCATTCCGCCCATCCCCGCGTCCACTAGCAAAGCTCCTGGGCGCTGCCCATCGACCCCGGGCTTGCACCTGTGGTCAGTGGCCCCCGCATGGCGCTGCATCTTTGGGTGACTTGTGGGGCGGCAGCCCATGACGATGAATCCGGTTTGGCAGCAAGTCCCCACCCTCTAGACCCTGTCCCTTTGGCGCCCTTGAAGAGGGGGTCCCCTTCGTAGGACACCCGGGCCAGGGTGGTCGGGCACAGTGCACCATAAAGAGGGTCTCTATCCCGCAGCACCCGAACGCCACGACAGGGGGACGCGGCGGGTATGCCGTGGTGGGTCCTGTCAGACCCGCTGGGCTTACAATCCGCAATCGTCGGGACCTCCGAATGCCCGGGAGGCACAAACCTCTGACACTGAGTAGCGTGCGGATGATGATGTCGTGCACTTTCTCCCAAAGCTGCTCCTGCAAAACATGGAACGGGGACCATACAACTGTGCCAAGGGCAGGCCCCTAGCGTCGCTGGCGCCCATGCGGCCGTGTGGCCCTCGGTGGCGCCGCCGGCGGACCCGGTGGCCCCCACTGTGCTCGGCGTCCCACGCGGGTTCTGTGAGCTGCGAACGCACCCGATCCCGTGCGGCGTGTGGGGGGAATGTGCCTTCCCCGCCTTGGGCCAAGTTCTGGGTCTGGGCCCAAAAGTGCGGAAACACGGGGTCGGCGTGTTTAGACAAGCCTGTGTGGCCGCGCGGCCCGTACCACGGAACACACGTTGCAGACCTCAGCCAACCCTAGCCCTAATCCAGCCCCGGACCCAGCATACACATAAACACTCAATGAACACTCAATAAACACTCAATGAACACCAGTAAACACTCAATGAACACTCAATAAACACCAATAAACACCAATAAACACTCAGGACCCCATACACCCCCTTGGGACAATGAATGGGAATTCAAGTAGAGCAGATTCTTTCGCATCCTTGAGTGTGGTCCCCTAGGTTTCCCCCAGAGGTTCAAGAAGTGTAAGTTGAAAGGATCGCACACAAAATCTTTTTTTGCACAAATTTCGCCGCTCCACTAGGTATTTTATAGGCTGTTCAGAATGGCGCGCAAAATACAAGTGCACATGGCATTACAGCTGCACCAACATTGTGACACCCACATGGACCCTTCCTGCAGCCCGCACAAAGCCACAAACCACATTCTCTGTTAGATTGGAACCGCAAAATCGATGGTTCCAAAAAAGGCCAAAAAGTGTGGAAACACGGGGTCACCATGTTTAGACAAGCCCGTGGTAGGACAAGGGTAGGGGGGGGGGGGGTAAGTGATGGACCTGATCCCATGGGGGGTGCCCAGGTGCAGTCCTGGACCCCGACACCCCCAAACATTTTGGCCCCTTGAAGGGGGGGGGGGACCAAAAACACCAACCGCTACCTCGTGCCTGAGCTTCGAGGGCGGGATCTTCAATGAGCAACAAGCGACATTAGCTTAAGATATTAAAACCGAAAAAGTTTTAATATCTTTCTTTAAGGACAAAACAAAAATGATTTTAGAAAAGTTTTGATAAAAAAAGTAAAATATTTGAAAAATAACGCTTAATAAATGAAAATTTTCAGCTTTCATTTAAAGACTTTTCAAACTAATAAAAAAGGATTTTCACCTAAAAAATACTGTATAAATTGAATTAAAAATCCTTTTAAAAGAATAAGACAAAATTTCTGATTATCTCACTCAAAAAAGTAATAAAATAAAACATCTTAATATTAGAATTATAGAAGATAAATTTTCTGCTATGGCTAAGTGTTTGCACTGCGTGCGCACTGCGTGCATATTGCGCACGCAGAGGCTAGGATACTCACCCAAGAATACCTGTCACCTGTTTACTAGGGGGAAGACCGAAAGGTGTGTTTACTAGGGGGAAGACTGAAAGGTGTCAATACCATAGGGTTGGCCAAGTGTCCATCGATACTTCTGGTTGTAGTTATAACCAACAGCATCGTCGAAGAAGAACTATCCGGTCCTGGTGTCGACTCGCCACCATCGAGTATCGGCGATCGAGAGCCTTTGAGCGACGATGACAAAGTTGACTTCTTTGCAGTTGTAGACGTGGCCATACCGATCGATGATCTTGAGCATCTCGGTTCGAGAATCACCTTGAAGTCGACCAAGGTTTTGGTGCACATACTATCTGTCGGGGAGAGTACTCTGCAGGGCGAATCGAACCGCCTCTACGGATACGAGGCTCGCTGCAGTGTCGACAATGACGACGTCGAGATCCGGGTCGTGTCGACTGTGTACACTTTGTCGATGGGCCTCTTCTCGGGGGAAATGGTTGACAATTCAAATATGCCACATCCTAAATGCTTGGGAAGCCAAAAAAATCCTGGTACGGAACCAAAAACTTGTGAAAAGGGGCCAAAACTAGGGTTCGAGTATTTGCCGACAACCAAAACTTCGCACTGTGTGCGCACTGCGTGCATGGCATTCCCTATAACATCATATATGGAGTATATATAGAACCATTTGTCCCCATGGCGAGGAAAGACCGATGTGGCCACAAAATCAGAAGTGGCTGCGCAACTCCTACCCTCTTTGGGGCCCAAGGAAACTGCCGAGAAAAAACTGAGCACTTTGAGTGTAAACACAAGGGTGACCGGTTCTCCCAGCCCCCTTCAACGGGGCAACAAAACGTTCCGGCGCCTGCGGCGCCAGCCAATTTCTCCGTGTTGGTCTGTACGATGGTCGGAACCTCTCAAACACTTTGGCCCCAGAGAGGGGGCGGGGGGGGGGGGTCAGGGCCTGCACCTGGGCACCCCCCATGCCTCATCCCGTGGAGGGGGATGCAAGGGATGGAGTACGTGGGGCATGCACCTGATCCAGGGACGCATTGGCTTCGCTCAGATACTGCTTGAGCTCTTGGACGCCCCACTTCGTGCCCTTGCCGTCCCCCAGCCCCAGCGCAAAGATGGGCCCATCGACGTTGGTCTTGGCCCTGCGGTTGATACTGAAATTCGTGAGGTCCGAGAAGGCGTTGAACTCTGAAGAAACAGCGATACAACAAGACCGGGGGCTGGGTCAGGGGGCAGAGGCATGGCTGAGGGTAGCAAAGGGGGCCGGTGTTTGGAGCGTGGCTCTGCATGCTCCCCTGCCGGTGCGCGCCCCGCATCCCCGTCAGTCCTGAACCTCCCTGCATCACATGCACTGCGCAATTCAATCGTCGCCGATTCAATGTCAGGTTGGCTTGGCTGGCATCCTGCAGCCCATGCCGGCCATTTGTTGTTGTTTTCAGCACAGTCTAGTCCCATGGCTCACTTGCCTGAGCCACCATCTGAAGATTGTAAAACTGTAAATGGAGAAACTGGAAACCTGACCATCTGCATATGCCCCACCCACCCCTCCAGAAGAAGAAAGAACTTCCGTGAACATTCGGTACTGGAGCTGTGTGGCTCACATTGCTTCGGGAAATCGCCTAACCGCCCCCCACTCTTTGTCCAAACAACGGTAAAGTTCCAAAAGTTGCGGAAACAACACCGAGCAATTCAGTGAAGTGTTGGCGGTCCAAATAAAAAAGCCCCACGAACGGTATGTGTCCTGCTTCAGAATACAGCAATAAACTACACGCCATTGGAAATGGTGCTTACGCTACTTCTGCGTGCAATTTTTGGCCACAGTGAGTCAGGTCAGCCGTCAGCGCCAGTGAAAGGGCCATTCATTGATCTCATTCTCTCAAATGATGTGGGCGTGATCGCGACAGCGGATGGCCGTCATTTCGTTTCGAAAACGGGTGATCGGGGTGTGGACTGTGGGATACTGACCACCGTTGACGAAAAGCGGGTGTCTGCCAACGAGACCCACGGGCTCTGATGCGACATGACTTGGCCCAACCATCTGAACGCCGACCGGAAGCGGTGGCGATCGCGCCTGCCCACAACTTGACGTGACATTGCACGCTCCGTTGACGCGGCCATGCCATGGCGCCGAGTTGGATGACCACAACGATCACAACGCCCAAACCAAAGCGACCCGTGGCTGGCCCCATCCATAGCTCAATTGTCTGAGCCGGGGTCTAGTCCCACGGATCACGTGCCCAAGCCGCCATCTCGTCCTGTGGGTCACTTCGTTGAGCACGATCTGGTCCCGGGGCTCACTTGTCCAAGTCATGATCGGGTCCTAAAGCTCACTGTCCGGGCCATGATCTGGTCCTATGGCGCATGCAGTCCGAGCCATAATCTGGGGCTACAGCTCAATGGCCAGGCCAAAATCTCGTCCTGTAGCTCACTTAACACACGCCACATTCCGGTCCTTTCGCTCCCTTGTCCTCACCACAATCTGCAGCTATCGCTCACTTACGGGGGGCATTTGCAACGCGTGCACACCGCGCGCACGTTTTGCGCCCACTATTGCTCGGCGTGCTCTTGCATGTTGAGTGCCTCAATGAGATGCTTCCTTTGTTGCGCATCGCAGCATCCCCCGTCTGGGTACCATGAGTACCACATTATGAGTACCATGCCAATCAGTTCGTTCAGTGCGTGATATGCTACAACCAAGAGGCACACTGCTCCTGGACAAAATGTGCGGCAATGCTGCTATACATCGGGCTGCCGGCAAAAGACAGTTTAGACTAATTCGCCGCGCAACGGCCCCATCTTTCATGCATGAAAAGAGCGGCACAAGCAGCAAAACACAGACCACAATCGGACCCTACTGCTCACTTGTCCAAGCCAGTCGAATACCTCAGAACCTACAATCTGGTTTTGAATCATTCGTCCGTTATTGCATGCTGTAGGTCAATTGTACTTGTCGCAAGCTTGGTTTGCGACTGACGTGGTATGCTCAGCTTTCGTGCAAATCTGACGTTGGTGGCTGTGAGTATTGATTGATGTGGATTGGGGTAATCTCGACAACAACAATTAAACTGAGAGTTGTCAGCCACCCACCGTGCTCTCTCGCACTTCTGCCCGGGACAAGAGCCCACGGTGACAATGTCTCAGCGCGCGGGGCCACGTCTTTTGTATGATGTGCTGGTTGGTTGAGATCATGAATGGGAACGGGGGGGGGGGGCGCCATAAAGGCTGAAGGATCCTGGAGGAGACTGACAGCGCCTGGTTCGGGAACCTCCTTAGGAAGAATGGCACTGGAAAATGAAAGCCCTGGCATGGGGCAGTGTGTTCGCTGCTCGCCGGACGTGGGGGTGTGGTCGGGAAAGGAATGCAAATTTGTGGGCAATGGTGGAATGCGTGCCCCACTGCTCACAATTGAGGCGTTCGGCCCTCTGTAGCGCCCAATCTGTTGCCAGTGCTGACAGGCCTTGCATTCAGTCATTCCCAGACCGTGAAGTTTGGAGAGTGCCCTCATCATAACACAGGGCATATGGCCAGGGGGCTGCGGCTGCACGGGGGGGGGAGGGGGGCCATGAAGGCGGGTAGGATTACCGGTGCCCAGAACCGCGTCTTTGGTATGACACGCCTTTTCGTCGAGGTTGGTACCAAGTGTGCCGTTCTACTCCGGCCACCCGATCTGGGACATCTCTGAGTTCCAATTCCATGGCTTTGCGCCGTGCACTTCTGGACACCGCCGCACTCCGCCTCGGCTTTTGACATAGCATAAGAAATCCCAACAAATCGGCAGAACAAATCAGCAGACCGATTTTTCAGCAAAACAGGTTCCCAGTGACCTGGATCTCAGTCCCAGGCCCCAAACACACCTTCCTTTGGGTTGCTCTGTAGTTGGAGTCATGTGCAAACCCAAAATATCTCTCATTTTTTTTTAAAAAAGGTCATCCCTCGGTCTGTACATGGTCCTTGAGCAATAGTCTTCCAGCTGCAGTTTACTCTAATGGTATATGTCCGGTGTGATGACCCAATTGACGGTGGTTCAAATCGCCTAAGACACTTTTTGTCACCTGTCCTGCAGTGGTCAATCTGATGGGAAACTTGTTATTCCATGCACCAACAAACCCTGCCACAAGAAGACAAATGCACACAGGAATCCCATTGAAACATTGCTGGCCTTCAATATTCTGATCTGCAACAAAAACATGTGTCAGGAGAACAATGTACGGAATAGGTTTGGCGCATGGAACATCATGAATGCCTGAGGTAACGTGCTTCGTCAGTGAGTCCTCCAGTGTCTCATCCATCTTTTTTCCACATGGCTTGCAGTACAGCCTACCATTGTTGGGCCTTGGGCACAGGGGAGAAGCAAAGGAGGGGGGGACGTCACAATACATTCCCGACCGCAAACATGTGGCTAGATAAGCAACGGTATGACGGGGTCGCGGTGGACAGCTCGCTCCAGACAGCTCAACCCTGCTTCCTCTCCGCGCCACCAGCAGCACCCAGCGTGTCCGGTCATCAGATGCTGGAGGGGCGGTATGTGCCACGCCCCCGCACAGCACCAACAATAGGCCGATCTGTTACCACGTAGTACAATCAGCGGCAGAACAAAAAGTATAAACTGAATAAGTTTGGCACACGCAACATCATGAATGCCTGCGGTAACGTGCCTTGTCAGTGAGTCCTCCCGTGTCTCATCCATCTTTTTTCCACATGGCTTGCAGTACAGCCTACCGTTGTTGTCATACAGACCATACTTACCTCTGTGCAAGTGTAACTTTTTCAGCACAAGTAGCTGTTTGGCCTTCTTCAAAGTGTCCGGACGCGAACGTTTTGCGCGCACCTTCTGACCATCTAATTGTGATGTGCTGGGTGGGTGTGCAGCAGACCCTGTGGCAGCAGTAGAAGACTCTGCAACAGACGCCGAAGGCTCGCTCCACAACCCCAGATTCCACTGACTCTGTGGCCAAAGATGTGGCTGTACCAGACACAGCTAGAGGAGCCCACCTGCAGCCCAGAATCCACTGATTGGGGGGCTGACAATGAGGTGCTTGAAGAACGGCGGCTGAAGAACGCACTGGGGCGTGCAGAGCGAACACAAGTTGCAAACTGCCCCCTGACCTGAGCATCCGGGTACTTGTCCCGCAGAAAATTTTGATCAGTGGGGGACAATAAATCCCAGGGGACCAGAGACGCATCTTTTTGTGGGCAGTAAGAACACTTCATGGTGCCAATCTGAAGAACCAAAATAGAAAGAAAAGGTATTATCCAGTGTCCCAAAGTAAATGATGCACATCTTACAGTGACACAATCCCAGAAGCCCCAACAAGTCGGCAGAACGAATCGGCAAGATCACAGAAACCCAACGAATCGGCAGAACAAATCGGCGAGGTCGGCCGAATTAGGCCGCCGATTTTTTTGAGGGGGGGGAGGGGGGTTGGCGCTATGGGATGCCTTGGGTGTGGCAGTCCGCACTGCAGCTGAACGGTCCAGCGCCAACGGAGCACATCAAAGGGACTGACACTCCATTCTGCACACTGCACGAGACGGTGGTCTGTACGTACCCCAGACGTGTGACTCCTTCCAAGGCTGCCCGTAAAGGGGAGAAAAAATCCCGTTGATTCACGTTTGACTGCAGGCGCAGAAGTTGGAGCTCGTGGCATCCCAGCGGCACGTCATGGAAAGTGGCCTGTACATCCTCGCAGGTCAATCTACCAACCACCAAACGACCATCCCCTCCATGACCTCGTGTTGCTCATTGTGGGGGGGGCGGGCAGTTGGGCATGTGCCCCGACAGGCACCACACTGTAAAACCAAGTTGGGTGGCTGCACCTCGTGAGAAGGAGCCGGAGTTCATCACATGAGATGTGGCCCCTCTCCTTCCCATCGCTCGCTCCTCACCCCATTCCTGCGTCGGATGGCGCTGTTGCTCCAATGCAAGGTTTCGCAGGGTCCAACAAGAGGGGCCTTGTGCATTTCTAGAGCTATCACCTGTGCCACGAATAGCGGGTCGTATCGATTGTCCCTTCCACAACCGGGTAGTCTTCCTATGTACAGTAAACACTAACTGGCACAAGGGGGGGAGCGACCCCCCGGTTCGGACGCGGAGTCCCTCCCCACCACTGCCTGTTGGCCAGAGGCCCCCTTGGCGGGGGGGCGGGGGGGGGGCGAAGATGGGCGATGGGGGGAGGAGGGGGGGGGGGCGGCTCTGCGTCCCAGGACCGGCGGAGCCGGCCACCCCATGCTAAGCGGCCACTACCGAACGAAAACCGGTTACAACCAAGTTGTGTGAGAAAAGTTGGGTTAGTCGGCGCTCCTCAACACCTCGGCGCTCCTCAACACCTCGCCACTCCCGCCTGAACACCGATTGCCAGCTCGTGAAAAACGAATGGCATACACTACGTCGATATGGCCATTGCGTGGCTCCGTAAGGACGTCAACTTGGTGCATGGGAAAATGGTCGCAACAAAGCACCGGAGAACACAACGCACTAATTGTGCCTCGGCCAACACAAAATCCTTTTAGCAAGGTCAAGTGCCCAGTTACCGGGCCACTGCCCAGGGGTGTACCACCCGAGGGCTAGAAAGTGTTATCGCGGGCAAATCTGGTGAATACAGATCAATGCGACGGAGACCCAAGACATGCGGCCGTCAACCAACAGCGCCTGGCCCACCAACATCAACGGCAGTCGCCGGCAACCCCACGTCCTTTACTCAATGATTGTGAGAGTGCCCTTCCGTTCCAAATGGAACCGCTCATCTTTCTGGACCTCCTGCCGCTCCTGCGGCGTCCCGCGCCGCGCGGCCTCCACCTCCTTCTCCCACTCCCCCTTCCACTCCCGGTACACCCGCTCCAGCTCCTCCGTGTACCGCGCGTGCACCGCGTCGATCTGCTCCTGCGTGGGGTTGTCCGCCTGCTCCGTCGGGATCGGGCGCCCCACCACCGCGTGCACGGGGGTGCGCAGCGGCATCACGCCGACGTTCAGGCCGAACACCCGGTGCAGCAGCCCCCCCGTCAGGGCCCGCCCGAAGAAGACGGGCACGGCAAACCCCATCCGCTTCTGCATCCGCAGCTGCAGGCTGTGCAGCCCCTCGTTGTGGTAGACCCCGAACACGTCGTTCTCCCCGAAGCTGAACACCGGCACGAGCGACGCCCCCGCGCGGATCGCGACCTGTTGGGAGAGAAGAGGGTGGCACTGCGGCATGCGAGGCCCAGAGCACAACGGAAGGGAGAAGGCGTCATGGCCTTTTCAGGCAGTCCACATAATACACGGAGCGGACTCCTCTTCCACAACCGGTTAGTCTTCCTATGTATAGTAAACACTAACTGGCACAAGGGGGGAGCGACCCCCCAGTTCGGACGCGGAGTCCCTCCCCTCCACTGCCTGTTGGCCAGAGGCCCCCTTGGCGGGGGGGCGGGGGGGGCGAAGATGGGCGATGGGGGGAGGATTGGGGGGGGGGGGGGCTCTGCGTCCCAGGACCGGCGGATCCGCATGGCTTTGAACAGAATTCCAGCGCTTCTACACAGGGGATCATGAGGCGAACACCCATTGTGGACCGCAGTCGCAGGCAGTGAACGGCCCGGGGTTCGGTTGCAGCGCACTTGTGTTTTGTGGAGGTCGGCATCCAGGCGAGACCGTAGGTGCCGTGTGTTCGCTGCTCGCCGGGCGTGGGGGAAGGAATGCAAATTTGCGGGCGATGGTGGGACCTTCACGAACCCCTTCCGCCCCTCCAGCACGAGCCCGACGGCCCGCGGGTTCGTCTCCAGGCTCTCGCGCGCGCCCCCCACGACGATCATGATCGAGGCGCCGGGGCCGCGCCGGAGGTTGCGCTCGCACGAGGCCCGGGTGACGTCGTTCACCCCGAGCCCCAGAAGGTACTCGCGGAAGAAAGGCACGCGGAAGTTCATGGACAGCGTCAGCAGCCGGAGGTCGATGCCGGGGAACAGCCTGTCGAACCCGGTGGCCTCCGTCGCGAAGTTGCAAAGCGCGCCTGTGCCATCGAACGGGAGGGGGCGCGGCACAGCGCAGGCAGACCAGACTGCCAGGGGCAAGCGCATGTGCAAGGGAACAACTGTCAACTCACTGCAGGGGGGGGGGGGGGGATTGCGGTCAGGGAGCGTCAAATCCGATTGCGGAAAATGGCAGGAAATTGCGGGAAAATCGCGGTGCCGTACCCAAACCTCCCGAAGCCTCAAAGAGCAACACCTCTGCAACGGGGACACACAGGGCACACACAAGCAAAGAGCAATTGCGGGAAAATTGCGGGAAAATTGCGGGGAAATTGCGGGGAAATTGCGGGAAAATGCACAAAGTTGCAAAATTGCGAAAACAAAAAATGCGGAAAACGGCGGACCTCAACCCCCCCCCACTTTGCTCACTGAAGGCAACTTCCGTGGACAGGACCTCGAGCATGCACCGCCCGCGGATGCTTGGAAAGACAGGACTTGGGAGGCGATAACGCTGGTCCGCTTGAAGGCCAACCAGCCGAAGGTTGTGGACTGACCGACAGCAGTCGCGCGCGCGTGATGGCAACGTCATCTCCGGCCCCTTGGCAAGCCGAAGGTCATTGCAGCCCGATACAGAGATATCACCCAGTTTGACCCGGAATTTGAAACCCTTTTTGTCACACGTCCAACCCGAAGTGGTTCCCAGCGTCAACACTGGCAACTGCGGCCAGCTAAAACCACCCACGGTGGCAGCAATCACACCGGTTCCCTTGAAACTTGCAATATTTCCCATTGCAATTCGTAATACGGGTCACACCAAGAAATTTCGTGCCGGATTCTTGTTTGATCTGCAGCGATCGTGGACATCTCCGAATGCCAGCGTGCGCATGAAGGCTAAGAAAGCCGAAGGTTACACTGACCGACATTTAGGGGCGAAAAGGCTGGCAACAACACACGGGGGATCGGGTCGTGGTGATGGTTCATGGGCAGTGGGGATGGGGCACGGGCACCTCGTGACGGGCAATGGTGGCGTTGCATATGGCGCGGAGACAGTGGAGACGGTGGCGAGCACCATCTGAACCTCAGAGCCGAAGCAAATTGGGCACGAAATGGGGAGGTGGCTTCTTGACCCCCCCCCATGGCACGGGGAAATGCATCGAGCCCACTCTCCGGACCCCCCGTTCAAAGGGGTTTCCTTGAGCGAAACCCTCGCCGAATCGCTGGTGGGGTACCGCAACATTCATGAGTCAATATGACCCCCCACAACGCACTGATTATTTTGGTGGTATTTATCAGATGGGGAGGGGATTTCTTCCAAAGCTCTGTCCGATCTCAAGCGGGTTTTCTGGTCAAAACATGCCTTGGGCCACGGGAGCCCCTTGTCCAGACCCTCCCCCCAAAAATGAAGCTTTCACTCGACCATCGGCCCCGCCCCGTTTGAGGCGAGGCTGCGTTGTGAAGCGGGACTGTGTTCCACGCAGCGGACCGCCGGGCGGCCCTGCACGCCATACCAACGCTGATGATGCCGTGCGGGTGGTAGCCGAAGACGTAGTTCCCCTTCGGGTCCAGCGGCGCGGTCCGGGTGAGCGACATGGGGAAGTACGCCGCGAAGTGCCGCCAGTACGCCGTCCGCCGCAGCGGCCGCCAGAACCGGCCCCCGCGCCGCGGGGCGTCGTCGACGAAGCAGGACCACGCCACGTACAGCGCCAGCGCGGCCGCCACGAGCGGCCCGCCGCGCAGGAGCATCCAGAGGAGGAGCACCGGGACGCTCGCGAGCGTGAGCTCCAGGATGACCATCGTGCGCACCTCCATCCGCGTCTCGAAGTCGGAGTGATGGCGGCCGATGGGGAGGGGGAGGATGAGGTACAGGGCGTACAGGAGCACCGGGAGCACGACCCACCCGAGCAGGTCCCACCAGGCGTAGAAGAATAGCCCCAGGACGACGTACAGGACGGCCTTCCCGGGGCTGAAGAGGGACTCGTGGGTGCCATCGTCGGTGGCGCTGCAGGTTTTCACTCCGGCCTCGGTCGCATCGGCAGCGGTGGCATCAGCCAATTCGTCGTCGGCGGTGGCATCGGAGGTGGCGTCGGAGGTGGCGTCGGCGACGATATCGGCCCCGGCGTCGGCGGCCGCGTCGGCGGCGGCACCGGCGACGGGCTCAGTGGCGGCAGCCTGGGCCGCATCAACAGCGACTGTCATGATTTTTGCTCAGACGAGAACAAACGAAGGCCAAGCATCCCAAGCGTCTCCCCTTCATACCATTCCATGCGGTGCAGCCCCTCCACGTGTGGCCTGGACTCTATTCGCTCGAGAGGCTGCAGACCGAGAGGCGAGGACGGAATGCCCGAGGCTTCCAGGTCCGACAGGTCCGAAAGAGGCGTGAGCGGGGCTTCCAGGGGCGCCGGAGACACTTGAGGGGGGCGGTTGGCACAGACATCGTGGGGCTTGACAGGGGCTTGAGGACGTCAGACGGATTCGAAGCACCGCACTGCGCATCGCACCGTCAGCCACTGGAGCACCGCCACTGTACAGGCCCACACACATCCCAGCGCCTGTTGCGCCTGGTCCATCCATTCGCCAACTTCCGTCTTGTGCTTTTTAATTGGGCGGGGGGGGTGCGTGGGGGGGGGGGGGGGACTTCGACTGAATAGCACCCCCTCATTGAGGGCAGACCGACAAGATCGCGAGAGCAACAACCGCGGACCAAAAGGGCCCCTGTTGGGCACACGCCTTCTGAGATGGACTGAATGCACTTGCGCTGTGGCTATTTTCACGCCGAGTGGGGCCCCTCATGCCTGCTGCCCTGAAGATCACCTGCCGGGAGGAGGCCAGAAGCATGCGCTGACTGAACCACGCTGCCGCCCAGCCACCCAAATCACAAGGAGCTTGCGCACGCCACTGAGAGAGGCCGCTCTGTGCACTGACCACTGTGGCCAGTCCCGCCACCCAGTGGCTCCGTCCGGAGCAAGGGAAGGCCTTTCCGGAGACTAGGGCGGGGGCTAAACGCAGAGGCAAGCCCCCCGCCCGCCCTCCGATCTCAATGGCGTTGTTCCTGGCTGATCGTGAGAACTGGAGGGTGGAGATACCAGCCAATCCTTCCGGACCCGAAAGTGGGCCGGTAGGCATCGGGTGTCACCCACCTCCAAATAGTGTCCCTACTTTTCTGCTCTAGTTTGGTACCACATCAGGGCCAGGCCTTTGCCTAGTGGGGACGGGGGCTGGGGGTGACCCCCTGCCCTGGTGAGGGAATCTCAGTAAGATCCACTCCAAGATGCAAGTCAGCTCAGTAGGAAGGACCCCCGCCCTATGGGCAACTGAGTAGGACCCAGCACCATCCACAAGGATCCTCGCTAGGAACCCGCCCTGACCCCCCTGTGTGACATTTCGTCTGGTTGTTGTTCCTTTACGGGGCCCTGGACAGTCACTCGTTCTTCCCTCCGCATGTTGCGTCGGGTCGCTGCTTTCTGTCGGCCGCTGCGGCCGGTGCTCCTGCTGGTGTCGTTTCCGCGTTCGCAGAGCCCAGTAGTTGGTGTGCTGGGGCTGTGCTGGATGTGGCATCCCCCCCCCATTAAGCAAAGGCCTGATCAGGGCTGCAACTTGTCACGATGCGGGGCCTGGGTGCTGTTTCGTCCGGTGGTGTACCTTGGCAAACAAACCCTGCCCAAAGGGGTACTCATGCCGGAGAAAACCTGTGGGCCTTTTTGCGAGTCATGTTGGGTGGACCGCCACCGCGTTGTCGTTTTCACACGTAGACCCATCGTTTGGGCAATAGGTATCCGTCGTTTGGGCATAGGCACCTATCGTTTGAGCGTAGGTACCTGTTGTTTGGGGACAGGTACCTATCTTTTGAGAATAGGAACATGATGTTTGGGCATAGGTACCTATCGTTTGAGCATAGGTTTGCTGTCGTTTGGTCATCAGCACTTGGCCCGCATGGAGGAGACGGGAAATGAATCAACACGACTCCGATCCGTGGGGCCCACAAACGGCGTGTCTCAGGGGGTCTTGGTCGCCCCCCGCCCCTCCGGGCCGGCTGGGTGAGTGGTATATGCCATGGATTATCGCTCGGGAGGACCCGTGTTCACCCCCCGATGAGCCTTCAGGTGACGGCCCACCATCTGGGGCGACGCGATGGGGCTGCTCCGGGGTCCCGACCCTCCGGTGAGGGACCCGAGGGTGGCACCATCGGACGCGATCAGGCGCTCGGAGCGCTCGGAGACGGGGCACCACCATGGAACATACCGTTGGAAGACGAGTACTCTTGGGAGGCGAAGCGCACCAGCCCATCGTTGTACAAGTACACTGTCAACGGGTCGAAGTTCGTCACAAGGACGTACAACCGCATGTCCCATTTGTAGTTGTGCACCAGCGCTGGCTCGATAAGCCGCTGCAGAATGCTGTCACCTGCCGCGCAAAGGTCACTGATACAGGCGGGCACAACAAGCGGGGAGCTTTGCCACAACGGCCCCGCAGGCGCGCCGGTTGGTGCTACCGGTCGTACGCGCTTATTTGTGGAGGAGATTGTCCACATGGTTTGCAAAAGCGGGGGCGGGGGCACAAACGCGTCCAGGGGGAAGGGGCAGAGTCCTTTTTCTTTTGTGGACTTACCTGAGTCTCCGTGAAGAGGGAGGGGGAGGGGGCGCTGGCGAAAATGTGCGGGCGTACAAGACCTGGTCGTACCATTTTCGCGTGGGTCCCACTACTTATGGTCGAATTGACCCTCTTGCCTCAGGCAATCTGCGCCCATTCCCGCTCTCCCGTTTCGTCACTGGGCAGCAGACTGGCCGAGCCGAGGGGGCGGGCTCACCAGCCGCAGATTGCGGACTACCTGGGGACGGCGCCATTGCGATCGGAGGGCCTGGGGCCCTGCCTCTGAGCGTGAGGGTCGCCTACGCTTGCAAGGCTTGGGGCAAGGCCCTCCACGTCGTTGTGGAGAGGAACTGCCGCGCGAGCAGTGGTCTGGTCAACACGACCTGCTGCTTGGCAATGGGGCACATCCGGCCTCCGAACGCATGTTGCCCCCCGTAACCAGTCGTTTCCCCATCACCCAGCGACAGTGCGGATATTGAAGATGCTGTTGGGGACCATTTCGCCCACAACACGTTCGGCGCCTTCCGAGGTCCCCGTTACACTCAGAAACAGGGGTCACCCGGGGTCGTGGACAACCTGCGACCCCAGTCCGGATGCGAACCCCCCCTTCCGCCACCAGGCCTTTTTGACACACAGTCGCCCGGTGGCACCATGCGCACAAGAAGAGGGCGCGGAAGGGGGCGCCGGAAAATTTATTCGGGGAGGCTTGTGGAGGCAGCCGGCATGCAGGCTGCACGCAAGCGGTTGCAGCCCTGGGGGGGGGGGGGGGATGGGGGACCGGAACAGCTCTGCGACCCATCCACCAACTATCGGGGGCGCCACCGATCTTTGTTTTTTGATTAGCTTCTGAGGTACGTATGTTGGATTGGATTTTTGTCCAAAAAAAAGTGGTGTGTGTACGCATGCATGCACACCCGCTACTGCACTGAAAAGAATGTCGAGACCAGGCATCATTTTCCCTTGAACAGACCTCACAAATGCTACGGACGACCAACATCTGGGGCACATTCCTTTGCCTTCTCTAGCCATGAGATCAGGCGAATGAAAGAGGAGGAAGGGCGGGAGGGGAGAACAATCAGATTGCTGAGCCGGAAAGGCGAACCGGATTCAGAACAGCGCAAGTGGACCTATCCGACACACCCACCGCCGTTGAGATCCCCGGCGAACCCCCCCCTGAGGTACCCTGGGAGATCTGTTGTGTTGACCTGACCGTTAAGCGGATGGCTTTGCCCATCCCCACTGAGCCCCATCTCAAGCACAGGCGGAAACCCGTGCCGGTGTCTAGGGGCGGGGTCACTCGCGGACGTGAGGCAGATTCGCCCTAAGCAAGGCCCACGTCAAGCCCCAGGTAGTGCACATGCTGTTCCTGAAATCGAGAAAAATAATATGTGGTTGGCTCTGATGTCCAATCATAGTCCAATGCCGGCATTGCCGAACGGCGCTTTTGGCGGTGTCTTTGCCGCGGTGGCATAGCTGTCGAAAATCTCGCGGAGGTTGCCAATACAGGTGTGGGAAATGCCACAGACCCTCCAAAAAGTGTAGTGGGTGGCCTCGAAGGTGCGGGGGTTGAACCAATCAGGCCAGGAAGGCTCGTGCACCAGGAGGGGGCATGCCGAAATGCAAGATGCGTCTGCTCGCGTAAGAGGGACCGTGGGGCTGACGAGTAGACGGCTGTCGACAGGACCAACAGTATCTGCTCACCAGCGCCAGGGAATTGGACGGAAGGTGCGTGCGAAATTTCGCGACCAACTTGAAGTTCACTTCCCACGCGAGGTTGATGCAGCTCGCAGGCCACACGTGGGTGCTTGGCACCAACAGACAGTCATGGGGTGTTGCGGAGGGCACGGCACGGCACGGCACGACAGCTTTGCGCAGCACCAGGGGACGCGTCACCTGCATCCCATTCGCCTTTGCACGCTGATTGTAACAGCCGCGTTGCACCTGCAGGGGGCAAAGGGCGCATCGATTCGGATTTTGTCATTTAGAGGAGGAGGAGAAATTATCGAGGAAGAAGGTTTTCAAAAGGTCATCTTACCGCACTGAGAAACGACCCATGCAATGATGTCATGAACCAAAATTCATCGTGTTCGACTTCTGGACCTCTATATTTGGATCGTGTTTGTAAAAAGATCGAGGAGAAAGTGTCATAGGGGTCTTTTTGGCAGTGCCAAGCGTCCCCACGCCCATATATAGGGGGCTTTTTGGCAGTGCAAAGTGTCCCCATGCCCATAACAGCCGGACAAGGGCGGCGCCGGACGGTCGGAGGCGCCACCCACCAGGGCCGAGGGCGCGCGCGGGCAGCGGCGCGGGGCACCCCCACCCCCCGAGGGAAATACGCCACCGCCCCCGCCTAGCGGGAGCAGCGGCCACGGAAGGGCGTCAAGGGAGCTAACCTGAGGGGCGGACGCCGGTCCGACCTTCGCGAGGTGTACATAGAGGCTAAACCCCCGTACACAAAGCGAACCGGACAAACAAAGGATGATGTGTCCCCATGCCCATATATAGGGGCCTTTTTGGCAGTGCAATGTGTCCCCATGCCCATATATAGGGGGCTTTTTGGCAGTGCCAAGCGTCTACACGCCCATATATAGGGGGCTTTTTGACAGTGCAAAGTGTCCCCATGCCCATTTCTAGGGGTTTTTTTGGCAGTGCAAAGTGTCCCCATGCCCAGGCTGCCGCGGGGCCGGACAGCACCGTCCTCAAACGAGGAGCAGCGTGTCTCAGCTGATGACGCACTCAAAACACTCCCCATCACTCGTCTGTTTCCAAGTGTACTTCTCAATCGCCGAGTGATCTGAGCCACATTTGAATGGAAGATGTGGTCCAGCTCCTATCAAGCCTCAAGTGCGCGCTTTGTGGAATGGACAACATCTGCCATGTCTCACAAGGCAACGTGACATTTTGTTGTGGAAGCGGCTCGAGGGCAGATCAAAGCAGCGTAGGCAGCGTGGCAATGCCGTGCCCGACGCCTGGCGGATTCTGCGAGGACACGCCAGTCCCTGGAGCTGCATGTACGCCTCCACGCCCCCCCCCTCCCCAAGGGCCATGAGGGTGCTCATGCTGTCCATGACGGTCAATCCTCGCGCAACCTTCGTCCCAAGGCTGTGGGCTTGCTTCCCCAACGTTGCATCGGGGTGGCATGGGGTGTTGGCCCAATCCTTGTCCCAGGTTGTGCCTGCAATTGACAGCATCTTGTTGGGGCTCCGAGGGCTTTTTGCTTTGCATGGTAAAGTTTGCTGCACACACCTCTGAGGCACCCCCCGTGACCATCGTACACAAACGGTGTAACGGCGTAAAAAAAAACCCCTAAAAATGGGCATGGGGACACTTCGCACTACCAAAAAGAGCCCTATGTATGGGTATGGGGACACTTTGCACTGCCAAAAGGCCCCCTATATATGGGCACAGGGTCACTTTGTGCTACCAAAAGAGCCCACAAACCACCACCGACTCACCGCACGATGTTGTGTCCCGGACCATGTGCCTCGGAGCAAATGGTGTCCCGGACCATCTGCCTCAGAGCCATTTGTGTCCTGGAACCATCTGCCTCTGAGCAATTTGTGTCTCGGACCATCTGCCTTGGAGCAACTGGTGTCTAGGACCATTTGCCAGGGAGCGATTTACTCTCGCCCTATTGGCTCGTGTGGGCATACATGGCACGGTGGCATGTCTCAAGGAGGTAAAGGGTATCAAGAGGTAGAGCATAGGAGCACCGGCCCACCTTGGGGACCGGTAGCAACCTCCCCCCCCTCACACACATGCAGCTCCATGGCCACAAGCTGGGTCCATGGACGTCTATCCTCCCACCTTCCCATGAGACAATGGCAGCCCCCAAGGAGGCCCTGCAACCCTCCTTGACACTTGGAACTATGCATTCCATTATGCGTCCCCCCATTTACCTATGTATTCCATTGTGAGTCTCAAACAAGGGCACCTGCTGCGTCCAAAACGGTAATGCCACGTCCACAAGACCCTCGAGTTGGCTTCAAGAAATACCGTGGTTGCTCACTGCCTTTGCAGCGCGATGCGTCACTGAACAAGATGAGTGGAACCGGGTGTACACATGGCGCAGGGGCACACTGCTGGATTCTGGTGTTTGGAAATGGGAGAATCAGACTGCCCGTTTGGCCTCACCAGTGAAGGTATGGCCATTTTCGGGTAGGCATGGGTTGGCTCAAAAAATGCGATCTGAGGGCCACGCCCCAACGGATGTCCCAGCGGATCCCAACGGATCGGATTTGGTCCACAGCACACTTGGGGCACCCACCGCACGGCCAAGAGGGGGTTTCATAAGATCCATCAATGGCGCTTATGTTGAGCGGCCACCAAACGGCAACGGCCGGGTGTGCCCTTAAACATAAGTACCACCCATGTGAGAAAGCCATACTGAGATGCGCGCACCCTGCGGCCACTGGCCGGCCGTGATTGACATTGGATGTCCAAGGCCATGGCCGAGAGACATGCGCCAACGACATCTTCAATCAACGGCAACATGATAGAGGGAGGGCTGGGTGCAGAAGGAGGGGAGGTAGGGGGGAGGGTCCATGTGCAAATAGCAGTGCGCAACACCCACCAGCCCCCCATCCGCACCTGATCACCATGGCCAAGGTCCGTTCCCATTGTTGTGGGAGCAAATACGTCTCCGGCATGAAATTGAACTCTTCCTTGCCAAACTGCTGCTGCATGCGGGAGATGGCATGCGCCAACTGCCCTTTGCTGCTCAGCACGAACGAGCCCGGGAAATGGTTCACTTTTTGTGGAATGGGGTCGTCGCTGCTAGTCTCACCTACGGCACGGGACACACCGACAATTCACCGCCGGCCAATGCAACCTGCCAATGCCATCTATGAGCCTTCGGGGGCGCTCCGCCCAGCTAGTGGTATTCAAGCCGTCCGCCTATGATACCCAGGACGGCGGGGGAGAGGGGATTGGTGCCCACGAAACGCATCACCCTCATCAACCCGCGACCCTGCAACGACACGTCGACGCCACAAGACATCAATCAACCATGAGCGTACACATTGCTTTGCATTGCACAAGAAGAACCATTCAACGGCTTCCCATGGGATAAGACGCTTTTGGGTAGAGAACGAAATGGTCGGCCGAAGGAAATGTTTGGGCTTTTGTCGACTTGGCCATCTTGCACACGTCTGAAACCCGCCTTCAACAAAGGTATTCTCACGGAGTAATACTGCGAGGCCGAGCAACTGTGCAAACGACAAGATAGGATTCATTGCCAAGCGCACGGGATGGCTCGACACACGGCAACGGCTAGCGGTGGCTGGCTCGCCGCGGCTTGGCTCGATGTGGTATGATGTGGCCTACCGCCCTGGTCTAGCAACCACGGAGACCGCCGGCCGGGTTCCCACACTCACCGAATTGGTGCGATGGTGCCCGGTTGTGTGCTACGATGGTAAGCACCTAGACTTTCCCTCCACAAAATTGCATCGTAACCGTCCACTGCTAATAGACACGAACAACCCCGACCAATAAGCAAGATTGCTCCCAAAGCATCACATTTAACATCGAACGACATGCTAAAGCCCGCTCTACGTTGGATGCTTCATGAGACCCGTCGGTGCCACCTGAAATACAAGGATCGACGATCGTCTTCGACGATGTCGAGGCTATTGAGCTCGTCAAGTGGTGAGTTGAAAGCGATAGTCGGAGGGCGGTGGGCGAATAAACTAGGTTTGATTGATGTTCTTCTTCCCCAAGCACCAATCTTCAATTTTGCGAAATCTTCGGATAAAGTACGTGATATGTGATCCAACATGGCTCAAGATTCATCACTGGACATTCATTCCGTGCCTACGAAATCAAGGATGTAAAGTGCGGACTTGCCGATGGTAATGCACAAATCCCTGACACGTCAGACGCTTCGGTAGATTGCGTGATGGGTGCCATGTGATGTGATCCAGTACAACAACCGATTGTGGGACACCGTCCAAATTTTTCCACAGCCATGCACTTGCGGCTTGTCTCCTAAGTTGTTGGTGCCTTCTTGCCCTCCACAAGAATTTTACCAACCTCAGGATTTGAAATGATGAAAGTTTGTGGCATCGTTTCCCAAGGTGGATGATGCAACTTGAGCGCTAAACCCCCAAGGTGTAAAACGCAAGCCTAGGGGAGTGCGGGTTCCACGTGCTGAATGTGACTCTCGGAAGACGGGGCGGTGTAATTGCCCGCAGGCCAGCGGCATGATTCACCATAAACCACCTCACTCCAACTACGCAGTACCCTCCAAGAACCACTTTTGGGGGGGGGGGGGTGGAGCGCGCAACCGTAACTCAATTCCGCATGGGTCCAAAACACCCCATTAGGTTGCGCACACAAGTCATACCTTTGTGTTGCTGAAACCTTTTGGGGCAGGAGGCTTTGCGCATGCATAAACCATTTTGACCAATTTTTGTCTCGTCCCACACGTCCCCACGCCCGTGCAGTGAAAATGAAGGGTCCCACGTAGTGCCCCTCCAAACCTCCTAATTTTCACCCCTACACTTGATAACCCTAGTCCCACCCAAAATCCACTTTTGAAATTTCCAATGTCGCTGCCATTACTTTTGACCGGAATCATTGGCTACGAGCAAGTTGTCGGTTGTGCTCAAGAGCTGAAGAGCACGAATTGCATCCACATTTACATTGGGAAGAGGTACACATGTTTACTCCCTAAATTGCTGTTTTTGTGGTAAAGCGGTATTGGTATAAGCACACAAGTAGAACAGTAATTCCAAACATGTGTAATCCACTTCCATGCTGCAGATCCCCCCCGAGAAAATGGTGGCCCAGGGGCCAACCTTCCAATATTTCGACCAAATCGCGACAAGGCTGCCTGCCGTAGAGGTGATGCGCACATTTGTTGCTGTGCGCCAAGACCCTGGGCCAGTCAGTGAGTCAGTGACCCTTGAGCGTCCCCCACCCAAAACCCTTGGGCCCCCCTAGCCAGATCCAATCAGCCGCAATCGGCTCAGGGATTTCCTTTAAAGTTAAACCTCTAGCAGGTGATGCAGTGGAATGTAATTTGTAACGAAGGGAGGGGTCCTCAACCCATGCTATTGCAATACCACTGTGGGCAGTTGCAAGAAATTACGGGCAATTGCAACAAAATGGCAAAGTGGCAAAAGGTAGGCTTTGACGGGCTGTTGCTTGAGGGTTCGAGAAAAAATATTTACAACAATAAATCATTTGATCCGAAAGAGTTTGTTTGAGCACACCTAACTAAGCGTGCGCTCATCTAGTTCTATGTTTAAGACTTCATACATGCGTGCACCCCCAAATTCTCGTGCGCTTGTGAAAGTTTTGGTGTTGCGTTGGGGAAAACGATTCGTGCCATTCATTGCATTTAGGAAGTGCAAACTTATTATCTCGTAACGTGCCACCTTGGTTGACGGGCAATCGGCGAGAAGGGAGTGACGCTCCGTCCAGGTAAGTTCCCGAAAACCGAAAGTTCGCATGATTCGTTTGCCGATGACATCGAGGTGGGTTACATCCGGTGATTGCTACTGTTTTCACGACAGGAAGAAATGGCACCATGGAAGTGCCTCGGTAGTGATGAAGAGATCCTTGAGGCGCGAATGCAAGCATCTCGGCCGCTCTTAAAAATCCATTACACAAGGTTGACTGTCTTGCTCGGCGTCCTAGACAACTTAACGTGCTCATCCTTTGAGCTACGATTTAAGCACCATCTTGGGAGACCCTCTTCTTTTTGCAAGCACACGACATATGCATTCACTCGTCACGATGTGCTCGTGCCTTTGCGACAAGAGTTCCTTAGTTGCGTGGAGCGACACAAAAGGGTTGTGCTCATTGTGCGACCGTGGTTTGCCTTGCATTACATGGCTTGCATTACATCGATGCGCTCTCTTCTTCTACAATCAAATGAGTGGCCTTGCCCCTGATCACGTCCGACCCGAAAACGATTTTCATGCCGTGCAAAACTTTAACTTGGAAATTGTAGGCGAGGCAACACCATAAGCAAACAGCCATGTCCATACCCGGATCCATCGTGAAAGGACTTCCGCATGGCATGTGTGTGGCGTACTGTATCGGAATGTACGCGACGTTCAACACTACGTGCCATTTTTGGACCATTTCCACGAGAAAATGGGTAGACGGGACACATTGCCAAGTACCTTTGAATCTCGGCAGCCAAAAGGGGAAAGCCACGAACGGTTGTTCAAAGGCGAATATGCCACGAGGCCGCGAATTGTGCCGTAGTGTAGAGGTTTTTGAGGGAGCGATTTCAACATTTTGGGGTTGTTGTGGGTTCATCGGGGGTCTCCGACACCTGCGAGAACACAACACGTACACTAGTATTGAGCAACGAGTCTCTAACGCATTGACAAATGAGTGGGGCAATGATCGTGCCTTCGCGCACCGTGCCTCTTCGGGGAGCGTGTAGAGAGCATGCTCGAAAATTGACCCGGCACGAGGAAATGGACAAACCCTCCCTTAGCTTTGCAGGGTTACATTTAGGCTTTCTAGTCTTGCGGGCGGCGGTTGGTAAAAACCCTAGGCTCGGCTCAACGGTGTTTCGTGATGGCTACCGGGACCTAAATGCTCTTGGAACGCAAATTTTAGGCGCGAATGGCGCGGGCATTTCACATCCCGTGACCATGCGTTTTGGCACGTCGAACGGGCTTGGGGACCAACGCATCCCTTTTGTTACGCCGAACCACGGATTACCAATTTCCTCATTTTCAAGTTCCGAGTTTTTGATCCAAAGTGTCACGTGACCATGCTCATAACGTTACCCTTTTGCTACTCCGCTTAGTCCTCTGTCTTCTAGCCTTTGCCCCTTATCCTTTGCATACATTTCATAAGCCTCAACTACTTTGTTCACCTACTTTGCAAGGCACGATCGGACTCCCCCTTGGCAACCTTCACCTCTTTTTCTTCTTCGGGCCTAGCATGCCTTTCCGGAGGACGGGATCTTGGGCTTCGCATTCGGTGCCCACATGTACACGAGTCGGTGCGCACTACACCCTTTTTCATGTGTCGCAGAGAGCGTAATTTTTTCTTTTCGAGAGGGGGCGACATCAAGCTAAGCTCGCGAGATGCCATGGAATGCACGACCGAATTGCGACCCTTCAAGGATCCTACATATGACTTAATGCAAGTAGAGCATGAAATCTCCATTCAAGCCGTGCAAGAGGTGCGTGCCGTGCCGCCTATTTCACGTCCCGAATTGGACCTTTAGCCCGTGCGGCTTGCAACGTACTCGGAAGCTGTGTGTGCTTTGATATTCTCATTCGTGACATAATACCCACGCCCTCCGATGCCTACACATGACTGAGCTTTGCCATGCTCCGGCACGGACGAATTCACGCCTATGCGCACCCATTGGGAATCGAAATGATTTCATGAATCATGGAGTTGATGCGAATGGCAGCGGTTGACATAGAGTTTCTTTGGTCATGGCCGTGGCATGGCCAGCATGTCTTGTTGCTTCCACCACAACCGCTTGTTATGGTAGGTAGTCGTGGCGATTGTCATAAAGGCACACGCCAATGTTGTGGTTACCACGCTGCTCTCTACGATGTTGTGTCCCGTCCGTCACATTTGCAAACGATACCTAATGACCGGCTTGCATCAACGAAATCGGTAGAAACAATGTCCAATCAAATGCTTTTTTACGTTTGAGATTGCAATATGGCTGCAAACGAGCGGAAGCCATGAACGGAAACACCGAGTCCCCTATGCCCTTGTCTTGTCTCCCATGGGCTAGCACGGGCACTAGTGGGAGCACCGGAAGCGGCTTTTGCATTTTAAATGTTCGCATATGTTATGTTGTTTGTACGTGAACGTCACGACACGGTTACATGCCTACCCTCTCTGTGGCCGAATCTAGGGGTGATTACGATCCGAAAGACCCCGGAGCGCATTAGGTTGTATCTCAATTGATTAGTAGCATGGCTTGGCGCACTCGGATTTATAGCCAACGGGTTCGGGGGCGGGGGTTGTTGGGAATATTGACTTTGGCCTCCCCCTTGTACCTCTCATGCATCGGAAGGGTGCAGTACCAAAAATTATGGTGAGAGAAAGGGGCTGTGTGGGGATGCGGTGTCGCGAACAGTGTAGGGGCTACGCATGCGGGATCTTGAGCCGGTGTGCCCACTTTGGGACCCCAAAGATCGCAAAATGGCTTGAAAATGGGCCCTGTTGGGCCGGGCTCAATGATGTTGAGAACCTACTGTTATTCTCGCGGTTCTCGGGTCTCACTCTCACCGTTCCACCACCATCGCATCGTTGGGGTTTGTTTGTTTCCTCTACGTTGCCATTGACCCCCACAACCTCTCTACGTGTATCCATCTCATGTTGTTCAGTCCAGTACAGTGGCTGTGCAAACGCCCTGGTACCGCAAGGTGGACCACGCCGTTCAAGCGAATCCCCATGTGATTGACGTGCGGAAGAATTTTGCCACTACGGAGTCTGAGGAGGACAGACAGCGGATTCCGCACATCATCGATTTCTTAAAGGTGTTCAACCAACACGTGGCTTCCGCACCTTGCACACTAGCTTGCCTGCTGAGAGAGGCATCATCGCACCATCATCTCTACCCGCGGTGCTCCTCAGTCTGTCCTGCGCTGCTGTACACGCTATTCGTGCCATATCTGCAGTCTATTGTATTGTGGTCCAAGGTCAATGTTTCAATCAATACATAATTTGTTTCACGATTTGTGCTTGGTTTGTAAGGCAATGTTTTTCAGCGTGATTGTTTGAAGAGTCCGCTTTGTATGCCTCGTTGAGCCTGCTGTCAATTTTCTCCGGGGCTTGGACGTCATGCTAGGATGGCTTAAGGGAGGGAAGGCAAGAGCCACATCTGCGAATCGCTCGGATTGCAGGTGGTGTTTCCCCGGGTGCAACACAATCTGATCCAGAACGAGTTGGTCCCGATCTTCATTGATGATTACACAAGCATTGAAGACGACGATGGCTTCATTGGGTGTGTGTGTCGGGCTTGCCTTGGGGCTAGCTTGGACTGGGGATTGTGGCACTGCATTCAGCGTTGCACGCGACATCTCGGGGGACTGGTAGATTGCTGCCGTCTGGGGATATGGAAAATTGGCTTGCGCCCGGGGGGGTTCACGGCTGTCGCCTGAAGGAGGGGGGGGGGGGGGGTTGGGAAATGGACACCTGTGACAGGACCTATGCCTATGTATGGTCCTCATTGTCTGCTTTGCTCCGCTTTTTTTTTTTTTACTATGGTATCCACTCTCTGATGTTTAAATCTCGTCAGATCCTGACATAGCTTAATTGGTAGTAATACTGACATTCAAATCTAGAAATCCTTGGCTCAAACCCTGTAGCCCATAGTATTTTCACCTTCGCTTTTTTGGTCCTTTTTATGTTTATGTTAATGTTTATGGGATGCAACCGGAATAGACCGGACATAAATACCACCACCGTTGGGGGTAGGGGGGGGACTGGGGGGCTGTGTATACCGGTTGTCATTGCCCCGTCACGGCGGGCCAGAAGGGGGGGGGGTTTGGGAAATGGACACCCGTGACCCCCCGTGGGCTCAAGCCAATTTTCCCCCACCCCTGCAATGAAGCGAGCCATCGCCAGCCCCACCGAATGCCCTGGTCGTGGTGGTCGGCCTCCCCTCCCCAGCGCATCCGTATGCATGCCGAGAATGCGTCTTAGCCCCTTTTGTAGCATTCTCGTCGCCCTCTTTTCCAAGGACGCAGCAGTCTCTTGGCCGGGTTGTGCAAAGTGGACCTATGTGCTTTGTGGCCTCCCCACCCACTTCAGCCCTTTGGCATTGGTGCTGGGCCCCCACGCGTGGCAAAGGGCTGGAGAAGACTGAGAGGACTGGCGGCGGCTGAACATGGCTGGGAGGGTGAAAGAGGAGAGCGCCAGGGTGGAGGAGACGTATTTGAGGCGGTTTTGAAGGTTGGGGGCTGGACAGGGCACGAGAGATTTGGCGCGGAGGATTCGGGGGTTTGGAAGGCACAGTAAGTGAAGGTGGTATTGGAGAGAGATTACGGGATTTGTATATTGGAGAGAGATTTTGGGGGTTGTGGGGGCCGCCGGGGAGGGGGTCTAATGAGCGTTGGGTGCACAATTGGCAACCTGAAAATTGCTCTGCGGGGGGGGGGGGGTGACATGGACGCCGGGGGGGGGGGGTTGGAGAAATGGGGTTCCGTGTCGGGCCCTTTGTTTTGTGTAAGAACGGATGTTGGCGCCAAAGGCACAGGAACACAAAATTGGGCCCGAAAAAGTTTTTTCCACCAATAATCCCCCCCCCCCACATTTGAGTAGTCAAAATGATCAGCGCGACGTGGGTATCATTTTGAGCCATAGATGTTGGGTTGACCCCCCCCCCCCCGGCACGGCAGGTCGGGCACCCCCGCCCTGAATTCCCCCCTCCCGTCACGGCGGCCAAGGAGGGAGGGGGGGGGGTTGGGAAAATGGGCTTCCGTGTCACCCCCCCCCCCCCCCGCAGAGCAATTTTCTTCCCGCCCTTAGATTTGGGGGGTTGCGAAGGGACGAGGTGGGGCAGGTTGGAGCATTGGAGCAGGGCCCCCCATGCCCAAATGCCACGCCACGCCACGCCATCTCGCTTCTTCCCAGGCACAAAGAGGAGTCGTTCCTCAAGGAGAACCAGTCTTTTGTGCATCACAAGTACACCAAAGGTCAACCATCTTCAACTCCAGCAGTCTGCAATCCTCCCCACCATCCAGTACCCCCTTCAACACCTCCCCATCCCTCCCTAGCTCTACCGAACCTTCTTGAATTGTCCCCCCGCCTCATCAAGCCTCTGCACTACTCCCTGCCCCCCCCAAAGCCTCAACATCCTCCCGCTTCGCATCTGTTCTCCCAACCTCTCTTCGACCCTTTTCGACCTCCCACATTTTTCTGCTGCACTCTGCATCTTTTTTAAAACCCCTCCGATCCTTGTCAATCCGACAACCCTGCAAGGTTCTTAGCCCCCCAACCCTGCCAGCCTTCTCCAACCTCCTCTCTGTGACCCTCCCCAATCCATCTCACCCTACCGCCCGCCAACTCTCTGCAACGCGTCCCAATGGATGAGGAGCGGTATCGCCGACGGACTGCAGGCGAGGTTTATAAGGGTTGCAGGGTTGTGGAGGTGGGGCGTCGCGGGATGCTATGAGGGTTGGACAACACTGAAAGGTTTCAAGGAAAGGAGGGTTGGGGGGCTGGAGAAAAGCTGAGAAAGACTGGAGACAGTTGAAGGTGGTTGGGAGTGTGGACTGGAAGTGAGGCTCGGGGAGTAGTGTGGAGAGGCGACAAATCAGGGGATCTTGCCATATCCCTCAGTTGAACGTGTGTAGCATTTGTTTTTCAACACACATGCAGTGCCGTTGCTGTTGCAATCAATATTGCCGAGGGTGTGTGGGAATAAATTTGCGCCCGCTCCACGTGGATCCAGCCACCACCAACCCACTTCGTAACCACCACTCGGAACCTGTTTTCCGCTGCAGCCTCGAAACCCAGCGGTCATGGGCCCTGATTCCATCCGTTGCCAGTCGTGAGGATTTTTCTTCTAGTCTGTGAGGGTCCCACTATTTGCCATCTACCCCTCCATTGTCTTCCAGGCAAAAAGATCAGCTACATCGATTGGCAACCAAAGTCGTCGAAAATTGTGGTGATTTCTCTTGTGGAGGTGGCGAATTTCCGCTCCCACGTCCCATGTCCTACGCCCCATGTTGCATATCCCACGTCGCGACGTCGCTTGTCGAACCTCCCACCCTCCCACCTCCCACATCTCACCCCAGCCCTCTTGCCACATCTCCATTACCATATTCCCATGTCCCCCATCCCACATCCCATCGCTGATTCCAGTTTCCACATTCTGCATTCCGCGTCCACCACACCCCACTTCCCACATCCTCGGGTCCAACACCCCATCATCCCACACGCCGCCTCCGACATTGCGCATCCAGTGCATGTGCTAGGGTTGTGGTCACCGGTGGGTCCAAAAGTGGTCCCAAATGATGTTTTCCAAAGTTGTTCCTCCACCACTAGGGGTGCTCAGACAAATGGTTTAAGGCTATTTTGAGCCTTTTTTGAGCCATTTTGGCCCTTGCTATAACCCATTTTGCCAGTGTCTTCAAGCACTGTGTGCTTGCATGCGTGTTCATGTGTGGACGAATGGTTCTTGCAACTGTGGCATTGTTCCAGCCAACGATTTTTATCTCATGGACGATATTTTTGTGATATCTTTCAATAGGATTTTATTTGGAGACGAGGGGGGGATGCGCTGCTCCATGATGGCCATGTCCTCCGTTTCCCCGTTGTGGCCCGACGCCTCGATGGAATCGGGGTAAACGCTCAATGTGCAGAATGTCTCCCATGCTTCCACAACGTTGTCGCATGTCAGTTTGGCCTGATTTCAATCCCGCCGGCCATCTCCAAAGGATACCGATCAAGGAAACGGGGTACGACAGAATTCAGGCTTTGATTCTATGCAGGAAAGGTTTGATTAGAAGATTGAGAAATCGGCGTCAGAATGTGAAGGGCCCAGACGCCCATTTTTTCCTTGGGGGGGGGGGGGGGGGCTGTGGACATGCTCGTTCGTGGTCGACCGTTCTTGACCGCTCATCCATGTCCTTGTGCTCAGCCCATTGATTTCGAGGAACGCTTGCTGCTCAATCGGAAGGTCGAAACTGCGATGGTCATTGTATGGTCGTTCAGCGACCCCCTGCACCCACAATTCGTTCTGGAGGCCCCGAACGAGGTCAACACCATCAAGTTCAACCCCAACCAGCCGCACATTTTGGCAGGTGTGCCCCGTTGCCTGTTCGTGCGCAAACTGCTTCTCCTGCCACTCTGCCGTCGTCTGCAAGCCCCCATGACGTTTTGGCCCACAAGTGCGCAAGATGAGCCGAGGTTTCCAGTGCCATTGACTACTGCGACGCGACGTGTTGCCTCCCATGTCCCCTTGGTAATGCATAATACTGGTGCTGGTGCTGGTGCTGATGCAGACGGGCCCGATTGTGCACGGCACTCCGTATTACGTCCTGCTTCGGCGTGCAGTTGCGCTGCACGTCGACCTGTCCCAAGCACGGACCAGGATTGCGGTTTCGAGAGGGCAACCCAGCGTCACACACGACGATGGTACATGGGCTGCGGGCCACTGGGCGGCGTGGACACAAAAAGTTACATGAAAGTGTGGCTTTCAGTACAAAACCATGTGCCAGTCATCGAAAAACAAGAGCTGTCAATGGGATGCAAAGCACACGGGCGTGTGCCGCAGTCACAATCTCCAAACGATCACACCACCGGCATGGCATGGGGAAAATTGGCTTGCGCGCGGGGGGGTGGGGGGGGGATCATTCGAGCCCCCCAAAGGAGGGGGGGGGGGTCTGGGAAAGGGGCTCTCGTGACAGGCCAGTCCCAAGAGGCTGGTCTAACACCTCTGATGATGACTCACCAACTGCGCCGCGACGGGGGCCCGGAAGATGTTTTTTTCAAGAAAAATTTCTCGCATGATACACACCTCAAAGTGATCAGCGCATCGTGGGGGATCATTTTGAGTCATATATGTTGTGGTACCTCAGGACCCCCCCAAACCTCCCCTGTCAGCCCGTTGGGCGTCCCCGTCACGGGAGCCGAGAAGGGGGGGGGGGGGTCCGGGAGAGGGGCTCGAACGACCCCCCCCCCGCGCGCAAGCCAATTTCCCCCCAGCCCATGGCATTGAGATGGGTAGTGCGCGCGGCCTGATCCAGGAATGGCGACGCCCACCAGGAGGGTACCTGCCCAATGGCGTCAGGGCTACATCGCCTGTGGGAGAGTGTGAGGGGTGTTCGGGCCGGGTACAGTGCACGTGCGCAAGGCCGCCGCAGTGCCCTCGTGCCTGTTCAGGTGGCTGCATGAATGGGCAAGTGTGTCTGTGGAACATCAGCGCTGCACAACAGGCGGTGAAGGTGTGCCCACGCCCCCACCGTCACCAGCCTCTCGTTCAGGAGAACGGGGCATTCCTTAGACAATGCCAGTTCCCCACGCCCCGGACCGCCCTCCAACCTCCAACTTGTATTCTTCTGGCAATCTGCGGTGCAATGCAGCCTCACAGGGCCCGCGGTGCATTGCAACTCCGGGGAGGGCGGCGCTTCGAGCCGGTGCGAATTGGGGGAGGGGGCACCTGGGCCGCACAGAAACACAGCGAGGCAGGCTATGGACGGCCTGTGGACAGAGGTGTGTGGACAGCAAAAACAGTCAAACGACCCCGCCAACAACCAGCACATCCTCAATACGCCAATTATTGGGCGCCGCTGACACGCAAACGGCACACCATACCACATTCAGCACAGCCCCGGCACACCAACTACTGGGCTCCGCGAACGCGGAAACGACACCAGCAAGAGCACCGGCCGCAGCGGCCGACAGACCGTCCAGGGCCCTGTAAAGGAGCAACAACCCGACGGAATGTCACATAGGGGGTCTGGAAAACAGGCTTGACGGGCCGGTCCTTGTTTTTCCCCCGTTGCCAAAAAAACGGGTGGTGAACCGGTTTGCCAAATTTTTATATAAAATGACGTGTTTCAGCAATTTCAGACGTCCTGCGGTGCTTGTGGTGGGCCCGGAGCCCAATTAGAAGAGGAGGGGGGGTTCTGGGAAACAGGCTCAAAGGGCCCCCCTCCCCCGGAGTTGCACTGGGCCGCCGGCCCCGTGGCAAAACGGCGCACACGGCGCGGTCCCAGAATCAACGAACAGTTGGACGGGGTGCCCTGCGCCCTGAGAACCCTCTGCCTTGCTCCAGATGGTCAGTGTAGTGATGCAGCGTCGTAGTCATTGTAATACTTCGAGGGGGGCCCTGAGGAGGGAGGCGCGAGTATCTGGTTTGCTTTCGGTTTGAAACCCAAACGAGCCCCCCGATGTGTGCCCGGCCCGCCGATTTTTTCGCCAGCGTCTCCTCGGTTTTTCTTCCTCCGACCCCCCAACCGTCATCCATCCCCCAAGCCGTGCGGCGCCACGCCGCACCGCACCAAAGCGCGTCGCGCCACGTCACTCCGCACTTGTGGTCACGGCTGTCCGGGGGTCCCCCACGGCTCTAGGCCTCTGTACCAGTCTGAAGGATCCATCTGTCAAACGGGGGACACACTCACCCATCGGAATGGGCCATAGCCCGCCAGGTCCAGAGGGCTATTTAGAGCCCCCCTGGTCATTCACTTTGTCGCTCATTACACTCACGTGACATTCAGGGGGCCACAAAAGGAGCACCCTTTTGCTGGTCCATCCCCCCCCCCCCCCGTCGTGCCCCCCTGTTCCAGCCGGCAAGCGGCGGGTTGCTCTTTTCGGCCACGCCGGTCATGCATGGTTTCCCTATCCGCCACTGATTGCTGATGTCTAACTGACAGCCACTGACTGTGATTGTCTGACTAATGTAGTCAGACATGATGTGCTGTTTTCTGTTTCAGACACAGTGTGTGTCTTGAGGTTTAACCAGGTTTGGCATAGAGAATAAAGGTGCACTTATGCCTGACTGTGGAGTGCATTGCCTCTGGTTTGCACTTGTCTGTTTTTTCAATGAGGGTCTCACCCCCCCCCCCCCCCGTGCCACGTCCGCTCCTCAGAACAAGGGCAAGAAGAACACGCGCGCGGCCGGTGGCACCCAGGCCCCAACGGTGGCCGCGGGAGCCATGGACGAGGGCGGGATCGCGCAGGAGGACGACTCGAACCTGACCCGCATCAAGTGGTGCCAGCTCAGTAAGATCGAGGCCGGGCACCGGCGCTCGGTCAACGACTTGTGCTGGATTCTGGATTGCCAGGTGTCCACTGCACCCTCAACAGGGAGGGGGGAGGGGTTCAGGTGGTGGTGCTGCAACAGGCCATTGCGTAGTGCGGGGGGGGGGTTCAGACAATGCAGCGAAAGGCGCCCAAGGCAATGTCACGGAAGAGCTTTTTGGGCCTGTGAGAGTGCGTTGGCGTGCCGGGCAAAGTTTCCCCCTTTTTTCCCAGTCGTCCCCCCTTTTTCCCATGTTTTGTCCCCGTGTTGGGGACCCCCGAGAAGGCAGGGGTGATGCAGCCATTCCGCCCACACGTGGGCCCCCGAGACGGCAGGGGTTGGGTAGCCTGGGCCGGAGGAGGGAGTGATGGATGGATGGCCGGAAGATTGAGTCGGATGCCGGGCGCGCCGGGATTGCGCCGGGCAAACGTACCCTCTGTGCCGTGCGGGGCACGGGGCGGCATTCAACATCTGCGTCCCGCAGCGGGGCCGGACGCCCAACAGAGTGTGTGTACTTACAATCAGCCTCCAATGTCGGGTCTTTGGGATGGATTTCAGTCGTTCCTGGGGAGAATTTTTCTGATGGGGGGGCGTCAGTGGGTCGGCCGGGGCTGGCCAGGGCCGCAAACGCTGCCGGACACCCCCCGGGGGGTGTCCAAGAAACGACCGAGAACCGACCCCCGCACCAATCAGCACAACCCCCAGTCCGCCAACGCGACAACGACATGGCCCACGTGGCAGCGTGGGGGGGCAGGTGGCGGACGACCAGGACAACGCGCGGAGGGGTGGCGCAGAGGGGCCTCACGCACACGGAAACGCGGCGAGGCAGGGGGTGGACGACCAGAATGCGGGGGGGAGTGGGCAGCAAAGACCGCAAAACGACCCCCGCAACGACCAGCACAACCCCCAGTGCGCCACTACCGTGACCCGGCAACCACACCGCAAGGAACACCGCAGCGGCCGTCAGAACGCATTGACCCGACGCAACACGCGAAGGGACGGACGGGCGACTGTCCAGGGCCCCGTAAAGAAACCGCAACCCGACGGAATGTCGCACGGGCGGGGGGGGGGGGGGTGTCCGTGGGAAATGGCCTGTTCGATATGTGATGGCGTGGGGGGGCTGCGGCCCGCCCGGGAACAGGGGCGGGCGCCACACCCGGTCACGGGGGGACGACGGCAGCACGCCTGACGCCAACAGCCCACGAGTGACTCCGTTGTACATACCCCCCTCCCCCCGTGTTCAACGAACGCCTTGTCCAACGAACACTTCTGTTCGGACGTAATTTTTGGGGCCTAATTAATTTGGTGCCGGGCTTAGGTACGACGTTAAGTAGGTACGGATTGGCGTGTCCAACGAACATTCCTGTTCGGACCGCATTTTTTTGAGGACATTGTTGTTCGCTGGACACGGGCGAGGGGTACGTCAGCTGCATTGAACTTGATTGAACTGAGATGGAGGCGTTGGCTGGATAGGCTGTGGGTGGGGCCATCCAGCGGCTTTGTGTCCCACCCAAGCGAGTCGGCACACGAGTGACTTGTTGGTGGTGGTGGGAGCGTTTGCCCCCACTTTTCGTCGGTTTCCCACCCCCGCTCCGCGCGATCAGGAGAGCGGGTTCGACGGCAAGCTCATGAACGCGCCCGACGAGCTCACGCACCAGTTCGCGAGCCTCAGCAGCGACGGGTTCATGTTCATTTGGGACATCCGCAAGCACCACCTCAAGCCCGACAAACTGCGCAAGTCCAAGCAGGAGGCCAGCCGGAGCCCTGACAACGAGCTCCCCTGGATCCCGCTGATCAAAGTGCAGTTGTCCCGCATCGATGGGCAGGTGAGGCGCTGGGCCCTGACCTGGACCACGGCCCCCTTTGGATAGGGGGGGGGGGGGGTAAGTTCGGCAGGGGAACATTTCGGAGGGAAACTGTTGTTTTTCAGATTGGTGCCGAAAGTGTCCCCTTCTGGGGGAGTCAAAGGCCAGTGCTTCAGGCCGTGCGCACTGCTTTCACCTGCTCTACCCTTCGCACCCTGGCTCCGGTACACCCCCTTGCCACAACACGTACACGCACTGCCAGCAATGCCACACAGCCCCAGCACATGTACCTGGCACTGCCCTTGCCCCTGGACATACCTTTGAAACGCCACCGACCACAGCCCATTCCCCATGGCACCGCCGAATTTTTTTGCGCACCGCGGGCCAGTTCTTTGCTCCCTGCGTCGGCAGTACCATTTTCCTTCCGTAGGGAGGCGCTGGGGCCCGTGTATTGCATGTCAGGATCGGTCGTCATGCCGGTGCATATCCCAACGAATTTCTCTTGTGTACCCTGCGTATCCCAAAGAATGATTTTGTGCACCCGGTCGTACCTTTCCCAAAAGATCTTTTTGTATCCCAAGGCCTGTGGTTCCCGCAACTGTACACAAGGCACCAAAATTTGGGGGTGCCGACATTTCCCCGCCCGAAGCCCTGCCCCCCTGTCGGTGCTTGTGAGTAGCCAGCCGTTGGGCAGGGTGGGTGGCCCTTGCCTGGCACCCGGGGCCGCGGGCCCGGGGGACCGAGAGGAGGTTTCGTGTGATTTGTTGGGAGATGAATGTGCTGCATTGCGCTCCATTTGCGCGTGGCCTGTGGTTCCAGATGCCACTTCAGGGCACCTTGGCCTGTACAAGGACAGCTTTCCTTCGAGGTACCTCGCAGGGGGGGGGCGAGGTCGTGCCGGCGGGGGCCTGCCCGCCATGCCTCGAAGAACCGTGTGCCCCGTGCGGAAGCCTTTGCGGGAATGGGGTGATTGAGTTGTCTGGGAGTTGGCAAATCACTTCCGCAGTGAGAATTCTGCAAAGGATGAGTGAGAAAAGAGGGACGCAGGGTTGGGCGGATTCGGATCAGGTTTGCCGGGACCCGACACCCCTCAGCTCTGGAAGGTCGGTGTGGCCAAGTGGGTGGCACAGGATGGAGGGAAAAGGAAGCAGAGGATGCCGAGGGTATGACGAGTGCCTGCTTCAGAGCCGGTGTCAACGCATGTGCTGTCGTTGCTCAAAAGGCTGTGGGAGAGGGTATGCGTATTGAAGTAGGGGGCGAAACGTGAGATCGGGCATACGCTGGATTCTGTCTGATCCCTAATGTCTGTGCCGAGCGCGCCTACTTGCAGTGATGGTACGGCAGCAGGTATTACAGACAAAGAGCAAAATGGGTGGGATGATGAGGCCCTGTGCCGGAGTATGTGCCACAGGGTCAGAACACCACCCGACATGCATATGCGCAGTGCTGGCGATGGTGCAGCTTGATGGGGGCGATGTGAGCGTAGCCCGGATGGAGGCATTGCCAAAATCCCAAAGGAAGGATCAAAGGCGGGGGGGGGGGTCTGTCAGAAATCCGATAGTGTGGGGGGTTTTGGAACCCCCCCGCTTTGTCCAAAATGGTCCGTGGGCGGGGGTTTAAGGGTGTTTTTTGATGCAAGCACACCATTTGTGAAAAATTTTTCTGGTAATATTCTTTTGGGCTGCACATCCATAGTTTTTGGTGGCCCTTTGCTGGTCCCTGGCTCTCCATATCTGTTGATTCTGTTGGCATTGCAACGGCAAACGACATACCTCTGTCAGGAACAGTAAATATACTTGCAAACTACATGCGGGCGTTACCACCCATGAGGCCGCCCTCTGCAGGGATCGTCACAGTGGTACCGAAGGGAGCAGGGCGGGTGCTGCCACGGTTTTTCTGACCACAATTTTTGTGGTCAAGAATGTCCCACGACGTGGCTGTGCGCCAACTGTCGAGGAGAGAGGGGCTGGTCTTTTGTGCTCATCACATCATTTGCTTGACACTGCAGCCCAAGGCTGTCTGTTTGGATGTCATTTTGCGGTGGAGTGTAAGTGACACGTGCATGCTGACGTCGGGCCGTGGAAAATGCAATGTACCCTCCATTTGTCCCATGCCCCCCCGCCCGCGGTCTGCCCGGGCCCTTTCCCCACAAGCCGCTCGTCGCCCGGCCCCCCCATCCTCCCCTGTCCAGGGCGAAGTGGCGGGCCTGAGGATGCAGATGGAGGGCAAGGCGCGGGACCCCTACCGCATGTGCTGCACCAGCGAGGACGGGGAGTTCTGCGTGGCGAACTGGGCCCCGATCGAGGAGAAGAAGGAGGTGCCGGTGTCGATGGAGTTCGGGATGCAGGACAAGGAGGGCAAGACCCCGATGAAGCAAGTGTGCCAGGGCCACTACGGCCCGGCCACGGGGATCCACCGGCACCCGCAGGCGGAGCTCTCGGACTACTACCTCAGGTCGAGGGGCCCGGCCTCGACGGCCGGAGCCCTGTGCATGTGCGCGCATCGGGTGCGGGTTTATGACGGCGGCCTCCGTGTGCCGTGGGGAACCTTCGGGCGCAGGGTGACGGCTGCTGCCCGACGGCAGTGGGTGAGTGAGTCATGGCGGTCGATGCGTCACCGATCAGGATTGGCTGGTGGTCGCCAGCGGGTGTTTCCTAATCCCCGTCATACCTCGCGCTGGCACCTGCCGCAATTTTTTATGACACCTGCCGGCACCTGCCAAAATTCTTAGTGACACCTGCCGCCACCTGCCGGACCTGCGTGTGTGTGTGTATGTGTGTTTCCATGTGCCTCTACCAAACTGCCTGACACCTGCCGACACCTGCCAAAACTCTTAGTGACACCTGCCGACACCTGCCGTGGCCGGTGTTAGCGACGAGTATGCCCCCCCACCCCCCCCAAGCAACAGTTGGTGTTGTTTCCGCACCTTTTGGAACGATGTCCTACTTTGCCCTTTGTAAATCCGCCCCCTTGTCAGAGCAACGGTCGGTGGTGTTTCCGTCAATTTTTGGGGTTTTGGTGTTGCTCTCTTCTTCGAAAGGCGCCTGTGGCATGTCATTGAAGATTTTTTCTCTTTGACTTTGCTTTGCACGCTCTCTGCGTGTTCTCTCTGTACACGGCCGTGCACACGCGTCCGCTACCCGTAGCGGGGGAAGGGGGGGTTTGGAGAAATGGGCTTTCGTGCCGGGCCTTGATGAAATGGGGTGGAAAATCGGCTGCGACGCGGCCCGGGCGGATAATTGTTCAAAAACAATTTTTCTGCCCATCATTTTACGACTCCCAATGATCAGCGCTTCGTGGGGGTCGTTTTGAGTGATTTTTGTTGGGGTACCCCGGCCCCCCTCTTCCCCGTCACCCAGGGCCTGTCGGTGGCTGGGGAAGGGCCCCGGCACGGCAGCCAAGGAGGGGGGAGGGGGGGTCCAGGAAACGGGCTTTCGTCCCCCCTCCCCCCTCCCCCCCGCCCAACGACGACGACGACGATGGTGATGATGATGTGACTGTGGCCGCTCTCTGTAGTCGCTGTGCCTCTGGGCCCCTCGCCTCCCCTGCACCGCTGCGTCGTTCCTTGGACAGTGTTGGGGATTGGTCGTTCAAGATCTGGCGCATCGGCACCCAGCAGCCCATCGTGGTGTCCCCGAGCCTGCCCTCGTGTATGACCGTCGGCCGATGGAGCCCGACACGGCCCGCCATCGTATTTGTTGGCACCGACGATGGGTATCTGCAGGTTGGCCCCCCTCCTGACGGTCTGCGGGCAAGGGGAGGGGGTGGCTGGCTGGCGGCTGAGATAATACCGCTGTGGGTTTTGCAGGGACCCAGGGTCTTAGTCATAGTCCCTGCAGTGCCTGTGACGAGCAAGAAAGAGGCGGTGTCGGCTTGACACTGTGTTCTATGTAGGTCCGGCCTGCAAAGGGCGTTTCAGGCTTCCCTGGGTGAGTGGGTGCAGAGGTGTAGTGAGCACCAGCGGGTGCGGGGGCTGGCCCAGTGATATGACGGAGGTCTGTTGGGGACACAGCGAGTTCTAGCTGCAGAAGAGGATGTGCTCTGTTGTGCATGGGGAACACCAACATGATCCAATGGACTTCACAGGCTCAAACCTCAGGGCCCCTGGCGCTGAGTGCCAATTCATGTTTCTTTGGGACCCATTAGGGACTCGGGCCCTGAGGACTGCGACTCACATGTTCTGGGGTGCCCGGACCCCCAACCCTGACCCCCCCCTCCCGCCCCCCCCCCCCGGGGCTGTCAGGAGACCCCCTTTTTCAGGGGGAGGACCCCCAGTTCAGGCGTTGGCAGCGGCCGGGGCATCCACCTTCGCTTGCCACAGGTCTGGGACTTGCTGGAGCGCAGCCATGAGCCCACCATTTCGCAGTCCGTGGGGTCCTACGCCATCACGTCCCTGGAGTTCAAGCCCACCAACGAGTCCCGCAACAAGTTCGGCTCGCAGCAGCTGGCGGTCGGGGATGAGGTGGGGGTGCTGCACATTTATGACATCCCGAGAATCTTAATCAGGTCTTCATGCACTCTCAACACGGTTCTCGGTCGACTCCCCCCCCCCCCCCCCAAACAGGACAAGGCATCCAGGGGCTCCGTTGACACAACCAAAACACGTTCGGACCCACAGAGGGTCAGAATGTGCAGTGGTGAGAGGCCAATAGGCGCCGCCAAAGGCAAGCGACCTGATGCCGAGGCCTTGTGCCACCCCCCCCCCCCCCCGCTCCAAGCTCGCAGGGGAGTGAACGTCACGAGGGCGGAATGCTGGTTGTTTTTTTTGAGCGGCGAGATAGGCATGCCACCGCATCTCCACAAAGTGCCACCCCCATTTCCCTGGTACTACACACGCTCCCCCGCAGCTGATCTCGATCGACAGGCGGGTCAGACTGAGACACGGCACTGGACACCGGTCGACAGCGGCCGCACTGAGGGACCGCGCACACAAGGGGATGGGAAGCATGCATCAAGTTGCGGTTGTTGATGTTGCCCCGTGCCTTACGCTGTTGCCTGTTGGGGGTGCAGTTGCCGGGTGGGTTGTGCGTCTGCCTGAATACCCTACAATTGTTCATTTGTGATGAATGGTCAAAGCAGATTTTACCCCCTCGCCCCCCGCACGCATACCCACAATGCTCAGAATGAAACGGGGAATTCAAAATCCCCCCCGCCCTCTGGACCCCTGCCTGCATGGCGGGGCCCGGGGTCCAGAACTGAACTGAACTTCTCCCCTTGGCCCCTCCTGCGGAGACCCTCCATTTGGGCGTTCCCCTCGCGGTAAGTGCCGGCTTCAGTGGTATTTGTAACCGACAGTAACCGCCCCCAACCGCTTTGGCAGCCTCCTCCAACCGCTTGTCTACCCGCCTCTGGGGCCGCCTCTGAGGCCCCTTTCCCTTCTGATGCATCCCTGCCCCCCCCCCCCCCTCTCTTCTAATGCATCCCTGCGCCTCCCACATGCTCTCCCTCAGGCCCCACGCGCATGAGCAGCGCAATATGGAGCGGTATTTGGACCGGGAGTTGAAGCGGGTCAACTATTTTGCGGTGCGCTGGAAGATCCGGCAACAAGAGCTGGAGCAGCTGCAGGTGCGCGCGTGCCCGCCTATTCCCCCGCCCGTGCGGCTTGTTCTGACCAGCAGTGGAAAGGGGCATGGGGGGCGGAATCGGAAGGTGCGGGACACACACACCAGTGCGCCGGTCATGAGTGTCTGCAGGACTTGCAAAGCGGCGGAGGCAGGGATGTATTAGAACGGTCGTACACCGTATGAGGAGGTGGGGTACCCCCCTTCTAGACCCCCTTCCCCCCCCCCTCTTCCCCTCCGATGTTTGAGGCTGACAGCCAAAATTTGGCTTCGGCGCCTTTGGCGCCAAGAGGATTTAAGCTTAACCTTCGGCGGGGACCATAGGGGGACCCAAGGAGGAGGGGTGTCCCAGCCAACCCCCCCCCCTCCCTTTCCAATACATAACCTTCGGCGGGGACCATAGGGGGACCCAAGGAGGAGGGGTGTCCCAGCCAACCCCCCCCCCCCCCCTCTTCTAATACATAACCTTCGGCGGGGACCATAGGGGGACCCAAGGAGGAGGGGTGTCCCAGCCAACCCCCCCCCTCCCTTTCTAATACATAACCTTCGGTGGGGGCCGTAGGGGGACCCAAGGAGGAGGGGTGTCCCAGCCAACCCCCCCCCTCCCTTTCTAATACATAACCTTCGGTGGGGGCCGTAGGGGGACCCAAGGAGGAGGGGTGTCCCAGCCAACCCCCCCCCTCCCTTTCTAATACATAACCTTCGGTGGGGGCCGTAGGGGGACCCAAGGAGGAGGGGTGTCCCAGCCAACCCCCCCTCCCCCCCCTCTTCTAATACATAACCTTCGGCGGGGACCATAGGGGGACCCAAGGAGGAGGGGTGTCCCAGCCAACCCCCCCCCTCCCTTTCTAATACATAACCTTCGGTGGGGGCCGTAGCGGGACCCAAGGAGGAGGGGTGTCCCAGCCAACCCCCCCCCCCCCCCTCTTCTAATACATAACCTTCGGCGGGGACCATAGGGGGACCCAAGGAGGAGGGGTGTCCCAGCCAACCCCCCCCCTCCCTTTCTAATACATAACCTTCGGTGGGGGCCGTAGGGGGACCCAAGGAGGAGGGGTGTCCCAGCCAACCCCCCCCCTCCCTTTCTAATACATAACCTTCGGTGGGGGCCGTAGGGGGACCCAAGGAGGAGGGGTGTCCCAGCCAACCCCCCCCCTCCCTTTCTAATACATAACCTTCGGTGGGGGCCGTAGGGGGACCCAAGGAGGAGGGGTGTCCCAGCCAACCCCCCCTCCCCCCCCTCTTCTAATACATAACCTTCGGCGGGGACCATAGGGGGACCCAAGGAGGAGGGGTGTCCCAGCCAACCCCCCCCCCCCCCTTCTAATACATAACCTTCGGTGGGGACCATAGGGGGACCCAAGGAGGAGGGGTGTCCCAGCCAACCCCCCCCCTCCCTTTCTAATACATAACCTTCGGTGGGGGCCGTAGGGGGACCCAAGGAGGAGGGGTGTCCCAGCCAACCCCCCCCCCCCCCTTCTAATACATAACCTTCGGCGGGGACCATAGGGGGACCCAAGGAGGAGGGGTGTCCCAGCCAACCCCCCCCCCCCTCTTCTAATACATAACCTTCGGTGGGGGCCGTAGGGGGACCCAAGGAGGAGGGGTGTCCCAGCCAACCCCCCCCCTCCCTTTCTAATACATAACCTTCGGTGGGGGCCGTAGGGGGACCCAAGGAGGAGGGGTGTCCCAGCCAACCCCCCCCCTCCCTTTCTAATACATAACCTTCGGTGGGGGCCGTAGGGGGACCCAAGGAGGAGGGGTGTCCCAGCCAACCCCCCCTCCCCCCCCTCTTCTAATACATAACCTTCGGCGGGGACCATAGGGGGACCCAAGGAGGAGGGGTGTCCCAGCCAACCCCCCCCCTCCCTTTCTAATACATAACCTTCGGCGGGGGCCGTAGGGGGACCCAAGGAGGAGGGGTGTCCCAGCCAACCCCCCCCCCCCCCCCTCTTCTAATACATAACCTTCGGCGGGGACCATAGGGGGACCCAAGGAGGAGGGGTGTCCCAGCCAACCCCCCCCCTCCCTTTCTAATACATAACCTTCGGTGGGGGCCGTAGCGGGACCCAAGGAGGAGGGGTGTCCCAGCCAACCCCCCCCCCCCCCTCTTCTAATACATAACCTTCGGCGGGGACCATAGGGGGACCCAAGGAGGAGGGGTGTCCCAGCCAACCCCCCCCCTCCCTTTCTAATACATAACCTTCGGTGGGGGCCGTAGGGGGACCCAAGGAGGAGGGGTGTCCCAGCCAACCCCCCCCCTCCCTTTCTAATACATAACCTTCGGTGGGGGCCGTAGGGGGACCCAAGGAGGAGGGGTGTCCCAGCCAACCCCCCCCCTCCCTTTCTAATACATAACCTTCGGTGGGGGCCGTAGGGGGACCCAAGGAGGAGGGGTGTCCCAGCCAACCCCCCCCCTCCCTTTCTAATACATAACCTTCGGTGGGGGCCGTAGGGGGACCCAAGGAGGAGGGGTGTCCCAGCCAACCCCCCCTCCCCCCCCTCTTCTAATACATAACCTTCGGCGGGGACCATAGGGGGACCCAAGGAGGAGGGGTGTCCCAGCCAACCCCCCCCCCCCCCTTCTAATACATAACCTTCGGTGGGGACCATAGGGGGACCCAAGGAGGAGGGGTGTCCCAGCCAACCCCCCCCCTCCCTTTCTAATACATAACCTTCGGTGGGGGCCGTAGGGGGACCCAAGGAGGAGGGGTGTCCCAGCCAACCCCCCCCCCCCCCTTCTAATACATAACCTTCGGCGGGGACCATAGGGGGACCCAAGGAGGAGGGGTGTCCCAGCCAACCCCCCCCCTCCCTTTCTAATACATAACCTTCGGTGGGGGCCGTAGGGGGACCCAAGGAGGAGGGGTGTCCCAGCCAACCCCCCCCCTCCCTTTCTAATACATAACCTTCGGTGGGGGCCGTAGCGGGACCCAAGGAGGAGGGGTGTCCCAGCCAACCCCCCCTCCCCCCCCTCTTCTAATACATAACCTTCGGCGGGGACCATAGGGGGACCCAAGGAGGAGGGGTGTCCCAGCCAACCCCCCCCCTCCCTTTCTAATACATAACCTTCGGCGGGGGCCGTAGGGGGACCCAAGGAGGAGGGGTGTCCCAGCCAACCCCCCCCCTCCCTCTTCTAATACATAACCTTCGGTGGGGGCCGTAGCGGGACCCAAGGAGGAGGGGTGTCCCAGCCAACCCCCCCTCCCCCCCCTCTTCTAATACATAACCTTCGGCGGGGACCATAGGGGGACCCAAGGAGGAGGGGTGTCCCAGCCAACCCCCCCCCCCCCTTCTAATACATAACCTTCGGTGGGGGCCGTAGGGGGACCCAAGGAGGAGGGGTGTCCCAGCCAACCCCCCCCCCTCCCTTTCTAATACATAACCTTCGGTGGGGGCCGTAGCGGGACCCAAGGAGGAGGGGTGTCCCAGCCAACCCCCCCTCCCCCCCTCGTTCTAATACATCCCTGGGCTCAGGTATACCTCTCCTTGGGAGCTGTGCCCCCATACGGCGCACATCTCAAGTACAGGCCGGCCCAGTGCCCTTCCCGCCTCCGTGTGTTTGGTTTTTTGCCGCGACAACCTTCAGTCCCCCTTTGACGCCGGCCGATTACCCAACCGCCGGCGCTGCGTGACGGGCCCCGGAGTTGTTGGGGGTTTCCGAGTGCCGTCGACGCCTGCGCTGTGCGCAATGCAGCCCACAGAGGGGCCGCCGGTTGTGGGGACGCCTCACATCCGGAGGTACCAACCGGCGTCCGCAGCCTCTGTGCCCGCCCCCCGTTTTGCAGGCAGTTTCGCTTTCCATGCCCCAAGGAATGGGACGTGGCAGCCCCGTTGCTCAATCATTGTTGCATGAGCCGCAAAACGCGTTCTGCTACTTGTCTCCCGAGGCCCCGCGAAATCGAATCGATGTATTGAGGCGAGGGGGTTTTGGGGGAAGGTGGGAGGGGGGGGGGCGGGGGGAAGGTAAAATCGGAAAATTATGAATCCCGTCGCCGACAACGGGGGACTGCGGGCTGGCCTTGAGGCGGGTCTGTGTTGAGCACCCTCCACCTTTCCGGTCTGGGAATGACTGCCAGTGAGGTCCGTCCGGGCGGGCTACAACCGGTCCCAACCCATCCCAGCCCACCCCACCCCAGCCCATTGTGATGCAGCTCCACAGGAGCATTCAAATCCCGGCCCCATTGCATCCGTGTGGGGGCTCGTAGGGCAGCCCAGGGGTGCGATGGCGCAGGTGTGCGGTGTGCCAGTGCCTGTGGATGCCCCTCGTTCTGCAGGCGCGGCTGGAGAAGGAGAAAGTGGAGGCGCAGCTGGCGGGAGGGGCGGAAGGGATGGGTATGCGCTGCCAGGGCCGAGGGGGCAGGGGCCTGCGCGTCAAGCGCCGACGCGTGCGAGCACGGGGGGCCACGAGGGACGAGCTTTGCCTTTGTTAGTCCACTGAGGAGGTGCGGCCGGTCCTGCTCGTCGCGCAGGGGCGGGTGGGGCGGATTGAAGAATGAGGAATTTCAATGATGTGTCTGGCATTGTGTAGGATAGTTCACGTTGTGATCAGGCCATTGTTTAGTGGGGCGGACACCCTACGGGGGGGGGGGGGTCAGAGGCCAAAAAAAAGTTTATCTAAAACCGGCCTCAAATTTCCGGCCCCTTCCAGAGGTGGATATAATAGTGACGACATTACCAAGGGGGGGGGGGGGGGCTGTTGAGCCAGGAGGCAGTGATGAAGGAATGACGATTACGATTACGATTAGCTCAGGCAATTCAGGCACAGATGATTCGGAATTGCAAGCCACTTTGGCAAAATGTGTCAAGAAATGATTGCACTGTGTGGACTGTCTTCATGGGATACACCAACCCCTGTGCAATGTATTGTCTTGTGTTGGGGGCGGACAGAATGGCTCAGTAGTACAGTGGTATATGCCTAGACTCATGAGTTGACGGCCCTGGGTTCAAATTCAGGGTAGCACCTGCTGTGGCGCTTTTTCTGGCCATCAGTCCTCTTGTAAAACTGCTGGCATAATTGCTAGTTCAGTCAAACTGGTAAATTGTAATCGTAACCGTCATCGGGGGGGGGGGGGGGCACTATATCCACCCCTGGCCCCCTTCGATAAATTTCATTTTTTGCCGGAGGAATTTTTCTGATGTGGGGGTTCGGGTGGGTCGGCCGGGGCTGGCCAGGGCCCCAAACAACCCCCCCCCCCTCCCCCCCCCCCCTCTGGGGTCACTCAGCAATGGGCTGGTCCTGATAGTCCCTCAGAACCGTTTGCATCAGCGTACCTCATCCGTCACAGCGAAAGGCGCCCATGGCAATGTTAATGACGAGATTTTTGTTCTGATTTTGTTGCTCTGCAGCCTTGTGCCTCCGGTAAGGCATTCAACATGTGCATCCCCCCGGCTGTGCAACAGCACAGGACCTCCTGCAGACCCTGCGCCGCCCGCGGGGCCACTCTGCCACCGCCGGCCCTCGCAGCCAGCTCTGCCGTGCGCTGCGCGCGCCATGCCCCACAGCCTCCCCCCCCCCCCCCTCTTGCGGGGCCAGAACTCCCACTCTTCCTCCCCCTTCCAAGTCGTCCGACAGGGAGAATGCGGGCCGTCCCCCACTGCACCAACAGTTCCCTCACATTGGGTGCACTGTGCTGATGCTGTTCCTGCCGTGCCCCCCCACGTAGCGCACCCTGCGGCCCGGTGGTCCACGATCCACGTCCGCTTTCACAATTGGGGGGTTTGCGCATTGACACTTCCTGTCAGGCCACAGTGTCGCCCGTTTGTACATGCGGCTATGGCCGCCGTCGGGGGGGGCGGCTCTGCATAGGGCCGCTGGACAAGCCCCGCCACGCCATCACAGTGCATGCCATTTGCCCCATCGGGTGCGCCAGGAGACGGCAGGCCAGACCCCAATGCCGCAAACGTCTGGAAGGGGGTGGGGGGCGTCCACAGGGGTGTTTGAGGGGGGCTTGCCATAAAGGCTGAGTAGGCGTGTGGGGGGGATGGGGGGGCTGTCCAGGGCCCGGTGAACAAACAGCACCTCGACGGACCACATGCCGATGGGAATGCAGCGAGGCAGGGGGTGGACGACCAGACTGCGGAGGGGAGTGGGCAGCAAAGACCGAAAAACGACCCCCGCCACCACCAGCACAACCCCCAGTGCGCCAACTACTGGGCTCTGCCAACGCCGCAACCATACCACAAGGAACACCGGCCACCTGGCCGTCAGAACCGACACACTCTGCGAAGGGACGAACAGGTGACTGTCTCGGCACCCGTAAAAAAACTGCAACCCGACAGAATGTCTCATGGGGGGGGGGTCGTCTGGACGATTTTGCACAGGCGCACAGGAGGGCTGGGCAGTACGATCCACCGGAGCCAGCGGAAGTCCCACCTCGTCGGCCCCCCGTCGTGCATCGGCTGGCGTGACCCGGCACGTGGTGCGCGAACGCCGCTTCAACGCCACAGATTTTCCTCCTTCGCAGTGGAATGTTGGGCGGGTGGGGTGTTTGGCAAGAGGCCATGGTGTTGGTTTGCTTGCCTTTGGCGGCGCCTATTGGCCTCTCGCCACTGCACATTCCGACCCTCTGTGGGTCCGAACCCACTGCAACACGTTCCCCCACCCCCCTTTTACCCCCCAGGACAGGACGAACACGCCCTGTCCCCCCCCTTCCCCTTGAGGAGGAAGATCCTGGCTCAAGCGGGCTCCTTGTTGGCGTCGATGTACTTGGTGTTGATGGTTTTGGCCACTTGCTTCTGCTGGCCCACATATCCCAGTCTGTGGGCGTAGTTTCATGATGTTTGCTGGCTTGATGGCCTTAGCTGGCACGGCGGTGGTAGACCATGCATGTAGCACCCGCCGTCAGACCACGGGTTCATGGACTGGGGCTAGTTCCTCTTTTTATACCTCCCCACAGTTGGGGCAACGGGGGAGTCCATGGCCTCCCCCCAAACCCCCTCTCAAGTGTCTGTTGGCGCATCACCCAGGGCCCGCGGTGCCCCAGGCGTCTTTTCTGGGCTGCCCTCTTCCCCCCTCCCCCAGGGAAGTATCCAAATGGCCATTCACCGCAGGAGGGGGGGGGGGTAACCCCCCTGCCTGGAGCTCCACCCCCCCCCCTGACCAAAGTGACCATCGTGGGAAACACGCAATTTACAATTGGGCAAATCTGGTCAGGCCCCAAGCCCCCTCTCCCATTCTCCCCTCTCCAAATACTTCCCTGGCCCCTGCCCCCGCATGCGCAGGTGCTGGAGGGGAACCAGAGGAGGACAACCCATTCGCTGACGAACTGCTCTTCAAGGACGCGATGACCGATTTCCAGAAGCTGCTGGCCGAGGATGAAGAAGTGTAATCGTTGAGGGGGGCGAAAGAGAGCTCCAACCCCCCGCACACACCAAGTGAGGAGGCCATTGGGAGTAGGGGCTAGTAGCGAAACAATTGGGCGCAGGAGAGGTACAGACTGGGGGCCCTCCGGACTTCAGGGGCCATGTAGCCCCGTCCATTCTTCCCCCTGGTACCCCTCCCCCAGGGGAGTATTAGAATGGCCGCACGCTACAGGAGGAGGGGGGGGTGACCCCTCCCCCCCCCCCCGACCAAAGGGACCATCGTGGGAAAAAACGATGTTTACAATGGGGGAAATCTGGTCGGGCCATTTTTGGTACACAGACTTTTGGGTCCCAGACCCCCCCCGCCCCCCCCCCCCCGCGCTGCCTCAGGAACAGTCAGCCACGGGCTTGGCTGCATTCCAGACCATGATGCCTCATGCCTCTGCCCTCACTTCCCCGTCCTTCCAAGAGGCCGCCCTTCCCGTTTGTAGTGACCCGAGACATATCTTCTGCTTTTTGGGCCCCGCCGTCCCTGTTTTTCTTCTAACCGCTTTGATATCCCGGGCTCCAGGGAGGGATGACGGGGGTTCCTACTTGTTGTGCCCGCCCCCCAGTGAGGGGTGCGGGTTAGGCTTGTCGGCGTGCTGCCACTGTGGCCCATTGGGGGTCGGCCGCGGTGACGCAGTCGCTGGCGCCGGACAACTTCTGCCACGGCCCTGCACGGTGCGTGCTGGACCATCCACGAGGGCGGCGGTGACACCCAGGGTCGATGGGCATGATGGTGCCATGCTTCCGCGATGGGTGACATGTGCACTGTGGTGGTGCGTGTGAAGAGGTGCGGACCGGAGCGCCGGTGCGGGTTGGAACGCAATGGGGCACAAAGCAGAACACGGTACCGCCCACTGGGCGCGCTTTTCTGGACGGGTACAGATCGATACTGACGCCACATGTTTGCTGACCTTTCAAGATACGCCCTGGGGAAGGGCACAGCGTACCGCACAAAGTTTCCTAACCCGGCCCTGCACAGCCCCATTCACAGAGTCCCCCTTCCTGTTTCAGCCGCTTTGCCCGGCACAACCGAAATTCTGGCCTTATGCCCAAGTCCGACAACGCGTTCAGGTAACGGGGCGTTGCAGATGATGTTTTTTTCTGTCAAAAATGATCCTGGGCCAAGCCCAGGAAACCCGGAGGTGTGCAGTTGTATGGCTATCCCAGGCTACCCCACTCCCTGCCCACCCCTTTTTCCACTTGATTTATTGGGATTGATCGGCGGTGGGAAGGCCTCGGTGTTGAGGGAGGACCAGAAGTGGGAAGAGGAGCACCTCCTGTTTTGCGGGGTCAATACACACCGTTCATCACATGTCCGCTGAACCACTCCCAAGGTCCCCACCCCCAAAACAAGGGTTGAACGTGGAACCATCACGCGTTTCCATGGTTTCCTTTCACCCTTTCATTTGACCTCTTGGGCAGAGCCGGTGCCCGTTTGTGACTATCTTCCCAGTTTACCTTGTGATCGTTTGTCGTAG